>JAJTWQ010000060.1:1800000-2307500 GCA_029007595.1 Solanum commersonii
AGGTTCCCAAACTTGATTTCAATGGTAAATTATTTTTACGTTAAGAAGAAGGAAGCTCCATAAAGGAGCCGCATCGTGGAGCCTGGAATTTTTTTTTATTCCACTAGGAATTAATTATTATGTGCGAGGCAGAATGGTTAGTGTCCCCTCCACGTTGTGCCTTCAAGTAATTTTTTTTATTTTCATTAAAAGAATGGGCTTTACCCATTTTGTTCCCAAAATTACCTGATCCCATTCCTTTTAACCCCAATTTTTGTCAAAATTCACCTATTTATTTTCCCGAAATTGTAATTTTTCCCTCCTTTTGGCTCGTACAAATTCTCCAGCTCTTCTCCATATTGCGAGGTCATTCCAATCCGTCTCCTTTCTGATTTTCTCTAACTACATCACTCTAGGTATGTATTTTTTGTTTAATCTTGCGATAATGGGTGTTTGTGCTTGTGGAGGCTGTAGATTATAGTATTTGGGTTTGGGAAATTGGGGGTTATTGTTGAAGGTGGGGGCTGTGGTGCTGTTACTTGTGCAAGGGATGACAATGGTTTTGCTTCATATTGAAGGTAAAGTGTTTGTGTACTGTAGTATGTGTATTTCGAAGTCTTGAGTAGAAATTGCCTATTGTAATGTGTATGTGAGTCGAAAGGGTAGTTGAATAGGCTAGTTGGACTACAGTGATTTCGTGGTTGAATGTGATCATTTATACTATGGTGATTTTGTGTATTTCGTAATCTTAAATTGAACTAGCCCATTGTTGCTTGAAGTTACTAAGATTGTAGGTTTTCGGAAGTCTATTGGGCATTTTGAATTCTGAGTCAAAAAGTTTCTTTGCTTGTCATTGTTTAATTTTTTATTCCAACATGGTTGCATATGAAGTTGTGGTATGAATTCTTGAGTAGCACTGTTAGTGTCTTACTTGTATGAAGTTGTAGTTTGGCTATCCAGAGCTTTGAAAGGAAATTGTTGTGTGTGCTTAATTACTTTAAGTGCTTGCATGAGATGTGTGCATGAGGAGTATATTATTTTGATATTGGCTTTTGTGTGTGTGCATGTGGGAATTATTCTAAGTACCAAGGTGGAATCACTACTTGAACCAAGTATGGGGTGATGTCTGCGTATCATCTAAGACTCATTGTATCTATTTGTGTGGTTACACTGAATTCTATTGTGCTTGTAGGTAACCATGTCTGGAACTTAAAGACTTGGTAAGGAGGTGGAAACTTTTAGCCAGAGGAAGCGTGTTCGGAGTGGAGGGAATGTACCTCCTGCACCTACAGTACCT
The DNA here is from genome assembly GCA_029007595.1 of Solanum commersonii. Lineage (NCBI taxonomy): Eukaryota > Viridiplantae > Streptophyta > Magnoliopsida > Solanales > Solanaceae > Solanum > Solanum commersonii. The sequence continues at coordinate 1,801,277 of JAJTWQ010000060.1, forward strand.
AGGGCCCAAACCAGGCAATTCAGGGTGAAAGTTGTAGTTAAAGAAGGAAAGATATGGCGGAAGAAGCACACTGAAGCGAGGCATTTTTCTAATGTGTGTATTGACAGGGACAGCTTGGCGCGGGAGTTCCCCTAGATACTGAGGCAGATCTGTGAGTTGCATATGGAGTTTATCTTCGCAGAGCCGGGAGAGTGCAACTTGCACATGGTACACAAGTTTTATGCCAACTAGGCGCCAGACGCGAGTTATTATTTTATGACTGTGCGGGGTGTCAATGTGACTATCACTCCTGCAATCCTCAATAACATTGTTGGCTCTTCACCGGATGTAGACCCACTGGTGCTTACAGGTCTGAATATATGCCTACCATACTGGCCTATTTGACATACTCTATGTGTTCCTCAGTCGATGGTGCAATGGACTAAGCATAATGGGAAGAAATATCACCAATCTCTCCCTTATGCACACATGCTTAGGGAGGTTCGGGTTTGGCTAAAGAATGTGATAAAATGTTTGATACCGGGACTGCACTACATGGATATCACTCGAGACAGAATCTGTTTGGTCTATGCCTTGATGACGGCCACAGAGTTGAACATTGGGGCTGTCTTGAAATTGGCAATGCAGAAGACCCGAGTTTATAAACGGCGCATGTATGCTTTCGGTTGTCTTATTACCAGACTGTGTCGTGCTGCACTGTAGGTGTTTCGAAAGATAACGTGGATTACATGGCACCATTATTCCCAACACTGATGGACATCACGAGGACAAAAGGGCTTGACACTGAGTTGGGCCCAACTCTCACCACTGTAGAGTGCCATAGGCGGGATGAGCTTATCATGGCCATGATGTATGGCCTAGAGATGTTGCGCCACCAGAATGGTTGTCGGCTTCCACTGACATGCAATTGGGAGACGATAAGAGGCGCTATTCGCTGAATTCCCACTCCAAGGCCCTGCTTGGCATTGGTCCTGCATTTTGTGAGCCGAATGATGATGACATCCTGATTGATAAGGAGAGACTGCATACTAGCTCGGACGTGGATTCCGATTCTGATGAGGAGGTGGACCCCGCTCAGGTCGGTGATGAGGCCGAAGGGGGGTGATGCTATGGAGGATTGATTAGGGAGTGTTTTCACCTTATGTCTGTATTGTATTGTTCTGATATTTATGAAGCACGGGATAATGCTAATGTTTAAGTGTGGGGTGAGGGTGCAAATCATCTCTGGTCTATATATATTATTAAACATTAGTAGAGTTTGCATTTTATTTTTGTTTTGTTTTGGGTTTCTTGGATGTTGTTTTCGGTTCTTTGGCCAAGAAAAGTCCCTTTGAACAGTGCAAAATACAAAAATATTTTATCTTTTTAGGATTGAGTTAGTCGTCGTAGTTGAGTCACATTGCCCAATGATATATGGATGACGATCGTCTTAAGGGCAATTTTGTCATTGAGTCTTAGATGGGTATGTGCTGAAGCTTTAAATTCCGAAAGGAAAATGTATGAAATCATGATTTGAAGTTGATGCATGAATGTAGTTGAACTTGTGTATTTGACTTTAATGATTGCAACTTAAGCTTAAATTGAACCTTGTGCATGAACTGATTGTGTTGTTGTTATTGATCCATTCTTAAGTAGAACTTGTGCCATGAGTGGGGAGTTATTGTAGTTTCCATGTAATGCATCTTGGTCTAGAACTTGCCTATCATGTTATTGAAGCGAAATAAAAGTGGTGTTTTGTTTAAAAGATAATAATAGGCTTTTCTTTGAATTGTCTTGAATATTAGCCTTTTCATAAATAATATCCCTAGTATAGGCCCATTGAGCCTTTTAGCCTTGATTTTATTCTAACCCACGTAATTAAGTCGAATCCCTTTAATTGATACCGTCAGTCTTGATCCCAAATCCCTAATGCACTATGTTAAGAGGAGAAGTGAAAACGGCGGAAAGAGTAAATAGGGTGGAAATGTTTACTTTGTGGGGAAGAGAGAAAAGAGGTAGTAAAATGATCCCCCATAAGTTTAAATTTGAGATTGGCCCTAGTCCTTAAGACATTGTGCACTTCGATTAAGGTTAAAAGCCTAAGTTGAAGGTGGCTAACTTGGAGAATACCTTAATAATGGCCCTGGCCCCTACAAGGACAATGTGCACCTTAACTCGAGAGAAATCTCTAGTCAAGGGTGGCTATTGTTAAGTGTAAAAAAAAATAGAAATAAAGGGATGTGTGGAAAATAAAGGCGAGGTTGGAAGTACTAGTAGGTAAATATGCAGAAAGAAGGGCCTAAAAAAAAGAAAAAAATGGTGAATGTGAAAATGATATCGAATATGGTGCATTAGGGAGGATAACTCACTAATTTTATCTAAATGAATCCTCCCTTACCTCAAGCATACATTACAACCGGAACAAGTCCTGTTTTATTTTGAGCATAACATACTTTATTAGTGGAGATGTACATAATGGGAAAGCTTATGGTTCTCAATGCATGAATGTATGATGTCTTTGTTGAGTGAGAGCGTACTATGTTTACAAAGCCCTTAAACTATATTCAATTTGCTGAGTTGAGTGTGTAGACTATTCTTTGGAGTGAGGGGCACTTGTTGTATGAAAGATAGGTGATATGTAATGGTGCACATGTTGTTGAATGCGTTGGTTGCAAAAAGTTGTCAAGTCAATTATAGAAGTCATGCCTATTATGAATGAAATTATGTATGGGTTAACTGATTATAGATCCTTGGAAGAAAGTGGTGGATGCACAAATACCGTAGTAGGGAGTCTAAGTCTAGGATTAGTTAGTAAGTTGTTCGAGGATGAACAAAGCTCTAAGTGTGGGGTAGTGATCATAGGCGTATTTATATGCCATGAACCTACTGATACCCATATTTAAGCCAAGTTTGAAATCAATTTGTGTTTGTTTGTAGTCGTGTTAAGCCTTTTGGTTGTATATAAGCTAACCAACATGATTAGTTGTGTAGGTGAGCGTGGATGAAGAAACGAACAAAATGGGCACCAGGAAACATGAAAGGTTCCAAGTCAAAAAGCAGCAAAAAGGAAGAAAAGAAAATAATGCTAAAGGCATAGATGTATCCTCTCCGCGTTGCGGAGAGGGATTTTTATTTTGTTCACAAAAAAGTATTTTGAGGTAGAACGGTCTGTAGAGTGACCGAATCGCGGAGAAGACTGTTTTGTCACGAAGTAAATCTCAAAAACGTCTCCGCGTCGCACCCCTAGTTGCCAGTTTTGGCCGTTTCGACTTAATTATAAATAGACTTAGATTTTATTTTATTTAATTATTCTTTTTCTGGGTTTTGAAGAACGACGATTTGGAGAGCTATTTCATCAGATTTTAGGATTATTTGCTAAACTCTTCTACTTTTAATCTCTTTATGTCATTTAATCATTGCTTGGTTGAAGATACTATTATGAGTAGCTAAATATCCTAGTTCTAGGGATGTGGCTATAGGATCATTGTAATTGATTAAGATTTCATGGATTTCATATAACTATCATATGAATCTCTTTTATGTTCTTATTTTTTTCTATTTCATGCCTGATCACCACTGAAATAAACACATTATCCAAATTGAACTCGGGAGAGGAATAAGAAGATAGAACCTGGGGCATAAGGAGCATGCTTTTCTCTTAATAATTAGAATTAATTTGTATCTAGGATAGGGATATACCTAGAAACCATGCTTGGTCATTATATAGGAAGAAATCGTAATGTTCGATAGTTGGTCTGACCTATCCCGCTCAACGATGTAGTTAGGTTGTCATTTATCGTAGGCGATTAGAGGTCGGGAGACCATAATCATATTATTAACCTTGTGATCATTGATTCGATAGTTGATAAACATCCATTTAAATAATATAAATTGCATGAATCCTGATAAGAGCTGCAACCCTAGACTTTACCCAATCATTGCTTGAAACCCTTGAAATTGAATTGCGCCTGTTTAATTTTGGTTAACTTTTAGATTATAAAATAAAGCACTCTTTAAATCTTGATAGCACTTGTGTTGAGCTGAAAGTTTTGAGGAAATTAAGTGATTCTATTCGTGAGTCCATGTGGGTACGATACCCGACTCTTTATAAGAGCCACTTTAATACTTGAACGACCAGGTGCACTTGCATGTGCGATTTGGGAGCAACGGTTGTCATTTAGGGCTTAGGACCTACGAACCCATCCACAATACGTGGACCCATCAAGGAGGAGCTCACCCACGCTGCCCACCTACAGGGCGTGGTTCCATCCACGGGGCGTAGGTGGCCTCGTGGGTGGCACTTGGATATCCCAAATCATGTTAAACTTCCCACTCAAGGCTACGGGGTGTTACAATATCTACTCCTTGGGACCATTCGTCCTCAAATGACGTTCTAGGCACTTCTTAATGTTACAACTCTAGACTAGCAACCCATCATGATGTGTGCAACACTTCTAAATGCACACAACCAAAGAAGAAAACTTCAAATCTATGCTAAACATACTCAATGCAACACAAGGAAGGTAGATACTACATCGAACAACCCAAAAAAGCATGAAATTCTACATCTACTCATGTCCAAGGAGGAACTACCATCTCCAAGCTAAAAGCATGCTCAACACAATCTCATGGAGTCTATATGCAATCTATATTCTTAACATACATCCAAGGAGGAATTTCTCAACTCCAAGCTAGGACATGTTCATGAATTCATCTCATGAAGTCTATAGGCAACTCTACTTAATGCACATCAACATGAGGAAAATTAATTATGCAACTTCATTTTCTTTCAAAACACAAGTTTTCATGAACATGCACCACATAAGGAAATCATGGAAACATCTAAAACACACATGACTCCAAAACATAATACAACTAAGAGGAACTTATCACCTCAAGGTCTTCTAGGGGTCTACAATACAGGGACTAAACTTTCCAAACTCACTACACCTTTCTAGGTGAGAATTTCTAACAACCCCAAACATGAACATTAAGAATACTCAATGGCCTTGCTATCTAAGTACACCATCTCCCCCTTGGGAGTAAGCCTAGGTGGACTTTCTAAGCACCATTACTTTCAATTCTAAGGCCGGATCAAGTTACCACTTAAGCTTTCACATCCATCACACATGATGATTGTAAACCATGGTGAGCTACACTACTACTCTTTATAGAAGTCTACTAATTGAACATTTCAAGGTCTCTTCTAAACACCCTATTCATCAAATCTTCCAAACATACCTCGAAACTCATAATGATCAAGTCAAGTTCTACCATCAATACAACAATAACAACAATGAAGCCCATTCATACTAAAGAGAACATCAAAGTCTAACATATCTAGTTATAAAAGACAATCAATACTGGAATCTAATACCGGTAGTAACATCCGGAGGACACTCTTGTTCACCTTTAGCTTGGAGAGCATATAACCTATTCTTCTTTGAAGCATTCCCATTTGAATCACAAGGAGCAACTTACTTACCCTTAGCCTTCATCCTTGGACAATTTCTCATCTCTTGATCACTCTCACCACAACTAAAGCAACCCTCACTACCGGCCAAACACCTACCCTCATGTATTTTTCCACATCTAGCACAAGTAAGCCATAGAGACTCACTAATAATTCCTTTTGGCTTAGGGTCAGACACCTTATCTTCACTATACTTAGGAGCATTGGAGTAGTCTTGTCCAGAAAACCTTTTTCGATCCCTAGAACGACTATGTCTGTCGGACCTCAGATGAGAGGAATCACCATTATCATGTCTAAACCTCTTTTTCTCCTTATATCTGCCTTTTATTTTTGCCTCCTCAATTCGTTGAGCATGAGTCATAAGACGAGCAATATCCATATCATGAACAAGCATGGCCGTACGACATTCTTTCACCACTAGATTGGACACTCCCGACACAAACTTACTCATCTTAACCCTACGATCCGCCACAATAGATGGAGCATACTTAGATAGTTGGATAAACCTCAATGCATATTCCTTAACACGTATACTACCTTGCCTAAGGTTAATGAATTCAAGCACCTTAGCTTCTCTCATCTCTAGAGGAAAAAATCTATCAAGGAAAGCATTTTTTAACCTCTCCCACTCTATGGGACCATTTCCACCGATCTAGCCTCTTTCCATTGATTAAACCATACTTGAGCAACTCTCTTACGTTGGTAAATGGCTAGTTTCACCTTCTCTACTAGAGTAACTCCCATAATGTCTAACACTTTATAGACCTCATCTATAAACTCTTGAGGATCTTCCTCAAGTTTTGACCCATAAAGCTTCAGAGGGTTCATACTCATAAAATCCCTCACTCTTGAAGCGAACATACCCACAATTGATTTCACGAGAACTACCACCTCTCTATTGACTTGTGTCGTCCGGCTTGAGCCAACACTTGGAATGTCGACCTAAACTCCGCATTTGTTACATTCTCATCCAAAGGATCATTCGGAGCTTGAGGAGGAGCTTGGAGAGGAACTTATTGATCCACATTGTCTTCCTCATTCCTTCTAGCACTAGCCTTTGTAGTAGCCATATCCTGAAAACCATCGGGAACAAATTAGGAGAAAGACCTAGAAGTGTTAAACTCTATGGCACGACTTAGAGAATGAAAAAGTGAAGTTTCCTGAACATCTAATAGCCTCTCATTCATAAATGTGGTGCGCTTCACACTTATAAACAAGACTATACTAGACGTGGTTTGAGACATCCTGGAACCATTCTAAACCTTGTACTCTGATTACCAAGTTTGTCACGACCCAAGGGTACACCCTAGATGTAGCATGACATACAAGACCCTGAGAGGACTCATACAAGCCACTTAGCATAACATAACATAATATAAAAGTGCAAAAATTTTAAAAAAATTCCAATACAATCGAAGTCTCATAAAAAGAAGTGGAAGTCTTTAAATTTGTCTCAAACCATCTAATACATGAAATTATTAGGGACACCACCCATTCAAAAGTCTAAACATAAAGAAAGATATAAAAGAACATAGAGGTCAAATCCTTGATTCTATGAGGATTCACCAAATCTACACGTGCTTGCTCTACTAAGATCTTAGCCATAGGAATGGAAGTCAAGATCGCCGGACCCTACATTTGATAAAAATGTAGGCAAGAGTATGCGTTAGTACAATAAAGTATTAAATATGATGTCAAACATAAATCATCAACAAAAGCTTATCATAGGCATTAGTTAACATAAGACATATACCAAAATCATAAGAGACAATAACATAAGTCATAAGCATAAGAGATAACAACATAGTCATAGGCATAATCAATGCATCTAGATCAACATAACATAAGATAAGCACTTCATAAGTAACCTCAAGCATGCTTGTGCAATGCATGGGTAAGACCCCATAATCTCACCCATACTAAGCAAACTACTTTAGGTTCTCATTCATACTCATCATCTTTTGATCTCATCCTTAGCTTATTTCTCATAGCAAAGGAACAATCACCTTTAGTCAAACATTTCAAGGAAGGCAACTATAGAAACAATCCAAGCTAAGCATATATCATATCAGCAAATATCATATTAGAACAGACTTACAATACTTCCTTGAAGCAATCTTATTTCATCATATACATGCTACTTAGATTACAGACTTGTCCCTTATATTCATATTAGTCATGGAAGAGTAACTCTCTACTAGTCCATAGCATAACATTACTCATGAATAGTTACTATTTACCAATTCAAGGCTATCAAGTGAAAAACACCTTACTATGCTAGACCAATCTATCATGGAAGGCATACTATCATGCAAATCCAAGCTACTCAAGGAAGGGTACTATTGCTCAATCCAAGCTATCATGAAATGATGTGGCCTCTTCAAGTCAAGCTATCATGCAAGCATTCTAGTATGCTAGTCCAAGCTACATTGGAAGGGTACGATTTCTCAATCCAAGGCTATCCATGAATCCTACTATCTCAAGCTAACATGCATGGTCTTATCTTACCAAGTCAAGCTATTAATGAAGGAATATTATATCACTACTTCAAGCTAACCTAGTTCATACATAAAGCCTTTAAACACTAACGGGGTACTTCTTGAAGTATGCCTTAGTTCATTATGAAGGCTTATTAGATCATGTGTGAGCAACTATCACCATCCATGATCACTTTTACTCTTAGATTCATTTTAGGCAATTCTCATGAGATATACTTGGGAACCCGGACTCAACTAGCATAAAAGTATCCTATTTGGAAGCCGGACTCAACTTACATAAAAGCTTTCATCTCATATTCAATATCGTAATCATAGACACTTTACTCTCAAATTTTTCATAAAGCATTTACATAGGATCTATAAGGCATGCATAACCTCCTATACTCATCGGATAGGTCATGTGGGTAAACTCCTTCAACAACAACATCACACACAAATCAACATACATATAAGCTTCACCCTTAGAGCCTTAACATTCCTAGTTTATCATACTAGCTTTTACCCTCAAAGCCCTAGAAATCACCTTTATACGACAAGCCTTACTCTCAAAGCAATACTCATAATGATCATCATATATGCCTAATTCTCAAGACATTCTAACCACATGCTTCATTCTTAAGCAATTCTAATCATCTATCATCATATAGACTCAATCTCAACACTACTAATCATGATTCATCATATAAGCTTTACTCTAATCAATTCATGTCTATATTCTTTACTCTTAAGCAATTCATATCTATGTCCCCTAATCTCAAGCAATTCACAAAGTAATTCATCAATCTTAGAAGATCACATCTAAGCCCTTAATTTCCCCTTTCATGGCATGAAACCAAACTATATCAATTTCACCTTAGAATTTTAGGTTAATCAAGAATACATGTATAATCATACTAAAAACATGCAATTCCATCATAAATGATCATAAACAATCATAATCCACTCTATTGGATCATGACCCATAACATTAGAAGAAACCCTAAATTGACTTGGGGAAATCTTCTTCCAAATTGGGTAAAACATGGGGGCTTCTTGGATGAAAGGAATTCATGAATGAATAAGCCATCATACCTTGGTTACAAAGACAACAAAACTTGGAACAATGGAGACTTGTCTTGACCTAGCTTGATCCTCTTCTTCTTCATCATCATCACTTTCTAGAGAGAGAGTATTTGAGAGGGTATTGGGTTCTTTTTGGTGAGTTGAGAGAATGACTTAAATGACTTAGTTTAGAGGTCTAAAATCTTTATATAAGTGGTGTAAACTATGGTAAAACAACACCACTTAATCCCTAATTAATTTCAAAAAGTTTCGTTAAGCCCTCACTTAACCGACCTACTACCCCACTACCCCAACCCATGAGACCCCAACCACAAGGCATGGTTGGACCACGGCCCATGCTAGTTGGGCGTGGTTTGGTTCTACAAGTTGCCATTCAGGGATTGGGACCTATGACCCCATCCGCGAGGCGTGGACCCATCCATGAGGCATGGATCCTGCCTATGGACACTACCTTAAGCAGATTCAAGGAGGAGCTCACCCACACTACCTACCTACGGGGTGTGGTTCCATCCACAGGGCATTGGTGGCCTCATGGGTGGCACTTGGATCTCCCAAATCATGTTAAACTTCCACTCAAGGCTATGGGGTGTTACATACTACTCACAAAAGGATCGTCTAAATTAAGGCCTCCCAGACTAAACTTAAGTTAAATTCAACCCAACCTATGGTCATAGATCAAGGATCAATAAACTCAACACAACCTAAGGGTTCAACCTAAATCATGTGATACCACCCAAATATAATCAATCTAGCTAAGACAAGTCTAAGAAAAAGGAAGCCATAACCTACCTCAAGGCCAAAAATCGCACACAAACTATAATTCTGGTGCTTTGCCCTTTTGGAGAGCCTTGGATTGTTGCCAAGCTAACAAGAACACAAAGAGCAAGTTAATACGAGTTCAATGATACCAATATCACTACATTGAAAATTAGACCATAAATTAGTCTTGAAATAGCCCAAGAATTGACGTAACTGAATTACAAATGGAAAACCTGCATACTATCCTCATTAGGGTAAGGATCACATGCCCAAAAGATGGGCGAAGATGGAACCCAATTCGGACCTCAAATGCCTTAATTACCTTACTTTAAAGTTTTGAAACCAAGGCATTTGAGGTCGTAAATGAAATTGAATTACAAAATTAATGACATAAAAGTGTAGAGGAGAAGGAAAAGAAAAAAATCACCTTTGAAGCATAGGAAAAGGCCAAGAATAACTCCAAATCACCTCGATTTGAGCTCCAACTCAAATGGGTTCTTTTGAAGAATAAAAGGATGAGAAAGAGATTCTATTCACTGCGATTTTCAGAAAGGCGGACCTAAGTTTGCTTAAGCGGCCAAAGGGTCACAAAAATGGAACCCGCCTAAGAGGCGTCTTTCTCTTAAGCATCCTTCGCAAAAGCCTAGGGTGGGTCGCTTGAGCGATCCCCGTCCCTCTGATGCCCTTCGATTAAGAGAACTCTAGGTTGCTTAAGTGGACTTCACTTAATTGATCAATAATTCTCTTAAACCATCGCACCAGACACCAATAGAAATTCAGCAAAAGGCCTAAGTGTCCAAAACTTCAACCAAGCCCTCAGAATTCATTCGAAGTCTAAATGACCCAAACCAAAAGTGCAAACCACTTGGAAACGACATTCTAGACTCAACTGAATTGAAAAAATAGCCATCCGAGGTTGTCTCATAAAAATATTTATCAAAGTCAACATTTTAACAAAGAAAATACAACAAAACACCAAGAAGTTGAAAACTCACTCTATCGCCCTCGAGAATTAAAATAAAGGTAGTTTTAGGCCAAAATCAACATTCCAGAGCTAACCGCGCTGACGGAATCCGATTCTGAGCATGTTTACGAAGAAAGTTGCCCAAAGCTAAAATGCCTAATCGCACCAAATCCAAATGGAAGTCCGTAAACCCTATCCAATCATCATACTAGACCAAACTAACCTCTTCGAAGATAATGGAACTGAGGTAATTTCGATCTGACATCAGAATCTCTGGATCTTGACCAAAGTTAACTCTTGCAAGCATTAAGTTTCCAAAACTCAAAACATGCACCAAACTCAATCGAAGACCTCAGGACCAACCTAACCCAACACCACACACTAGCTACAAGGAAGCTATGGGAAAGGGTAAATAGGAAAAACACGGATAAAACACAGAAATAACCCCGAGGGTCATTACAGTATTCAGATCATATGAACCTACATTTGTTATGAACTTTTTTTAACCTCAATGTAAAACATGTTTAAAGTATACTTTCAAAACCACAAAGTTAAAATTAGTAAAGAAAATATAATCTACAACAAACTAGAAACAATATTGGTCGAAAAGAACAAAATTGAGTCTCCTAAAAGCATATTGTGTCCTTAATAAAAAATTTCCCCTCAAGTACCCGAGGTTAGTTTAATTTATCCTTCCAGGATAGAATAATCTTACTCACCGATTTATTGATAGCTTAAATCACAATGTCAGCAAACCACTCACCAGGAGTAAAGTACACTAGAACTTGTTTGTGTAGAATGAGAAGATGTTAAGAAAATTTGCTATTCAAAACACAAGAGAAAACCTTTCTATTTATAAACAATAAAGTGTAGCATGAACATCTGCTTAATGTGCCTTATCAGAAAGGTTTCAACCCTTTGGAAAAGTCACAACTTTTTGAAAAATTCACAATCTTTCGAAAAAGTCACAAATTTTTGGAAAAGTCACAACCTTTTGGAAAAAGTCACAACTCTTTAAAAAAATCACAATCATTAATTTTCCATTCACACCTTTTAAAATCCAATAGTAATTGCATAATGCTATACTTTGACGCCTCTTAAGAACTAAATTAAATTCTTCATTAATGATAAGAAATGATCATAAACAATAAGGTTTGACTTTCATATCTTGAAATATTAAAAGAACTTATTATGATGTATTTCAATATCTTCACATTTTGCATTGTTTAACTCCTAAATTCTCAATTACATGTACATATATCATACTAGTTTCTAGACACGTAATGCACGTGTATATCATGCAATTTAATAGAGAATTTCTAAAAGGGAGTATATAATACTCTATTTAAATATTTGTATAATGAGTAATTCAAAATCTGAACATGCAAAGTAACAATAATTCAGTTAAAACGTAGATTCAAATACAACATATATTTGTAATGCAATATTATTCATTTGTAATGTAACATAATGAGATATATGCTTAGGAGTTATTTTCTTTCTTTACGAAGATAGCAACTTCAGGTATGATACTAATAATGTTTTAAAAATAAATATATCTATACTATATTAGAAGTGAGAGGCCACAAAGCATCCAAAAATGACACAATGAAACCAAGGATATGATAAAGAAATTTGACATAGTGTGGTAACTTTATAAAGTACAAAGAATATGAAAAGGATGTAGAGTATTTAACTAATTGAAGATTAAAAGAACAAAGATATAAATGCTTAAATATGAAAAGTTTGATACTGTAACTGGTAATTTTAAAAGGTTTGGGCACTAACAGACTACAATAATTGCTGCAAAGAGAAATAGTAACCCCCTACGGATAAACATTTTAGTTTCTAACATGTAAAGGTTATTAGAGGAATAGTGTTAATTAAGTGATCGGGACAAAGTGATTATTTTTAATATGATTAGCGATATTTTCATAATTCAACTTTCAACTATGGAACTTCCCACTTTTAATATAATATGATCTATTGATGAAATGATATGATTTAGAGAGCGTATACTTTAATTTATTCAATTATATCCTTTTTTTCTATGTCAAGCATTTGGAATTTTTTTCTAACATATATGGTATTGACATTTGAGCACATGACATATGTTTGTGATCATCTCATCTGAAAGCTTAATGCATTAAAAAGAATATACAATTGTTTGCTTGATTATGTTCTCAACATTCGGTGATGAATATTAAATCTGCCGGACTAATTAAATCAAATAGGAAATTGAAGACAACTTTCTTTTATTAAAGCCTATGATTGAAATCTCACTGATCAAATTTTGCAAACTAGCTATATATATATAAAAATAATTGCACCGAATAACCATTTTAAAAATACCGAACTAAATCGAACCAAAGTTAAAAAAACTTAACCGAACCGAAATATTATGGTTTGGTATTATGTGCACACTTTTTCAAAACTGAACACTGAAACACCGAATCGAAATTTGATAAAACCAAATCGAAGAACCGCACGTCCAGCGCTAGTTTTCATTAGGTTGAGGTTGACTAGTCTTGGTGGGAATATACAAGTGTAATCACATCCGCTTTTGGGTCGTAACAATTCTCTTCCTTCACTGTTTTTAACACAAAAGCAACATTACAATAACAATGGTAAAGAAGAGAGGCCTGATCGTGTATGGGTGACTTATCTTGATGATGAATTTCACGATAACAAAAAATTGAAGTTATTTCCATTCAGAGGTAGAAATGGAGGTTTTAATCCAAAATCTCGGATTAGATTTCCACTCACACTTCGTTTAGTCAGATTTAACATTAATATTTAGTAGGGGACTCAAAAGTAAACTTTCAAGAGATCGAGAAATATGTGTATGTTCATGGGATTTGGATCAAACCGTAATACTGTAACAATCTTCTTCCATCGTTATAGAAAAGCCAACGGGAAAAAAAAAATTGGGTCGAAAAACTTTTTCGTAGTAACTTGGAATTTCCTAACCTAGTCTAGATTTGGACGAAATTGGAGTCAGTAAGTTCTAGGGAAATCTGGCAATAATTGGCTGATCTAATTATGATTTTGATCACATGAGTAGATAGCTAAGACATTAAGAAACCCGTACCAATTTAAGGGATTGAATTCGGGCGAATAGAACTCCCGAAACTGATCTTAGCGTGAACGGGTATGTTCTGAGTGTCATGGGATGAAGGTGTGTTGTGAAATGGGGGTTTGGAATTCTTAAAATTTCTCACTATTTCCGTGCAAGCCGTTGTGGCGGAATTATTCCCGCCAGGGTAGGGTCATGTAGCAAGGTGAGGAACGTTGTGGCGGGACAGTCACGATTTAAGTCGAAAATAAACCCCAAAATTGATTTATTCTGCACTTTTCGAGTTTGAGAGCTAGGAGACAACCCCCGGCGAGGTCTTGACTATTTTTTCACCATTCTTAAGGCTAAATGTAAGGTTTTAACTCCCTGAATCTGTTCTTTGATCCGTAGAATGTAACCTAATGGGTAATTATCGATGGGGGAGGGTTTTGATCCATAAATTATAGTGGAAAAGCCCTAATATGGGTATGGGGATCAAGGGTTTGATCTAGGGTTGATATTATTGATTAGAATCTGGGTAATTGGCTCTTGTTTATTAATCCTCGTATTATTATGATTGTTTGTAGACCAAGAACAAGCAAAAAGAACTGGAAAGGGAAGAATTAAGTTTCTTAGGGCATTCAAGCTTTGTTCTTGCTTCATTATGATGTATATATGTATGAGAATTTTGCATTATTGATCACACAAATCGTAAATGAGGATAGTTGAATGATTGAATGTCATGAATCATGACTTGATTGTATGATTATGAGAATTTTCTTGTGATTGTGATTTTGGCTTGTTGAATGAATCGGGTGTTGCATTCTGATACACTATCTGGGATCGATTGCCACGTACCAACATAAATATTGGAACGGGTGTCACGATCCAACACGCTAACTTGGAACGGATATCATGTACTGGTACACTAACAGTTTGGGTGTGGGTTCCGTGAGAGGACCAATGACTTGACATAAATGTATATCTTCTGGCGGCTATTGATAGGCCTCGCTTAGAAGATCAGTGATCGTCATCGAATTCAAGGGTGAGCCAGTTCTTCTGGGCTCCCATTAGTTCTCTTTCGTTTATGTCCTCATTTCGGACTTAGACTAATGCATTAGGATTTCTTATGTTTAATTGGGTTGTACCCATATTCTTAGACTTGTTGAACTTTAGATGTTTTAGTACATTAACTTTTAGGTTCTAGGTATTTTTCTGCATTTGTTTTTGTTAGACTTTTGTTTGGAGTTTATGGGAACTCCCTATTTCTTTTTCTTAGCATTTAAACCTACTTTTGTAACTATAAATGCCTCAGTTTTGGTTTAGTTTGTTAATTTGGGTTGTAGTAATGGTAGTCCCATCGGAGGGTTAGTGTGGGTGCCACTCACGATGGTTTGGGTTGTGACAAAGTTGGTATCAAAGCCTAAGTTCATTGATCTTGATGTACCAAAACGAGTCTAGTAAAGTCTTGCGGAATGGTACGTAGACATCTGTACTTTTCTTCAAGAGGCTATAGAACTTTATGAAATCTCTCTATTTTCTCTTGTCTCCTTTCATGCTGTAACATGATTCCAATTGGTATCTCACGATTCAAATTGGTATCTAATCTCCTTCACTCTTTTGTCCTCAGTTGGTTAACACTAGGTTTAACGGCGTTAGGCCCGTAGCTCCCGTCAATGCTCCAGCTAAGGAATCTGCAGCAAGAGGTCGCGATGAAGGTAAGGGTAGAGGCCGAGGAAGGGTGGCGCCTAATAGGGATGGAGCACAGGTTGGAGATGCTCCCAGAAATGAGGCCCCTCCTGCACACTATGAAGAGGTTGAGGAGGAGGAGAATGTTGGACAAGAGGAAGAGGTACAGGTTGAGACTATAGGTATTCCTCCCTTAGACCCAGTGTTAGCTCAATAGATCATGTCGTTCTTGAAATAATTGGTTGGTCCTGGAGTGCTTCCCTCTGTTCAAGCAACTCAATCTCCCACCAATCCCTCTATTGCTATCAATGTCCCCAAGGAGGGTGGAACTATAGGTAATGATGCTTTCTTCCATCCTTTGTTGGGTCATGTTATGGCTGGTAATTAGCACGACATGTTGACTAAGTTCTTGAAGTTGAAACCGCCTGTGTTCCATGGTTCTAAGAGTGAGGACGCATATGAGTTCATTTTAGATTGCTATAAGAGGTTTCATAAGTTGTGAATTGTCCATCAGCATGAAGTTGAGTATAACACCCCGTATCCAAAAATGGACCTCAAAACTATTTTCTAGAAGTTGCAGGTGCGACTTGAGGTCGCCACCCACCGCCCGTGCTGGTGGTCCCTGGTTCACACCTGAAACCTTCCCCAGAACTCATCCCAAAAATTTGGCTAAGGGTAGACCCACTCCACGACCTATGGACAGTAGGTCAGACCACGGTCTATGGTCCAAAGCCATAGGTCAGACCCCAAAATTTCAGCCTCCAGTACTGATCGACGGATGACCAGCATGGACCGTCAGTCCCATCGTCACTCACTCCAACAACAGTTAAGTCAAGGGTCTTTCGATCTTTTCCTTATTTATTTGACCCCTAAACTATGTCGTTTAGACCCTAAATTATGAGGGTTTAGTCAGTTTAAGCCTAGAAACATAACTAGAACTCACCTAAGTCAAATCATTAATCAAACTTAGAAACAATTAGAGCATATGAGGAGAAAAGAGGTCAAGAACCCTAGTTCAAGAACGCAACAAAATTCCATCAGTTCCAGACAAAAATCGAAAGATTTCTCCGTGGAATTTGTCACCAGGTATGTGGAATTTCACTAGTGGGTTTCTTTCGCCCATTGGGTCTCTAGATTTCAGTCAAATTCTTGATTCCCTATTATTAACTAGACCTAGGGTTTCTAGAACCTCAACAGATTATCATGAATTAGTTATTTATATGTTCTAAATTAGATTATCATGTTATTACTTCATTTCTTGCATGAATTTCAGAACCCTAGCTTGGTAGTTCTTTAGTTCCTGAATTATACATGCTAGGTCAGATATTTCAATATTTCAGATATATATGCCTCAGTTTGAATGTGTCATTATCAATATATACATGTGCATTCTTAGTTTGAATGTCAGTATTTTAAGCTATATGTATATTTCAGTAATTCTGTCATAATGTGTTAATCATTTAATCTATTGGGAGTAACATAATATCGAGTTGGACTAGGGTCAGTCACTCATATAGTCCCAGAACTATGAGCTACATAGGTTGTAGTCCCCTCTGTGGGCATAATTTTAGTGATCACACCAGCATGCCTCTACACCTTTGGTCGGGTGTATTGGGTCCTCTCGATGAGGCGTATACATCAAACTCCAAATTTAGCTCATGTGGTTTTATTATCGGTTATTAGTAGCTCCCATAGTTCAGTCAAATTCCATTGCATTGACCACATTTCAATAAAGTCAGTATTCAATCTCAACATGTTATCATTTGGTCATTGCATTCAGTTAGCTCAGTGTTCAGTAGCTATATCGTGTTCAGATTGCACCTTGCTTCATTTCTTGTTTAGTTATATGTTTATTTCAGATTTACTCTGCTCAGTGCCTTTTAAGTACTGACGCATACTCTATGCTACATCTTCTTGGGATGTAGGTTTAGATTCTTACCATCCAGATCACGCTTAGATCGGTTCCCGATCTCCAGTTCAACAACATCAGTGGTGAGTCTTCATTCTTCAAGGACAATAGTCATGTTATCTTTCAGTTTTCATTGTTTTAGTTTCAGTTTTGCTAGACTTAGCTGGGGAATGTCCCAGCACTTCTAGTCAGTTAGAGGCTGTTTTCAGACATATTTAAATTCAACTTAGTATTTGAGTTTTATGTCTCTTTTATATTAAACTCTCAGATTTGATATTCAATTTTAGTATATGGGTATCCCCTATCATTTCAGATTCACTTTTTATTAGCTTCTGCATCAGTTTTATTTCTCAGTTTATCTTTAGTGTGCTCATGATTATACCAGCAGGGTTAGCTTAGGGTCACTTGTTATCCTAGGTCCCATGTCCGTATCTCAAGGGCAGATCGGGGCAAGAAAAACTTGGTATCAGAGCACTAGGTTTAAGTGTCCTAGGATGTCTGAAAAGTAGCACTAGGTAAGTCATTTTCATGGTTGTGTAATGCACACCACATCTAATTAGAGGGAAGCTACAAAGTGTATTAGGAAAATCTTTATTTTCTTGTTACTCTTGTCGTGCGTGAAGTATGATCTAATTCTATTCTAACTCGACATTCTACATTTCAATGATCATACCTCCTCGTAGAGCTAACGCCAGGAATGCAAATGCCAGGAACACAAACGCAGCTCCTCCAATCCCAGATCAAAAAGTTTCCAATGTTAGGATGAATCTGCCAGAGTTCTTATGATCACAGATTGGTGAGTATCCCCAAAACTTCATTGATGAGGTCAATAGGATCTTTGAAGTGATATAGGTAACTTAATGATGTGGCTTATATCTGGTATACTCAGTGGAAAGAGAACAGAGGTACAAATACAGCTCCTATCACTTGGGATTGCTTTAGTGAGACCTTCCTAGACATGTTTTTCCCAAGAGAGCTAAGGGTGGCGAAAGCTTAGGAATTTATTAACTTAAGGCAAGGTAGCATGATAGTCCAAGAGTATGGGCTCAAGTTTACCTAACTTTCCAGGTATGCCCCTCACATGGTTGCTGATTCCAGGGCTCAGATGAATAAGTTCCTAAATGGAGTGTCAGACTTGGTGAAGACAGAGTGTAAAAATGCTATGTTGCTGGAAAATATGAGCATCTCTAGGTTCATGACTCATGCTCAGCAGGTTGAGGGTGATAAACTTAGGGAACAGGCTAAGGAGAACAAGAAGGCTACGACTGGGAATTATGACTATTCTCAGTAGAAATCGGGTGGTGGCAATCACTTGTAGGGTCAGCAGAAATTTTTAGCTCCAGCACCTTCATCAACTAGTGTTCTGTCCTCAGAGTTCAAACAAGATTAGAAAAGTAGGGCATCAGGCTCTAAATATCAAGGAAGTGTTTCAGGATTCAAAGCCTACCCAACTTTCCCTAAGTGTGGTAAGAACCATCCGGGCGAATGCCTTGCAGAAAAGGAAGGATGCTTTGGGTGTGGTTAGTTTGGTCACAGATTGAGGGATTGTCCTTCTAAACAGAGTCAAGGAAGAAATAGTAGAGCTCAGCTGACAACTTTTGTGGCACCAGCAAGTCGCCTGAATCAGCAGGGTAACTCATCTGGTACAAGTGTAAGATAGCACCAAAACAGGCTTTATGCTCTCCCGGCTCGCCAGGATCAGAAAGATTCTCCTGATGTAGTAACTGGTAAGCAGTTAAGTTTGATGTTAGTCCAGAAACTCTCTCAGAACCTTTCTCAGTGTCTACTCCATTAGGTGACCCAGTTATAGCTAGACGGGCATACAAAAATATCCCTGTCACATTCTCTCAGAAAGTCACTTCAGCAAATCTTGTAGAGTTAGAAATGGTAGACTTCGATGTCATTCTAAATATGGATTAGTTACATTCATGTTATGCCAAAGTCGATTATAGAACTAGGATTGTTCATTTTTAGTTTCTAGATGAACCAATCTTAGAATAGAAGGGTAGTAGATTAGGCCCTATAGGTCGATTCATTTCTTACCTTAAGGCCAGAAAGATAATCTCTAAGGGTTAACCCTATCATCTAGTTTCGATTAAGGATTCAAGCTCTGAAACCCCAACTCTTGAGTCAGTTCCAGCGGTTAATGAGTTTCCAGAAGATCTTCTCGAAGTTCCTCCCGAAAGGGAAATCGACTTTGGAATTGATCTACTTCTAGATACCCAGCCTATTTCGATTCCTCCTTACATAATGGCTCTAGCTGGGCTAAAGGAATTGAAAAATCAATTGAAAACCATTCTAGTTAGTGCTTCATCAGACCTACTATTTCGCCATAGGGTGCACCAGTGTTGTTCGTGAAATAGAAGGATGGTTATCTCAGAATGTGCATCGACTATAGGCATTTGAACAAGGTCACAGTCAAGAATAAGTATCCCATCTCCAGGATTGATGACTTGTTTGACCAACTTCAAGGTGCTTGTCATTTCTTAAAGATAGACCTCAGATCGGGTTATTATCAGCTCAAATTCAGAGATAGTGACATTCTAAAGATGGCCTTCAGAACTCGGTATGGTCATTATTAATTTGTAGTAATGTCATTTGGACTAACCAATGCTCCTACAGCTTTTATGGACTTGATGAATAGAGTGTTCAAGTAGTACTTTGACTTGTTCGTTATCATTTTTATTGACGATATCCTCATTTACTCTAGGAATGAGGAGGAACATGCGAGTCATTTGAGAGTTGTTTTGCAAACTTTCAAAGATCACCAGTTATTCACTAAGTTTAGCAAGTGCGAGTTTTGGATGCAGTCAGTTTCTTTCCTTGGGCATATAGTATCCAGTGTAGGGATTCTAGTGGATTCCCAAAAAATAAAAGTAGAGAAACAATGGCCCAGACCTACCTCTCCTACAGATATCATTCTTGGGTGTAGCGGGTTATTATAGAAGGTTCGTGGAAGGATTTTTGTCTATAGCCTTTTCGTTGACTAAGTTGACTCATAAAAGGGTCAAGTTCCAATGGTTAGATGATTGTGAGAAAAGCTTTGTAGAACTGAAAACTAAGTTGACTACAACTCATGTTTTGACTCTACTAGAGGGTTTAGATGGTTATGTGATTTATTGTGATGCATCCAGAGTCGACCTAGGTTGTGTGTTGATGCAACGAGGTAAGGTTATAGCTTATGTCTCCATCTAGCTTAAGGTGCATGAGAAGAACTATCTGACGCATGACCTCGAGCTTGCAACAATGGTGTTTGCACTCAAGATTTGGAGGCGCATTCCACCAACAGGGAGTTGAGGTATCCTTCCAAGAGGGAGATAGTGTGCTTCGCTACCAGGGTCGATTATGTGTTCCTAATGTGGGTGAGTTGAGATAGTATATTCTTGTAGAAGCCCGTAACTACAATTATTCTATTCATCCTGACGCCACTAAGATGTACCGTGATCTGCGATAAGTCTTTTGGTGGAATGGCATGAAGAGGGATATAGCAGATTTTGTGGCTAAGTGACCCAATTGTCAGCAAGTGAAGGTAGAACATCAGAAACTAGGGGGTATGACTTAAGAGATCGACATTCGTACTTGTAAGTGGGAAGTGATAAACATGGATTTCTTCACACTTATACTTGCAGACAGCATGACTCCATTTGGGTGATAGTTGATAGAGTCACTAAGTCTTCTCACTTTTTTGGCGGTCCAGACTACAGATTCGGCAAAGGACTATGTCAAGCTTTACATTAATGAGATAGTCAGGTTGTATAGGTTTCCTTTGTCTATCATCTCAGATAAAGGTCCTCAGTTTACCTCTCATTTCTAGAAGTCATTTCAGAAAGGTCTTTTTACTCAGGTTATTCTTAGCACAACATTTCATCCACAAACGGTTGGTCAGGAAGACCGTACCATTCAGACCTTAGAGGACATGTTGAGACCTTATGTGAACGACTTCAAGGGTAGTTGGGATGATTCCATTCCTCTTATAGAGTTCGCCTATAATAATAGTTATCCTTCCAGCATTCAAATGGCCCCTTATGAGGCATTGTATGAGCGTAGGTGTAGATCTTCTATTAGTTGGTTTGAAGTAGGTGAAACAGCCTTGATAGGGCCAGATTCAGTCCTTTATGCGATAGAGAAAGTGCAACTCATTAGAGATAGACTTAAGACAGCCCAGAATCGCCCGAAGTCCTATGCAGATGTACGGAGAAAGGGAACTAGAGTTCCAAGTTGATGATTGTGTTTTTTTTTAAATGTCACCTATGAAAGGGGTGATGAGATTTGGCAAGAAAGGGAAGTTCAGTCCTAGATATGTAGGCCCTTACAAGATTCTGAAAAGAATTGGTAAAGTGGCGTGAGTTAGAGTTGCCAATAGAATTATCAGCAGTGCATCCAGTCTTTCACATTTCACTAATAAAGAAGTGTGTGGATGACCCAGCATTCGTAGTGCCATTAGAGAGTGTACCCGTGAAAGATAGTCTTTCATATGAGGATGCACCAGTTGAGATTCTTGATCGTCAAGTTAGAAGATTGAGAAACAAAGAAGTCGCTTCAGTCAAGGTTTGGTAGAGGAGTCAGTCCGTAAAGGGAGCTACTTGGAAAGCATAAGCAGCCATGAAGTCCAAGTATCCTCACCTCTTTCCTTCCGATTCCAATCCAGCTTGAGGCATTAGTTCCTCTTCAGTTTTTCAGTTATTCATGCGCAGATTCAGTCTTAATATCATGTTTCCTCAATTTGTACTTGCATTTTCAGCATATTTGCATGTTCTTGGAACTAAGTTCAGTCAGAAATCAGTTTCAGTATTTTAGTGTTTGGGATTGTAGCCCTCTCCCTTCATTTCAGCAAGTTAGTCTTCATTCGAGGATGAATGTTTTCAAGGGGGACATAATTCAACACCCCGTATCTGAAAATGGACCTCAAAACTGTTTTCCAGAAGTTACAGGTGCGACTAACGGTAGCCATCCATGGACCTTAGGGTGACTCACGGCCCGTGCTGGTGGTCCGTGGTTCACACCTGACACCTTCCCCAGAACTCAGCCCTAAAGTTTGGCTAGGAGTAGACCCACACCAGGACCTACGAACTGTAGGTCAGACCACGGTCTATGGTCCAGGGCCATAGGTCAGACCCCTAAATTTCAGTCTCCGGTAATAATCGATGGATGACCAGCACGGACTGTCCGTCGATAGACGGTCCATTAATTTCGTCCGTCAGTCACTCCGACAGTAGTTAAGTCGGTGGTCTTTTAGTCTTTTCCTTATTCGTTTGACCCCTAAACTACGTAGTTTTGACCCTAAATTATGAGGTTTCAATCAGTTTAAGCCTAGAAACATAACTAGAACTCACCTAAGTCAAATCATTAATCAAACTTCGGAAAAATTAGAGCGTAAAAGGAGAAAAGAGGTCAAGAACACTAGTTTAAGAACGCAACAAGATTCCATCAGTTCCAGCCCAAAATCAAAAGATTTCTCCGTGTAATTTGGCACTAGGTATGTGGGATTTCACTAGTAGGTTCCTTTCGCCCATTGGGTCCCTATAATTTAGATAGATTCCTGATTCCCTATTATTAACTTGACCTAGGGTTTCTAGAACCTCAGTAGATTATCATGAATTAGTTATTTATATGTTCCAAATCAGATTATCATGTTATTACTTCATTTCTTGCATGAATTTCAGAACCCTAGCTTGGTAGTTCTTTAGTTCCTGAATTATACATGCTAGTTCAAATATTTCAGTATTTTAGATGTACATGCCTCAGTTTGAATGTGCCATTAACAGTATATAAATGTGCATTCTCAGATTGCATGTCAGTATTTTGAGTGATCCAGTATAATTCAGTAATTTAGTCATAATGTGTTGATCATTTAATCTATTGGGAGTAGCATAATACCGAGTTGGACTAGGGTCAATCACCCATATAGCCCTAGAACTACGAGCCACATAGGTTGTAAGTTCCCTCTGTGGGCATAATTTTAGTGATAACGCCAGCATGCCTCTACAACTTTGGTCGGGTGTATGGGGTCCTCTCGATAGGGCGTATACATCGGACTCTATATTTAGCTCATGTGGTTTTATTATCAGTTATTAGTACCTCTAACAGTTCAGTAAGACTTCATTGCATTGACCACATTTCAGTATAGTCAGTATTCAGTCTCAACATATTATCATTTGGTCATTGCATTCAGTTAGCTCAGTTATCAGTATCTATATCTTGTTCAGATTATACTTTTACTTCATTGCTTGTTCAGTTATATGTTTATTTCAGTTTTACTCTATCATGCATGCTCGGTACCTTTTAAGTACTGACACATACTCTGCGCTACATCTTTTTGTGATGTAGGTTCAAATTCTAAGCATCCAGATCACGCTTAGATTGGTCCCTAATCTCCAGTTCAACAACATCAGTTGTGAGTCGTCATTCTTCGAAGACAATAGTCATGTTATCTTTTAGTTTTCACAATTTTAGTTTCAGTTTTACTAGACTTAGCTGGGGCATCTCCCAGCATTTCTAGTCAGTTAGAGGCTATTTTCAGACATAGTTAGATTCAACTTAGTATTTGAGTTTGATGTTTCTTTTGTATTAAACACTCAGATTTGATATTCATTTTTAGTATATGGGTATCCCCCATCATTTCAGATTCACTTATTATTAGCTTTCGCAACAGTTTTACTTCTCAATTTATCTTTAGTATGCTCATGATTATGCTAGTAGGGTTAGCTTGGGGTCACTTGTGATACTAGGTCCTGTGTTCGCGTCTCGGCGGTAACTTGAGGCATGACAAACTTGGTATCAGAGCACTACGTTTAAATGTCCTTGGATGTCTGAAAAGCCGCACTAGGTAGAGTCCTTTTCATGGGTGTGTAGTGCGCACCACATCTAATGAGAGGGAGGCTACAAAGTGTATTAGGAAAATCTTCATTTCTTGTTACTCTTATTGTGTGTAAGGTATGATCTAATTACATTCGAACTCGACGTTCAATGTTTCAGTGATCATGCCTCCTTGTAGAGCTAACGCCATAAATGCGAATGCCAGGAATGCAAACGCAGCTCCTCCAATCCCATATCAAAAAGTTTTAAATGCAGAGTTTCGGAACGCCATTCAGATGTTGGCTTATAGCGTTGCCGACCAGAACAATCTCCAGGTTCCAATTCCGATAGACACAAATGTTGGGTCAGCTGCAACTAGAGTGCGGGATTTTGTTAAAATGAATTCGCCAAATTTCTTAGGATCGTAGATTGGTGAGGATCCCCAAAACTTCATTGATGAGGTCAAGAAGATCTTTGAAGTGATGCAGGTAACTAGGACTGATCTGGTTGAGTTAACATCTTACCAACTTAAGGATATGGCTCATATCTGGTATACCAAGTGGAAAGAGAATAGGGTATAAATGCAGCTCCTATCACTTGGGATTTCTTGAGTGAGACCTTCCTAGATAGGTTGTTCCCAAGAGAGCTAAGAGAGGCGTAAGCTCAGAAATTATGAACTTAAGGCAAGGTAGCATGACATTCCAAGAGTATAGGTTCAAATTTACCCAACATTCCAAGTATGCTCCTCACATGGTTGCTGATTCTAGGGCTCAGATGAATAAGTTCCTATATAGAGTGTCAGACTTGGTGAAGACAGAGTGTAGAAATGCTACGTTGCTGGAAAATATGAGCATTTCTAAGCTCATGACTCATGCTCAGCAGGTTGAGGGTGATAAACTTATGGAACAGGCTAAGGAGAACAAGAAGGCTAGGACTGGGAAATATGACTATTATTAGCAAATATCCGATGGAGGAAATCGCTCACAGGTTAGCAGAAATTTTCAACTCCAGCACCTTCATAAGCTAGTGTTATGTCCTCCAAGAAAAGATCAGAAAGATAGAACATCAAGCTCTAAATCTCAGGAAAGTGTTTCAGGAACCAAAGCCTACCAAACTTTCCTTAAGTGTGGTAAAAACCATCCGGGTAAGTGCCTTGCTGGAAAGGAAGGGTGCTTTGGGTGTGGTCAGTCTGGTCACACATTGAGGGATTGTCCTTCTAAACAGAGTCAAGGAGGAAATGGTAGAGCTCAATCCACAAATTCAGCGGTACCAACAACTAGCCCGACTCAGTAGGGTAACTTATCTGGTACAAGTGGCAAACAACGCCAAAATAGGCTCTATGCTTTCCAGGCTCACTAGGATCAGGAAGATTATCTTGATGTAGTCAGTGGTACGTTACGATTCTTTGATCTCGATGTTTATGATTTGTTAGATCTAGAAGCTACTCTTTCCTTTGTAACTCCTTATATAGCAATTAATTTTGATGTTACTCCAGAAACTCTCTCAGAACCTTTCTCAGTCTCTACTCGAGTCGGTGACCCAGTTATAGCTAGACATGTATACAAAAATTGCCCTGTCACAGTCTCTCAGAAAGTCACCTTAGCAGATCTTGTAAAGTTAGAAATGGTAAACTTCGATGTCAATCTAGGCATGGATTAGTTGCATTCATGTTATCCCTAAGTCGATTATAGAACTAGGATTGTTCATTTTTCAGTTTCCTGATGAACCAATCTTACAATGGAAGGGTAGTAGCTCAGCGCCTACAGGTTGATTCATTTCTTACCTTAAGGCCAGAAAGATGATTTCTAAGGGTTATCTCTATCATCTAGTTCAGGTTAAGGATTCAAGCTCCGAAACTCCAACTCTTGATTTAGTTCCAGTGGTTAATGAGTTTCCAGAAGTGTTTCTAGAAGATCTTCCTACAGTTCCTCTCAAAAGGGAAATCGACTTTGGAATTCATCTACTTCCAGATTCCCAGCCTATTTTTATTCCTCCTTACAGAATGACTGTAGCTGAGCTTAAGGAATTGAAAGAGTTGTTGAAAGTCCTTCTAGATAAGGGCTTCATCTGATCTAGTATTTCGACTGGGGTGCACCAGTGTTGTTTCGTGAAGAAGAAGGATGGTTATCTCAGAATGTGCATTGACTATAGGCACTTGAACAAGGTCACAGTCACGAATAAGTATCCCTTCCCCAGGATTGATGACTTGTTTGACCAACTTCAGGGTGCTAGTCATTTCTCAAAGATAGACCTTAGATCGAGTTATTTTCAGCTCAAAGTCAAAGATAATGACATTTCAAAGACGGCCTTCAGAACTCGGTATGGTCATTATGAATTTGTAGTAATGCCATTTGGACTAACCAATGCACCTGCAACTTTTATAGCCTTGATGAACAGAGTGTTTAAGTAGTACTTGGACTTGTTAGTTATCGTCTTTATTAATTATATCCTCATTTACTCTAGAAATGAGGAGGAACATGCAAGTCATTTAAGAGTTGTTCTGCAAACTCTCAAAGATCGTCAATTATTTGCTAAGTTTATCAAGTGCGAGTTTTGGCTTTCCTTGGGCATATAGTATCCATCGAAGAGATCCTAGTGGATTCTCAAAAAATAGAAGCAGTGAAACAATGGCCTAGGCCTACCTATCCTACGGATATCACAAGTTCCTTGGGTCTAGTGGGATATTAGAGAAGGTTCGTGGAAGGATTTTCATCTATAGCCTCTCCGTTGACTAAGTTGTCTCAGAAAAAGGTCAAGTTCTACTGGTCAGATGATTTTGAGAAAAGCTTTGTAGAACTGAAAACTAGGTTGACTACAACTTCTGTTTTGAATCTACCAGAGGGTTCAGACGGTTATGTAATTTATTGTCATGTATCCTGAGTTGGGCTAGGTTGTGTGTTGATGCAACGAGGTAAGGTTATAGCTTATGCTTCCAGACATCTTAAGGTGCATGAGAAGAACTATCCGACTCATGACCTCAAACTTGCAGCAGTGGTGTTTGCACTAAAGATTTGGAGGCACTACTTGTATGGTGTTCATGTAGATGTGTTCATAGACCATAAGAGCCTTCAATATGTGTTCACCCAGAAAGAGTTGAATCTTCGCCAGAGAAAATGGATTGATTTCCTCAAGGATTATAACATGAGTGTGCATTACCATCCTGGTAAGGCAAATGTAGTAACAGATACCCTTAGCAGACTATCTATAGGTAGTATAGCACATGTTGAGGAAGAAAGAAAAGAACTAGGAAAAGATGTTCACAGGCTTGCTCGTTTAGGAGTTCGTCTTATGAACATATTAAATATTGGTGTGATAGTTCAAAATGGATCAGAATCTTCATTGGTAGTGGAGGTTAAGGGAAAACAAGATAGTGATCTGATATTGCCCGAACTCAAGGGAGCAGCCCATCAATAGAGAGTTGAGGTATTCTTCCAAGGGGGAAATAGTGTACTTCGCTACCAGGGTCGATTATGTGTTCCTAATGTGGGCGAGTTGAGATAGTAGGTTCTTGCAGAATTCTATAACTTCAGTTAATCTATTCATCCAGGTGCCACTAAGATGTACCGTGATCTACGGGAAGTCTTTTGATGGAATGGCATGAAGAGGGATATAGCAGATTTTGTAGCTAAGTGCCCCAATTGCCAACAAGTGAAGGTAGAACATCAGGAATCAGGGGGTATGACTCAAGAGATCGACATTCCTACTTGGAAGTGGGAAGTGATCAACATGAATTTCATCATAGGTGTACCTCATACTCACAGACAGCATGACTCCATTTGGGTGATAGTTGATAAAGTCACTAAGTCATCTTGCTTATTGGCGGTCAAGACAGCAGATTCGGCAAAGGACTATACCAAGCTTTACATTAATGATATAGTTAGGTTGCATGAGGTTTCTTTATCTATCATCTCAGATAGAGGTCCTCAGTTTACCTCTTATTTTTAGAAGTCATTTCAGAAAGGTCTTGGCACCCAAGTTAATCTTAGCAGAGCATTTCATCCACATACTAATGGTCAGGCAGAGCGTACCATTCAGACCTTAGAGGACATGTTGAGAGCTTGTGTGATCGACTTCAAGGGTAGTTGGGATGATGACCTTCCTCTTATAGAGTTT
This sequence comes from Solanum commersonii, assembly GCA_029007595.1. Classification (NCBI taxonomy): domain Eukaryota; kingdom Viridiplantae; phylum Streptophyta; class Magnoliopsida; order Solanales; family Solanaceae; genus Solanum; species Solanum commersonii. The sequence goes on from JAJTWQ010000060.1 coordinate 1,829,573, forward strand.
GCCTACAATAATAACTACCATTCCAGCATTCATATGGCCCCTTATGAGGAATTGCATGGGCGTAGGTATAGATCTCATGTTGGTTGGTTTGAAGTAGGTGAAGCAACCTTGATAGGGCCAGACTCAGTCCTTTATTCGCTGGAAAAAGTGCAACTCATTAGAGATAGACTTAAGACAGCCCAGAGTCGCCAGAAGTCATATGCAGATGTAAGGAGAAGGGAACTAGAGTTCCAAGTTGATGATTGTGTTTCTTGAAAGTGTCACCTATGAAAAGGGTGATGATATTTGGCAAGAAAGGAAAGCTCAGTCCTAGATATGTAGGCCCTTACAAGATTCTGAAAAGGATTGGTAAAGTGGTGTATGAGTTAGAGTTGCCAGGAGAATTAGCAGAAGTGCATCCAGTCATTCACATTTCACTATTAAAGAAATGTGTGGGTGACCCAGCATTCATAGTGCCATTAGAGAGTGTGGTCATGAAAGATATTCTTTCGTATGAGGATGTACCAGTTAAGATTCTTGATCATCAGGTTAGAAGATTGGGAAAAAAAAAGTCGCTCCAATCAAGGTTTGGTGGAGGATTCAGTCCATAGAGGGAGCTACTTGGGAAGCAAAAGCAGCCATGAAATTCAAGTATCCTCGCCTCTTTACTTCTGATTCCACTCCAGCTTGAGGTATTAGTTCCTCTTCATTTTCTTAGTTATTCATGCACAGATCTAGTCTTAATATCATGTTTCCTCAGTTTGTACTTGCATTTTCAACGTATTTGCATGTTGCTGGAACCTAGTTCAGTCAAAAATCATTTTTAGTATTTTAGTGTTAGGAATTGTAGCCCTATCCCTCCATTTTAGCTAGATAGTCTTCATTCGAGGACGAATGTTTCCAAGGGAGAGATAATGTAACACCCCGTATCCCAAAATAGACCTCAAAACTGTTTTCCAAAAGTTGTTGGTGCAACTCACGGTCGCCACTCACGGACCGTAGGGTGGCCCACGGCCTGTGCTGGTGGTCCGTGGTCACACCTGAAACCATCCCCAGAACTCAGCCCAACAAATTTGCTAAGGGTAGACCCACGCCAGGACTTATGTATCGTAGCTCAGACTACGGTCCGCGGTCTAAGGCCGTAGTTCAGACCTCCAAATTTCAGCCTCCAGTATTGATCAACTAATGACCAATACAGACCATCAGTCGATCGATAGTCCGTCAGTCACTCCGACAACAGTTAAGTCGGGGGTCTTTTGATCTTATTTTTAATTGTTTGACCCCTAAACTACGTCGTTTAGACCCTAAATTATGAGGTTTTAGTTATTTTAAGCCTAGAAACATAATTAGAACTCACCTAAGTCAAATCATTAATCAAACTTAGAAAAATTTAGAGCGTAAAAGGAGAAAAAAGGTCAAGAACCCTAGTTTAAGAACGCAGCAAGATTCCATCGGTTCCAGCCCGAAATCGAAAGATTTCTCCATGGAATTCGTCACTAGGTATGTGGTATTTCACTTGTGGGTTCCTTTCGCCCATTGGGTCCCTAGATTTCAGTCAGATTCTTGATTTCAAATTATTAACTAGACCTAGGGTTTCTAGAACTTCAGCAGATTATCATGAATTAGTTATTTATATATTCCAAATTAAATTATCATGTTATTACTTTGTTTCTTGCATGAATTTTAGAACCCTAGCTTGTTAGTTCTTTAGTTCCTGAATTATACATGCTAGGTCAAAAATTTCAGTATTTCAAACGTACATGCCTCAGTTTGAATGCGTCATTATCAATAAATAAATGTTCATTATCAGTTTGCATGTCAGTATTTTGAGCTATCCAGTATATTTCAGTAATTCAATCATAATATTTTAATCATTTAATCTATTGGGAGTACCATCATACCGAGTTGGACTATGGTCAGTCACCCATATAGTCCCAGAACTACGAGCTACGTACGCTGTAATTCCCCTATGTGGGCATAATTTTAGTGATCACGCCAGCATGCCTCTACACCTTTGGCCTGGTGTATTGGGTCCTCTGGATGGAGGGGAATACATCAAACTTTACATTTCGCTCATGTGATTTTATTATCGGTTATTAGTAGCTCCCACAGTTCAGTCAGACTACATTGCATTGACCATATTTCAATATAGTCAGTATTCAGTCTCAGCATGTTATAATTTGGTCATTGCATTCAGTTAGCTCAGTATTCAGTATCTATATCCTATTCAGATTATACTCTTGCTTCATTGCTTGTTCAGTTATATATTTATTTCAGTTTTACTCTATCATGCATGCTTAGTACCTTTCAAGTACTAACTCATACTCTGTGCTACATCTTTCTGTGTGTAGGTTCAGATTCTGAACATTCAGATCACACTTAGATCGGTCTCCGATCTCCAGTTCAGCAACATTAGTTATGAGTCCTTATTCTTCGAGGACAATATTCATGTTATCTGTCAGTTTTCATTTTTTTAATTTCAGTTTTGCTAGACTTACCCAGGGCATGTCCCAGCACTTCTAGTTAGTTAGAGGCTATTTTCAGACATAGTTAGATTTAGCTTAGTATTTGAGTTTGATGTTTCTTTTGTATTAAACTCTCAGATTTGATATTCAATTTTAGTATATGGGTATCCCCCATCATTTCAGATTCGCCTATTGTTAGCTTTCGCATTAGTTTTATTTCTCAGTTTATCTTTAGTATGCTCATGATTATGCCAGTAGAGTTAGCTTGGGGTCACTTGTGATCCTAGGTCCCGTGTCCGTGTCTCGGGGGTAGCTCGGGGCGTGACATTGAGTTTGTGACTTTTCCACTTCTAGGTGAGGCTAAGAAGTGGTGGAGAGCTTATGTGGATTGCAGATCTTCAGCTTTACCCCCACTTACTTGGACCCACTTTCATGCTCTATTTTTCAAGAAATATGTGCCTTGGATCTTGACGAATTGTAAGAAGGATAAGTTCATGGATTGGAGCAAGGTGGTATGTTTGTGGCAGCTTATGAGGCCAAGTTCCATACTTTGTCTAGATATGCAACGCCATTGGTGACTACTGAGGAAGAGAGGATCCAACTATTTGTTAAGGAACTAAACTTTGAGTTACAGGTATTGTCTGTTCACATGACCTCTACAGAAAAAAGCTTCCATGAGGTAACGGATTTTGTGAAGAAAGTGGAGGCAGTGAAGCGAGACAGTTAGAGTAAGGCATTAGCTAAGAAAGCCAAGAATTCGGGCAACTTTCAAGGTTCTTACTCTAGAGGTTCGAGAAGGCCAACTCTTGCAACCTGACCAATTTATTTTGCTATGTCCGCTTTTACAGGTAATTACTCCGGAACTCCACCTCAGAATTTGATTCAGGATAGCCAAGGAGTCGCACCTTCGATGGGCAGCAGGCCATCTTTTGATCGTACTTGTTTTAATTGTGGAGAACCTGAGCATATGAGGAGAGATTGTCCCCATTCGTGCACGTTAGATTACGTGTAATAGCAATCTAAAGCAGTGGTACCTATGGGAAATGGTATTAATGGTTGAGGGCATCCATAAGGTGGGCAAAGAGGAAATCAGCTCGGATGCGAAGGTAGGGGAAATGGTAATGCAGGCGGAGGTGCAGTGCAGCCAAGCAGGGAAGTTGCCCGTAAAAATGACAAGGCTTAGTGTTATGCCTTTCCAGGTAAGACCAAGGCAGAGGCGTCTGATGCGGTGATCACAGGTACTATTCTTGTCTATGACCGGATGGCTAATGTGATATTTGATCTGGGTTCTACTTATTCTTATGTGTTCGTGCAATTTGTCTCAGAATTTTCTATGATTTGTGATATACTTAATGCCCCCATCCATGTTTCTACCCAGTTGGAGAGTCTGTTATATTCACCCATGTCTATTATGCTTGTCCTAATTTGTTTATGGGTTTCTAAACTTTGGTTGATTTGGTGATTTTGGATATGACTTACTTTGGTATAATCTTAGGCATGACTTGGTTGTCCACTATTATGATGTACTTAATTGTAATACTAAGTATGTCACTCTAGAAATTCCAGGAAGGGAAAAGTTAGAGCAGGAAGGGGTGCACAAGCCTAAGCAAGCTAAGATCATATCCTCCATTCGGGCTAGGAAATTGGTAGGGTAGAGTTGTTTGGCTTATTTGGCTTATATTCGGGATGTTGAGGTTGAGTCTCCATCTATTGAGTCCTTCCATGTGGTGTCAAAATTTAGAGAAGTGTTTCATACTGATTTGTCTAGTATGCCATTGGATAGAGATATAGATTTTTGCATTGATTTGGAACCTGGTACCCGCCCTATTTATATCCCTTCATATCGCATGGCTCCAACAGAATTAAGATAGCTTAAGGCTCAAATCCAAGAACTTCTTGATAAAGGATTCATTCATCATAGTGCTTCTCTGTGGGGTGCTCCTCTTATTTGTTAAGAAAAAGGATGGTAGTATGAGGATGTGTATAGATTACCGACAATTGAATAGGGTCACCATTCGAAATAAGTACCTATTACTGAGGAGAATGATCTTTTTACCAATTTCAAGGCACATCAGTTTTCTCTGAGATTTATCTAAGGTCTGGTTACCATCAGTTAAAGAATTAGCCCTGAGCATGTGATCAAGATGGCGCTTAGAACCCGCTATGGGCACTATAAGTTTCTAGTTATGTCGTTTGGGTTGACAAATGTTCCTGCAGCTTTTATGAGTTTGATGAATGGTGTGTTCAAACCATTTCTAGATTCGTTTGTTATAGTCTTTATTGATGATACTTTGGTGTATTCGAAAAGTGAGGAAAAGCATGCCAACCCTCTTCATATTGTTCTAGGTGTTCTTGGGAAACAAAAGTTGTCTTCGAAATTTTCTTAGTATGAATTTTGGTTGACGTCAGTTGCCTTTTTGGGGCATGTGGTTTCGAAGGAAGAGGTAATGGTAGATCCCCAAAAGATTAAAGTGGTTAAGAATTAGGTTCGGCCAAGCTCTGTGACTGAAGTTAGGAATTTTGTGGGGCTCGCTAGCTACTATCATCGGTTTGTGAAGAACTTTGCGTCTTTTGCCACACACTTGACAAATTTGACCAAAAAGGAAATACCATTTGAATGGACTGAAAAATGCAAGGAGAGCTTTCAAAAGCTCATGACTCTTTTGACCACCGCACATATTCTAGCACTACCCGTTGAAGGTAAAGATTTTATTGTTTATTGTGATGCTTCACATTCTGGTTTGGGTGCGGTGTTGATGCAAGATAAGAATGTTATAGCTTATGCATCGCAACAGTTAAAGGTGCATGAGAGGAATTATCCAACACATGATTTGGAGTTGGTATTGGTAGTATTTGCTTTTAAGATCTGGCAGCATTATCTTTATGTTGTCAACTGTGAGGTGTTTACCGATCATCGTAGTCTACAACATGTATTCACTCAAAAAGATTTGAATTGGAGACAGAGAAGGTGTATGGAGTTACTTAAGGATTGTGATGTCACCATTTAATACCAACTGGGCAAGGCTAATGGAATGGCAGGCATTTTGAGTTGAAAAGCGGTGAGTATGGGTAGTTTAGCTTGCTTGAGTGTAACTAAGCGACCTTTGGCTAAGGAAATCCAGGCCTTTAAGTCTAAATTCATACAGTTGGGAATCTCAGAAAGAGGTGGGGTGTTAGCTAACATTGAGGTTAGGGCCACGTTCATTGAGAAGATCAAATTCAAACAGTTTGACGATGAAAATTTGAATGAGCTTAGGAAGAAAACTTTGATTGGTAAGGCACAAGAGACCACTCTTGATGCAGAAGGTGTGCTTAGTTTTACAGGAAGGATTTGTGTTCCTCGAGTTGATGACTTGATTCAGAAATTGTTGACAGAATCCCATGGTTCGTGATATTCCATTCATCCGGGTGTGACCAAGATGTACCAAGATTTGAAGTGAATTTATTGGTGGCCTGGCATGAAGAAAGACATAGCGGGGTTTGTGGAAAAGTGTTAAAATTGCCAATAAGTAAAGTATGAACATCAAAGGCCTGTAGGTTGCTTCAAAGAATGCAAATTCCAAAATGGAAGTGGGAAATGAGAGCTATAGATTTTATCACATGATTAGATAGCTAAGATGTTAAGAAACATGTACGACTTTACGAAATTTAATTTGGGCAAGTAGAACTCCTAAAACTGATCTTAGCGTGAATGGGTATGTTCTGAGTGCCATGGGATGAAGGTGTGTTGTGAAATGGGGGTTTGGAATTCTTAAAATTGCTCATTGTTTTCATGCAAGCCGTTGTGGTAGAATTATTCCCGCCAGGGCGAGGTCGATGTAGCGGGGTGAGGACATTATGGCGGGACAGTTGCGATTTAAGTCGAAAATAAACACCAAAATCATTTTACTCTGCACTTTTTGACTTTCTAAGCTAGGAAACGACCCCATGCGAGTTCTTGGCCTTTTTTCACCATTCTTAAGGCTAAAGGTAAGGTTTTAACTCCCCGAATCCATTCTTCAGTCCGTAGAATGTAAACTTGTAGGTAATCATCGATGGGGGAGGGTTTTGATCTAGAAATTATGGTGGAAAAAGCCCTAATATGGGTATGGGGATCAAAGGTTTGATCTAAGGTTGATACTATTGATTAGAATCCAGGTAATTGGGACTTGTTTATTGATCCTCGTATTATTATGATTGTTTGTAGACCAAGAATAAGTGGAAAGAATCTGAAAAGGGAAGAATCAAGTTTCTTAGGGGAATCAAGCTTTGTTCGAGGTAGGTGATGGTTGTGATTTCATGTTGTGTGATTTATGTTTGTTCTTGTTTCATTATGATGCATGTATGTATGCGAATGTTGCATTATTGATCACACAAATCGTAAATGATGATAGTTGAATGATTGAATGTCATGATTCATGACTTGATTGTATGATTATGAGAATATGCTTGTGATTGTGATTGTGATTATGACTTGTTGAATGGATTGGGTATTGCGTTTCAACACAGCAACTGAGATCGGTTGCCACGTACCGGTATAAATATTGGAACGGGTGTCACAATCCGACACGCTAACTTGGAACGGGTACCACATACTAGTACGCAAACAGTTTAGGTGTGGGTTCCATGAGAGGACCAATGACTTGACATAACTGTATATCTTGAGAATTGTGAATTGTACGTTATTCGTAAATGATATTGATATTGTATATGTTCGGTGTATGCATGTTATTATTATGTTGTAATGGTTTATGTATGTTGCACTTAGTGGGATAGCCGCATGATCCTACCAGTACACTGTGGTTATGTATTTATACTGCACTTGCTCTTTCCTTGTTGAGTACAGGGAATCTTCCGGTGGCTATTGACAGACCTCGCTTAGAAGATCAGTGATCGTCATCGAATTCAAGGGTGAGCCATTTTTTTGGGGCTGCTATGAGTTCCCTTTCGTTTATGTCCTAATTTCGAACTTAAACTAGTGCATTAGGATTTCTTATGTTTAATTGGGTTGTAACCATATTCTTAGACTTGTTGAACTTTAGATGTTTTGGTACATTAACTTTCAACTTCTAGGTATTATTTTGCATTTGCTTTTATTAGACTTTTGTTTGGAGTTTATGGGAACTCCCTATTTCTTTTTCTTAGCATTTAAACCTGCTTCTATAACTTTAAATGACTTAGTTTTGGTTGAGTTTGTTAGTTTGGGTTGTGGTAATGGTTTTCCCATCGGAGGGTTAGTGTAAGTGTCACTCACGATGGTCTGGGTCGTGACAAATAGCTTTCACTCAAACCCTTCACATGAGTAAATGAAAAGGACTATGATAGAATTCCAAACTCAAATTCATATCTTCAAATCCGCCAAATGTGGATGTAGAGCATCGGTTATAAATTCATCCGAACCTATACCTAATAACTTTGGCTTCGACTTTTGTATAAGAAGCTAGCAAACTAGCCTGAACACCATGGATATAAAGAAAAATAGTATGTGGAGGACCTTAACTCGAACTTGTGAAGGTAGAAAAATTGTTTTTGAAAGATCCTTGGCTCAACAAGAAAAAAAGAAGAAGAAATAAACAATATCGACAAGAAATAATGTATGATAAATGCTTAGTACAATAAAAAAAAACAAGTAACAGTAAAATGAACTATGGAAACCACATGCATGTGCGCACATCTTTGACCAACTCATACATGTGCGCACATCTAGAGTAATACTTCCACCACTCATCTTGATTAGGATCTATATTGTTCTACTCTTCACCCTTAAGACGGAATGTTCATTGATATCACACTGATACAATATCTTCGAATCTTCCAATTTTTGTTTCCCAAGAAATAGATCCATAAAATTTATCGAGTAGCCAATTCTGCTTTCTATAATTGTTTTAATGTCGTGAATAGTTAAGGAAGCCATGACTTTTATTTTAACTATTTCCTCTGTTGGCATTACCACAGAAATAAGAAGCGTGTCTCCCGCATTGGAAACCATATGAAGTGTTGATCCAACATCGATTTTGTAAAATGCTAAGGTTCTGTCATCTTTAAGAAACTTTCCATCATGAATAAGAGAAAGTTTATTTGATTTTACTCCTTCTTTGACCCCAACCCTACATTTGACATCCCGAATAGTATTGAAATTCCTTGAATAAACCGTAATTGCAACATTAGCATAGGGTCTCTTCACCAAAAATACCTTAGGGACTGAATTGTAGCTATAAGCATTAAGGGTGGAGGTTTCAATAATGCCAGAATCCATTAGCTTATGTCCATCATCTGTTAGGCGAACACCTTTTGAAAATAGTTGTTAAAGACATTCTAGTATGCCCTCCTTATCATGTAATAAAGATTTCACGTGTCCGATACTATTTCATTCCTTAGTTGTTATAGTGATTGTTTATGACCTTCACGTCTATAGTCATCTGCAAGAGGATAAACAAAACAAGAACGGTAATTAAATTGTGTTAAGTTAACAATCATAGGCACCAGCAAACGAAAACATTATAAAGCACAGACGAAAAATGTCGGAGAATGCAAAATCTTAAGGTAAAAATCATATCGTCAACAATCAATTTTATCTTCCCTAAGAAAGTTCAAAATGCTCTGCCAATCAGATGTACAATGTTGTTGTACCTAGTCCACAACTCACATTTGTAAGTCTCAAAGCCTGCCTATGTTAGTAGGGGATTCACTCCCGAAGAGAACAAAAGGCTAGATCAATCAAAAGGGATACTATGAGCCCTATACCCCATACATATAACCAACTTGCATAATTCACCGGTTCCACCGACTAGACAAAAAGAGTGATTTAGTTAATACATAGGCACACTTGAAGTGGGGTGTGTGTTCATGGGATTTAGATCACACCGTTGTAGCTTTCTCTCAAACAATACATATGAGTAAATCAAATAGACTATGGTAGAATTCCAACTCGAACAATAAAAATTCTAAATCCGCTAAAGGTGGATGTAGAGCATCAGTTATCAGTTATGGTTGAATCCTAAACTCTTGGTTGTGAAAGCTAATCCCACCATTTTAGCATAAAATTTATCTCGAAATTTACTAAAACTTGTAATCAAATGCGAAATAACATTTTATCTCAAATTGTTAGAAGAAGCAAACCTCTTTTTCTTTTTCATCTTCAACTGCAGTTCTCTTGTGCTTCATGCTCGACTCCATCTTTTGAAAAGCTTGAAATCTTCTACAAAATACCACAAAAGCAATAGAGAAATTAAGAAGCAAATATTACTTTAACTTTCTAGTACAATGTCTTATAAATGTGAATGTACTCGGATCAAATCAACCTACTTCTATTATAGAAAAAAAAATATTAAACATCAAAGTAAAATGTGAATTAGAAGATTAAGTAATCTCATAATGTCAACAAATTCTTTTTCCCGCTGATTTTGCCTAATCATGTCAGCATGTTTCACCTTGTCTTGAGACTTCCGCAATTTCAGGAAAGTTGAACAAATTATGGGATTATGGTGCAGTAAATAGGGACCAGTTTTCACTGGAAGTGGAGCCTATTTTTCTAGGAATTTTCTATTTCTTTGTGCCAGATAGTGGAGCCTATGTTTTCTGAGCATTTTCTATTTTGTGGCAGAAAAACAAAAGAATTTAGTAGTCTTTTTTCTATTCCTCATTTTGAATTCTGGAGGACTTGGAATTGTACTCTACCTTCAACATAGTGAATTTGCTCGTCATTACCCGTGGTTTTTTCTTGACTTGGGTTTTCCACGTTACATTGTGTGTCATTAATTGTGTTTCCAAATTTCTTTCTCGATTATTCATATTTGTCTTATTTTTTATACATCTTATTTCCTAACAAGTGGTATCAGAGCAAGGTTCAAGCATGTCTATTGTAACCAAGTTTGATATCGAGAAATTTGATGGAAAAATTAGCTTTAGTATCTGGAATATCCAAAACAAGGTTGTTCTCACACACAATGGTTTGAAAGAGGCTTTAGCAGGAAAGTCAAAGAAGCCCAATTTTATGAACGACGAACAATGGGAGGAGTTAGATGAAAAAGCACTTTCTTCAATTCAACTTAGTCTTTCCAAAGAGGTTCTGCAGGAGGTTATTCGTGAGACACTGCTACAAGTCTTTGGTTGAAACTTGAGTCTCTCTATATGACCAAAAGTCTTGCCAATAAACTCCGCCTCAAAGAGCGTTTATACACGCTTCGTATGTATGAAGGTTCATCCATTCAATCTCATCTTAATGCATACAATTCAATTATAATATATCTGGAAAATTTAGAAGTTAAATTTGAGGATGAGGACAAGGTTGCATTGTTAATTGTCTCTCTCCCATCTACCTATAAGCACTTCAACGAGATTATGTTATATGGAAATAATGAAACTTTATCCTATGAAGATGTTAGATCAAATTTGTTGTCCAAAGAAAAATTTGATCTTGACGTTCATTCTGAAAATAAAGGTGAGGGCTTGTTCGTTAGAAGTAGATCACAAGACAAAAGGACTACATCTAAAAAGAAGTTCATATCTACATCCAAAGGGCATAATTTCGGCACGACATGTCGCTACTGCAAGAAACCAGGACATGATATTTCTAACTTCTATAAACTAAAAAATAAAAAGGAGAGGGAATAAAATAACAAAAAGATCCAGAAAGTTGCTAAAGCCGGAGTTGTGGAAAGTGATTCTGAAGGTGGTGTTTTGTTGGTTGTGTTCTGTTGATAAAAGAAACTCGTCTGAATGATTTTTTTGATACTGGATGTACATATCATATGTGTCCTCATAAGGACTGGTTTGTAATATATGATAAAGCTGAATGTGGTGTTGTTCTAATGGGAAATGATGCCCAATGCAAAGTTGTTGGAATTGGTATTGTACAAATTAAAACTTATGGTGGTGTTATCAGGCCTTGACCAACGTTCGTCATAATCCTTACCTGAAACTCATCTTGATTGCTCGAGGTACTCTTGAATCTTTTGTATGTAAATATTTAGCTGAAGGTGGAGTTCTCCAGGTTTCACAAGGTGCTCTGGTCTTGATGAAAGGAATAAGACGTGGGACTCTCTATTACTTGCAGGGCTCAATTGTGACAGGGTCTGTAGCCATTTCCACTTCATTGTCTGATGACGATCTCACTCATTTATGGCATATACGTCTCGGTCATATGAGTGATAAAAGTATGACTCTTCTTAGCAAAAGAGGTCTTCTCGATAATCAAGGTATAGGAAAAATGGGTTTCTGTGAACATTGCATATTCGGAAAACAAAAGAGAGTGAGTTTTTCAGCAGCTATACATCGTACACTTGGTATTATTGATTATATTCATTCAGATTTATGAGGGCCTTCAAAGGTTCCATCTCTTAGAGGAAAACGCTACATGATGACCATTACTGATGATTTTTCTCGCAAAGTTTGGGTTTATTTCTTGAGACATAAGAATGAAGCTTTTCTTAAGTTCAAGAACTTCAAGGCTCTTGTTGAGAACCAAACTGGAAGGAAGATAAAAAAAACTCCACACTGATAATGGTTTGGAGTTTTGCGAGTCAAATTTCAATGAGTTCTACACAAGTCATAGTATTGCTAGACACATGTCACGAACCAAGCCATCGTAATTGGCACTCACACAAACACTTCGATGGGAGAACCACTACTACAACCCAAACCAAACAACTCAACCAAAATACTAAAGCATTTAAGTTACGGAAGAAAGTTAAATAACTAAAGACTGAAGTTCCCATAAACTTTCAAAAGATTTAACAACTAAACAATGCGGAAAAACACCTAGAACTTGAAAGTCAATGTACCAAAACATCTAAAGTTCAATAAGTCTAAACAAGAAGGGATACAACCCCAAACTAATGAACTAATAACTAACTAGAAAGTCTAAGTCCGAAATGTAGACATAGATAGAAAGAGAACTCATGGCAGCCCGGAAAAACTGTATCACCCTGAATTTGAACGATCACTGATCTTCTAAACGATATCTGTCAATAGCTGCCTTAAGATGCCCTGTATTTAACAAAGAAAGAACAAGTGCAGTATTAGTACACAATCACAGTGTACTGGTAGGATCACGCGGCTATCCCACTAAGTGCAACATACATAAGTTACTACAACAATATAATCACATGCATATATTGAACATATACAATATTATCAACATTTACGAACAACGAACAACTTCACATTTCTCAAGATACACAAATATGACAAGTCATTGCTCCTCTCATGGAACCCAAACCCAAATAGTTAGTGTACCAGAACGTGGCACCCGATCCAATGATTATGCCGAAACGTGGCAACTGATCCCATAATCATGTCGAAACATGGCAACTGATCCAAGTTAATGTATCGAAACGCAACACCCGATCCATTCAACAAGCCACAATCACAATCACTAAGTACATTCTCATAATCATACAATCAAGTCATGATACATGGCATTCATCATTCATATTTCCTCGTTTACAATTAATGTGATCAATAATGCAATATTTGCATACAAACATGTATCATAATAAAGCAAGAACAAGCATACATCACACAATCATAGAATCACAATCATCACCTACATCGAAACAAGCTTGAAACCCTAAGAAACTTGATCCTTCCTTTTCCAAAATCGTTCCTCTTGTTCTTGGTCTACAAATAATCAATATAATACGAAAATCTATAAACAATCACTAATTACTCGGATAACTAACAATTCTAACAACCCTAGATCATATCCATGATCCCAAGTATCCAAATTAGGGCTTTTTTCACCACAAATTCCAAATCAAAACCTTTTTCCATCGATAATTACCCATTAGATTACGTTCTACGGATCGAAAAATGGATTCGGGGAGTGAAATCTTATCTTTAGCCTCAAGAATGGTGGAAAGCTGTCAAGAAAAACCCTGGATTCGTTCCTTAGCTCTCAAATTCAAAATTCACAAAATAAAATGTTTTTGGAATTTATTTACGACTTTAAGTCGCGTTTGTCCCGCCACAGCGGCCCCGCCCTGGCAATCGAAATTACTGCCAAAGCGGCTAGCACGAAACAGTGAGCTAATAAAAGAATTCCAAAACCCCCATTTCACAACACGCCTTCAACCAACGACACTCAGAAACTATCCATTCACTCTAAGATCAATTTCGGGAGTTCTACTCGCCGAAATTCAATTATGTAAAGTCGTACGGATTCCTTAACGACTTATCTAACCACTCATGTAATCAAAATCCTAATTAGATCACCTAATTGCAACCAGATTTCTCTACACTTTAATGACTTCAATTTCATCCAAATATGGACTAGGTTGGGAAATCTTAAGATACTACAAAAAAGTTTTTCGGCCCAAATTTTTTCCCCGTTGGCTTTTCTATAAGGACGGAACTCGATCGTTACAATAGATACCAATTTACCCATCACTCGTCTCCGAGTGACAAACTTAGGAAAATAGGCTAAAGAAGGAATGAAGTAGTACCTCAATATACGAACAATTGGGGATACTTGTCTCGCATGTCTCTCTCGGTTTCCCAAGTAGCTTGCTCAACTGGACGATGCTTCCATTGAACTTTCACGGACTTAATATTTTTGGTCCTCAGCTTACGCACATCACGATCAAGAATTGCAATCGGTTTCTCCTCATATTGGAGGTCCTTGTCTAACACAATTGAGTCCCACTTAATGATATAGTCCCCGTCACCATGATACCTCTTCAATATGGACACATGAAATACCGAATGAACTCCCGATAAATTAGGAGGTAAAGCTAATTTATACGCCACTGGCCCTACGTATTCAAGAATCTCAAAGGGACCAATGTATTGCAGACTTAGCTTACCTTTCTTGCCAAATCTCATCACCCCTTTCATGAGTGATACCTTAATAAGAACATTCTCACCAGTCTGAAAAACCATATCTCTTACCATATCTTGAGCATCCTTCACTAAATCAACCCCCAAAGGTTTCACATCTCCAGCCTCGAACCATCCTATGGGTGATCTACATCCCCTCCCATAAAGTGCCTCAAATGGTGTCATATCAATGCTGCAGTGATAACTATTATTATAAGAGAATTCACACAAAGGTAAGAACTTATCACAATGCCCTCCAAAATCAATCACACATGCCCTCAACATGTCTTCTAACACTTGAATAGTCCTCTCCGACTGCCCGTCCGTCTGTGGATGAAAAGTTGTACTAAAAGTGAGTTATGTACCCAATTCATCATGTAACTTCCTCTAAAACTTGGATGTTAATTGGGTACCACGGTCTGAGATGATAGAAAGGGACACCTCATGCAACCTTACTATCTCTTTCACATATACCTTAGCCAATTATTTGACATTATAATCTATTCTTACCAGAATAAAATGGGCTAACTTAGTCAATCTATTAACCACTACCCAAATAGAATCAAACTTCCCCAAAGTCTTAGGAAGACCAACCACAAAATCCATGGCTATCTGCTCCTACTTCCACTCCGGAATTGGCATTCTTTGAAGCAAACCTGTAGACCTTTGGTGTTCATACTTTACTTGTTGACAATTTTGACACTTAGCCACAAACTCTGATATATCCTTCTCAATGCCTGGCCACCAATAAATTTGCTTCAAATCTTGGTACATCTTGGTCACACCCAGATGAATAGAATATCGCGAACCATGAGATTCTGCCAAAAATTTTTTAATCAAGTCATCTACACTAAGAACACAGATTCTTCCTTTAAAAGTGAGCACACCTTCTGCATCAAGAGTGGTCTCTTGTGCTTTACCAACCGCAGTCTTCTTCTTAAGTTCATTCAAACTTTCATCCTCAAATGGTTTGGCCTTGATCTCCTCAACGAATGTGGCCTTCACTTCAATGCTAGCTAACACCCCACCTCTTTTAGAGATGCCCAACTGCATGAATTTATACTCCAAGGTCTGGATTTCCTTAGCTAAGGGTCGCTTCGATACACTCAAGAAAGCTAAACTATCCATACTCACCGCTTATCGACTAAAAGCATCTACCACCACGTTAGCCTTGCTCGAATGGTATTGAATGGTCAAATCGTAATACTTGAGTAACTCCATCCACCTTCTTTATTTCAAATTCAGATCCTTTTGAGTAAATACATGCTGCAAACTACGATGATCAATAAACACCTCACACTTAACACCATAAAGGTAATGACACCAGATCTTAAGAGCAAACACTATTGCTGCCAACTCCAAATCATGTGTTGGATAATTTCTCTCATGTACCTTTAATTGACGCAAAGCATAAGCTATAACATTTTTATCCTGCATTAACACAGCACCTAAGACAGAATGTGAAGCATCACAATAAAAAATAA
Source organism: Solanum commersonii (assembly GCA_029007595.1). NCBI lineage: Eukaryota > Viridiplantae > Streptophyta > Magnoliopsida > Solanales > Solanaceae > Solanum > Solanum commersonii. The sequence goes on from JAJTWQ010000060.1 coordinate 1,845,297, forward strand.
AATCTTTGCCTTCAACCGGTAATGTCAGAATGGGTTCGGTGGTCAAAAGAGTTTTGAGCTTCTGGAAGCTCTCCTCACATTTTTAGGTCCACTCTAATGGTATCTCCTTTTTGGTCAAATTTGTTAAGTGGAAATAGAAGCAAAGTTCTTCATAAATCAACGATAATAGCTAGCGAGCCCCACAAAACTCCTAACTTCCATCACAGAGCTAGGTCGAACCCAATTCTTAACCGCCTCAATCTTTTGAGGATCTACCATTACCCCATCTTTTGAAACTACATGCCCCAAAAATGCAACCGAAGGCAACCAAAATTCACACTTAGAGAATTACGCATACAACCTTTGTTTCCAAGAACACCCAGAACAATACGAAGATGGTCGGCATGCTCTTCCTCACTGTTTGAGTAGACCAAAATATCACCAATAAAGACTATAACGAAAGAATCAAGAAATGTCTTGAACACCCCATTCATTAAACTCATAAAAGTTGCAGGCGCATTAGTCAAAACAAAGGACATAAATAGAAACTCGTATTACCCATAGCGGGTCCTAAACGCCAGACCTTAGATCAATCTTGGAGAAAACTGATGCACCTTGCAATTGGTCAAAATGATCATCTATTCAAGGAAAATGGTACTTGTTTCGAATAGTGACCCTATTCAATTGTCAAAAATCTATACACATCCTCATATTACCATCCTTCTTCGTAACAAACAAAATTGGAGCACCCCATGAGGAAGCACTAGGATGAATAAATCCCTTATCAAGAAGCTCTTGGATTTGAGCCTTAAGATCTCTTAATTTCGCTGGAGCCATGCAATATGGAGGGATAGAAATGGGACGAGTTCTAGGTTCTAAATCAATGAAGAAGTTTATATCCTTATCCGGAGGCATACCAAGCAAATCATTAGGAAACACTTCTCTAAATTCTGACACCATATGAATAGACTCAATAGATGGAGACTCAACCTCAACATCCCGAATATGAGCCAAATAAGCCAAACAACCCTGCCCTACCAATTTTTTAGCCCGAATGGAGGATATGATCTTAGCTTTCTTAGGCTTGTACACCCCTTCCCACTCTAATTTTTTCCTTCTCGAAATTTCTAGAGTTACAGACTTAGTATTATAATTAAGCACAGCATAATAGAGGGACAACCAAGTCATACCTAAGATTATGTCAAAGTCAATCATATCCAATATCACCAAATCAGCCCAAGTCTAAAAACCCATAAACAAAATAGGACAAGCACGATAGACATGGGTGACTATGACAGACTTTCCAACTAGGGTAGAAACATGAATAGGGGCATCAAGTATATCACAAATCATAGCAAATTATGAGGCAAATCGCACGGATACATATGAATACGTAGAACCTGGATCAAATATTATATTAGTCATCCGATCACAGACAAGAATAGTACATGTGATCACTGCATCAGACGCCTCTGCCTCATTCTTGCCCAGAAAGGCGTAACACTAAGCCTTATCATCATGATGAGCGACTTTCCTGTCTGGCTGCACGTTACCTTTGCCTGTGTTACCATTTACTCTACCCTCACATTCTTGTTGATTACCTCCTCGCCCACCTTGTGGACGTCATCTACCATTATTACAATTTCTCGCTGATACCACTACTCTAGTCTGCTGCTTTGCAGAATCTAACACTCGTGGGTGGGGACAATCTCTCCTCATATGCCAGGTTCTCCATAATTGTAGCAAGTACGATCAAAAGATGTTTTGCCGCCCATCAAAGATGCGGCTCCTTGGCTATCCCGAATCAAATTATGAGATGGAGTTACTGAGTAGTTACCTGTAGAAGCAGGCATAGCGGCCTGAATTGGCTTGGTTGCCAGTGTTGCCTTTCTGGACCCCTGGAGTACGAACTTTGAAAGTTACTCAAGTTCTTGGCCCTTTTAGCCAATGTCTTAGCATGACCATCTCGCCTCACCCCCTTCACTTTCTTCACAAAGTCTGTTACCTCATTAAGGCTCCTCTCTGCATAGGTCATATGAACAGATAATACCAACAACTTAGAGTTTAGTCCCCTAATAAATAAATGGATCCTCTCCTCCTCAGTAGTCACCAATTGAGTAGCATATCTAGACAAACCATGGACTTGGCCTCATAAGCAGCCATAGTCATACCACATTGCTCCAAAGCCATGAATTCATCCTTTTTGCGATCCCTCTAAGTCCTAGGCATATACTTCTCTAGAAACAGAGTATGAAATTAGGGCCAAGTAAGTTAAGGTAAAGCTGAAGATCTACATTCCATATAAGCTCTCCACCACTGCTTAACCTCACCTTGAAGTTGAAAAGTCACAAACTCAACCCCATGCTGATGGACAATTCCCAACTTATGAAGCCTCTCATAGCAATCCAAAATAAACTCATAAGCATCCTCACTCTCAGAACCAAGAAATACAGGAGGCTTAAGCTTCAAAAACTTAGACAACATTTCATGCCCATTACCAGTCATAACAGAACCTAACAAAGGACGAAAGAACACACCATTACCTCCAGTCCCACCCACATTAAGCGTACTGATAAAAATATGAGGATTGGCGGGAGCTTGAGTCGCTTGAATAGAAGGAAGCACTCCAAGACCAACCAACCCTTTCAGAAATGACATGATCTGTCGAGCTAACACTGGGTCTATAGGAGGAACATCGGTAGTCTCAGCTTGCACCTCTTCTTTTTGTCCAGCCTCCTCAACATTTTCAACCTCGATATCCTCTTCAATATCTTCGTGATGTACGGGAGGGGCCTCATTTTGGGGAAAAATTTTGACCGGTACCCCATCTCTAGCATGTGCCACTCTTCCACGGCTTCTATCCCTAGCTCTTCCACTACCCCTGCCTCGACCATGACATCTCACTACAAATTCCTCAACTGGAGCATTGACGGGAGCTACGGGCTTGACACCGTTGAATCTAGTATTAACCATCTGCGAACAGAAAAGTGAAGGGGGTTAGATACCAATTTGAATCGTCAGATACCAATTGGAATCAAGTCATAGCACGAAAGGAGACAAGAGAAAATAGAGAGATTTCCTAAAGTCCTATAGCCTCTCGAAGAAAAGTAAAGGCATCCACGTATCGTTCCGCAAGACTCTACTAGACTTGTTTTGGTACATCAAAATCAACGAACCGAGGCGCTGATACCAACTTTGTCACGACCCAGACCATCGTGATTGGCACCCACACTAACCCTCCGATGGAAGAACCACTACTACAACCCAAACCAAGCAACTCAACCAAAATACTAAAGCATTTATGTTATGAAAGCAAGTTAAATAGCTAAAGATTGAAGTTCCCATAAACTTCCAAAAGATCTAACAACTACACAATGTGGAAAAACACCTAGAGCCTGAAAGTCAATTTACCAAAACATCTAAAGTTCAACAAGTCTAAACAAGAAGGGATATAACCCCCAAACTAATGAACTAATAACTAACTAGAAAGTCTAAGTCCGAAATGTGGACATAGACAGAAAGAGAACTCATGGCAGCCTGGAAGAACTAGCTCACCGTTGAATTAGAACGATCAATGATCTTCTAAACGAGGTCTGACAATAGCCGCCTGAAGATGTCTTGTACTCAAAAAAGAAAGAGCAAGTGCAGTATCAAGACACAACCACAGTGTACTGGTAGGATAACGCAGCTATCCCACTAAGTTCAACATACATTAGTTAATACAACAATATAATCACATGTATATATCGAACATATACAATATTATCAACATTTACGAACAATAAACAACTTCATATTTCTCAAGATACACAAATATGACAAGTCATTGGTCCTCTCATTGAACCTAAACCCAAACAGTTAGCATATCGGAACGTGTTACCCGATCCAATGATTATGCCAGAACATGGCAATCGATCCCATAATTATGCCAGAACATGGCAACCGATCCAAGTAGTGTGTTGGAAAGCAACACCCGATCCATTCAATAAGCAACAATCACAATCACAAAGTACATTTTCATAATCATACAATCAAGTCATGATTCATGGCATTCATCATTCATATTTCCTCGTTTACAATTAATGTGATCAATAATGCAATATTTGCATACAAACATGTATCATAATGAAGCAAGAACAAACATACATCACACAATCATAGAATCACAACCATCACCTACCTCGAAACAAACTTGAAACCCTAAGAAACTTGATCCTTCCTTTTCTGGAATAGTTTCGCTTGTTCTTAGTCTACAAATAATCAATATAATATGGAAATCAATAAACAATCACTAATTACTCAGATTACTAACAATTCTAACAACCCTAGATCATACCCATGATCCCAAGTATCCAAATTAGGGTTTTTTCCACCACAAATTCCAGATCAAAATCTTCCTCCATCAATAATTACCCATTAGATTATGTTCTACAGATCGAAAAATGGATTCGGGGAGTTAAAATCTTACCTTTAGCCTCAAGAATGGTGGAAAACTGTCAAGAAAAATCCTTGGTTCGTTCCTTAGCTCTCAAATTCAAAATTTGCTAAATAAAATATTTTTGGGATTTATTTACGACTTTAAGTCGCGTCTGGCCCGCCACAAAGTCCTCACCCCGCAATAGTAGCCCCGCCCTGGCAATCGAAATTACCGCTAAAACAGCTTGCACTAAATAGGGACCTAATAAAAGAATTCCAAAACCCCTATTTCACAACACGCCTTTAGCCAACGACACTCAGAAACTACACGTTCACGCTAGATCAATTTTGGGAGTTCTACTCGCCCGAATTCATTTTTGTAAAGTTGTATGAATTCCTTAACGACTTATCTAACCACTAATGTAATAAAAATCATAATTAGATCACCCAATTGCTACCAGATTTCTCTTGATTTTAATGACTCCAATTTCGTCCAAATCTGGACTAGATTGGAAAAACTCAAGATACTACGAAAAAATTTGGCCCAAATTTTTTCCCCGTTGGCTTTTATATAATGATGAAACTCAGTCGTTACAACACAAGAATCTTGTTGGGAAGCCCCAACAAAATGGAGTTGCAGAACGTATTAATAGGACTCTTCTTGAGAGAGCTCGTTGTATTCTCTCAAAGTGGGATTGTGGCATTGTTGTGATTTTTGGGCTGAGGCTATTTCTACAGCTTGTTATCTTGTCAACCGATCTCCACACTTATCCATTAACTTCAAAATTCCAGAAGAAGTTTGGTCAGGTAATCCTATGAATTTCTCAAATTTAAAAGTATTTGGATGCCTTGCTTTTTCCCATGTTAATGATGGGAAATTAGCTCCCAGGGCTGTTAAATGCTTATTTCTTAGCTATGCTTCTAAGTCAAAAGGGTATTGTTTATGGTGCCCAAATTTGAGAAAAATCATTTTGAGTAGAGACATTACTTTTAATGAAAATGCATTGTTATGTTTTGAAAAAGGGCATTCTGTATTATCTTCTAGTATATATGATCAACAAGGTATCAGTGAGAAGGTGGAGTTAGAAATGAGAACTGAATCTCATAAGATTGACCTTATCTCTTCTACAATTCCACAGTCAAACAGTGATGCTCGTGTTGATGAATAAGTTTCCAGTACTACCTGTCCCATTGAGCCAAAATCTATTGATGATTCTTCTATTGCTCATTATAGACCAAGGAGAGTTATCTGAAAACCCAAAAGATATGGTGATAATGATGGTCTGATTGCCTATGCACTAATAGTTGCACAAGAGATTTCTGAAGGAGTTGAACCTTTTTCATACTCAAAGGCAATCACTAGTTCTAATTCACCTCAGTGGGTGATAGCAATGCAAGAAGAAATTGAAAGTCTGCATAAGAATAGGACATGGGATTTATTTGAGCTTCCTAAAGGTCGTCGTGCACTAGGCTGCAAATGGATCTACAAACGAAAAGATAGAATTCCTGGGGTTGAAGATTCAAGATGGAAAGCTCGTTTAGTTGTCAAAGGCTTTTCTCAAAAGGAAGGTATTGATTTTAATGAAATTTTCTCTCCAATAGTTCATCATTCTTCCAACAAGAGTACTACTTGCCTTTGTTGCACTATTTGATTTGGAATTAGAGCAATTAGATGTTAAAACTGCTTTTCTACATGGAGAATTGGAGGAAGAAATTTATATGAAGCAACCCGAGGGTTTTGTTGTTCAAGCCAATGAACAATGTGTTTGTCATTTGAAAAGGTCCTTGTATGGACTTAAACAAGCACCTAGGCAGTGGTACAAGCGAATTGATGCTTTTATGGTTAGTCAAGGCTACACCAGAAGTCAATATGATAATTGTGTGTAGTTTCAACAGTCTTCAAATGGTTCATTTATTTACTTGTTATTATATGTGGATGACATGTTGATTGCTTCAAAAGACATGTCTTTGATCAACAAGTTAAAGTCTCAAGTTAGTAATAAGCTTGAGATGAAAAACCTTGGTACAGCAAAGAAGATTCTAGGAATGGAGATTCATAGAGAACGGCATGGAAAGCTATACTTGTCTCATAAAATATACACTGAGAAGATCCTTGACAAGTTCAACATGAGTAAAAGCAAGCCTGTCTCAACTCCTCTAGCAGCTCACTTCAAGATATCTTCTAAATTTTGTCTGAAAATAGATGAAGAACTTGAAATGATGTCTAACATTCCCTACTCTAGTGCAGTTGGTAGTCTTATGTATGTCATGGTTTGCACTAGACCCGATCTTGCATATGCAGTGAGTATGGTGAGTCGGTATATGCACAATCCCGGCAAGTATCATTGGGATGTGGTGAAATGGATTTTTCGATACTTGAAAGGTACAGTTAACCATGGCTTAGTTTTTGATAAGAACAAGGTGATATCTAATGATGTTGTTGGTTTTGTTGATTCTGATTACGGTGGTGATCTTGATAGGCGCAGATCTCTGTCCGGATATATCTTTACTTTATGTTTGGGTTCTATCAGTTGGAAAGCATCTTTGTAATACATTGCTGCTATATCCACTACAGAAGCGGAATATGTTGCAGCTACTGAAGGTCTAACGGAGGCTACATGGTTGCATGGTCTTATTCTTGAGCTTGGTGTTCCATAAGATACTACTGTTGTGTTTCCAGATAGTTAGAGTGCAATACATCTAACGAAAAATGGTGCATATCATTCCAAGACTAAGCATATTAGTGTGAAATATCATTATATCAGAGACACAATGACTAAGGGAGGATTGTAGTTAAGAAAGTTCACACTGCAGAGAATCCTGCAGATATGCTTACTCAGTCACTTCCCATTGCTAAGTTCAAACATTTTTTTAACATAGCTGGTGTTTACAACACTTGATTGCCCTTCGGGGATTTTATGGTAATGACGAGCATCTACTAAATTTAAGCCAAGGTGGAGATTGTTAGAGCTGTCTCAAATTCTTTTTCCCGCTGATTTTGCCTACTCATGTCAGCGTGTTTCAACTTGTCTTAAGACTTCCGCAATTTCAGGAAAGCTGAATAGATCATGGAATTATGGTGTAGTAAATAGGCACCAGTTTTCACGGGAAGTGGAGCCTACTTTCTGGGCATTTTCTATTTCTTTGTGTCAGATAGTTGAGCCTATGTTTTCTGCGCATTTTTGTGGCAGAAAAACAAAAGAATTTAGTGGTCTTTTTTCTTTTCCTCATTTTGAGTTCTGGAGAACTTGGAATTGTACTCTACCTTCAACATAGTGAATTTGGTCGTCATTATCCGTATTTTTTCCCGACTTGGGTTTTCCACATTACATTGTGTGTCATTAATTGTGTTTCCAGATTTCTTTATCGATTATTCATATTTGTCTTGTTTTTTATACATCTTATTTCCTAACAATTATGGAAAAAATGCTAAACCTCAAATTAAAATGTGAATAGATTAAGTAATATCGTAATTATACTTTTTTCCTTTAAAAAATAAATTTAATACTTCATTAATTGACAAAATCTTGTATGTGTGAATACCAATAGACTCGAATCAGATCAAAATACATTTATCATAAAAAGAAGGAAAAAGGGTCTGAAAAATACTCTAACTTTGATCGAAATTGCTGTTACAATACCAAACTTTATGGAGGACCTTTTACCCCCCTGCCCTATTTAATAGTGTATTTTAAAGGTATATATGTGCCCACGTGGACACATTACTATTTATAATTATGTAATATTTATGATGTCCACGTGAGCACATATATACATTTAAAATACACTATTAAATAGTGCAGGGGGGTAAAAGGTCCTTTCTAAAGTTCAGTACCGTAACAGCAATTTCGGTCAAAGTTCAGATATATTTCAAACATTTTTTCCTAAAAATAATATCAAACTTAAAGTAAAATGAGAATAAATTAAGTATGTATGTAATAATGTTATACTTTTTTGCCTTTTAAGAATAACTTAAGTTTTCACTAATTGAAAAGCTTATTTATGTGAATATGTATGTATTCAGATCAAATCAACCTATTTTTTTTATAAATAATTTTTTAACCTCAATGTAAACGTGTGACAAGTATATTTTCAAAACCAAAAAATTAAAATTAGTAAAGAAAATAATCTACAATAAATAATAAATAATAAACAATATTGAAAAGAAGAAAATTGAGTCTCCTGAATGCACAGTGTGTCTTTAAGAAAATTTCCCCCCTCAAGTACCTGAGGTTACAGACCACTCAATATGAGTAAAGTACTTTAGAACTTGTTTGTGCAGAATAAGAAGAGCATCTGAAAAATTGTTATTCGTGTGCTTATTGTGCCTTATTAGAAAGGTCACAACCCTTTGGAAAACTTACAACCTTTTGGAATAGTCACAGCCTTTCTGAAAAGTCACAACCCTTAAAAAAGTCACAATCCTTGATTTTTCATTCACAAATTTTAAAACTCAATATTAATCTCATAATATTATACTTTTATGCCTCTTAAGAACTCAATTTAATTCTTCATTAATGAGAAAAATGATATGCCAGACATTGATATCTTGAAATATTGAAAGAACTTATTATGATGTATTTCAAGATCTTCACAATTTACATGGTTTAACTCCTGAATTCTCAATTACATGTACATATATCATATTTAGAGCGCGTATAATTTAATTTACTCAATTATATCCTTTTTTGTGTCAAGCATGTGGAATTTTCTTCTGATATATTTGGTGTTTAAATTTGAACGCATGACCTCTGCATGTGATCATTTCATCTTAAAGCTTAATGCGTTGGAGAGAATATACAATTATTTACTTAATTATATTTTCAACATTTGGCGATGGAAATCCAATCCGCCAGACTAATTAAATCAAATTAGTGCATGCAATGTACTAAGTATGAGGCAATATGCATAAACATAGACGTGATATCATGAATGGCTTAAAACATGTAGGCATGATCACTCTTTGACATTTAAGACTTTAAAGAAGAAATGACATGTGAATCATGAAATATGGTCAAATACATTAATAAGAAAACTTTGAAGAAACATAGTCATTTTGTGAGATATTATCTTTAACCGACAATAAGACCATGAGAGCTATATCTTGGAATCTGGTATATCTCTCATACCGAAAGAAGGGGAATCTACGTGCCAAGGTAGAATCCGTACATATCATCATTTGCTAAAGTGAATCCACTAGTTAGGTCATTTAAAAAAATCCTACGGGGGCACATAGTTTACGACATCTTCTTAAAAACATGCATATATTCATAATTCATAATTCATAGGTTCATAGTTGAAAATCATAAATTAGGCATGTGTTAACACAATTTCAACTAGATATCATGGATTAACATTAAATTATGCATTAGAAGACTTAATCAACAATAATCAATCATAATTGGATGAAACCCACTAAGATTGAATTGAAACCCTAACTTAAACAATTGAAATTGAGATTGAGAAATTGGAAGCTTGGTGTTGTTAGTGGCAGTACTTTTAGGAGTCTTTAATATTCCCTGTTTACTTGCTCTATGAGTCATAATTAGTTTATGTTAGTCAGTTAGTAGGTCATGGCTTACTGGTAAACTAGTGCCATATTCTTTCTTTAGGTTTGTTGCTTTCTTAATACTATTTAAAACTTGTATCGCTCTTTTCTAAAGTACAAGAAAAGTTTAAGTTTTTCTCTTTGCTTCTTAATATCTTATTCGAGTAGTTGTTCATATCTTTTGCCAACATTCTTGGTATTAAAAGCTTACCTCAAGATTAAGATCCATCATTTCCTCAAGCAGGGATTGGTATAGCAAGAGAGAAAAATAATGAAATATTGTGAGATTTTTTAACAGAGAAATCAAATAATTTCCATAGAAGAAAACGGAACAGCAGCTTCTCTGCAAGCCCTAATTCCAATTTTCAGAGGGGAAAATTATCAGTTATGGAGTCCAAAAATGAGTCTTTTTAAGTCTCAAGAACTATGGGATGTAGTTGAGACGTGAAGGGAATGCAAACCAGCTGAGAGAACATCAGAAAAAAGACTCAAAAGCTATGTTCACAATCCAGCAAACTCTTGATGATAAAATATTCCTTGCATATCAGCAGCTGAGACTTCCAAACAAGCATGGAGATCCTGAAGCAAGAGTACTTTGGAGATGATAAGGTAATTATTGTTAAATTACAAACTCTTCGACGTTAATTTGAAACATTATTCATGAATGAAAATGAATCTGTGCAAGGATATTTGTCTTGAACATCTGCTATTGTTAATAGGATGAGGTCCTATGGTGAGAAAATTGATAATCACATTGTTGTGTCTAAAGTGTTGAGAAGTTTAACCACCAAATTTTAGCATGTTGTTACTTTAATTGAGGAATCTAAGGACATGTCTACCTATTCCTTAATGAATTAATGAGTTCCTTGATAGCTCATAAAGATAGGCAAAATAGGTCTCGTGTAAAAGTTCAAGAGAAGGCATTACAAGTTAAGGGGGAGTTTTCCTACAAAGGAAAAGCAGAAAACTCAACAGGATGAGGACATGACAGAGGCAATTTCGAGGGTCAAGGTTGTGGTGGCAGTGACAGTACAAGAGTAATTTCAATGCCAATACTGCAAGAAATTTGACCACAAAGAAGTTGATTGTTGGAAGAAGTAGAAAGATGAGCAGAAGAAAGCCTATTTCACTCAAAATGTGGAAAAAGAAAGTACGTTGTTTATATAGTTTCCAAATAACTGAAAGTGCAAATGCTGTGTGGTTCATTGATAACAGATGCTCAAATCACATGTCAAGTTCAAAGTCTCTATTTAGAGATCTTGATGAGTCCCAAAAAAGTGAGGTGCGACTAGGAGATTACAAACAAGTGCACGTTGAAGGGAAATGTGCAATTAAGATAAAAATTGTCCAAGGTAATGTGAAGCTTTTATATGATGTGCAATATGTCCCTACTTTGGCTCATAATCTGTTAAGTGTTGGCCAATTGATGACCAGTTGCTACTCAGTTGTTTTTTATGATAATGCATGTAACATTAAGGATAAAAAATCTAGATGTACGACAGTTTGTGTGCCTATGACTCAAAACAAAATGTTTCCTCTTGATATTTCAAATGTTGGTAAGTGTGCCTTAGTTGTTAAAGGAAAGAATGAGACTAATTTGTGGCACTTACGTTCTGGACATTTGAATGTTAATGTGTTTGAAACTTTGGTTTAAAAAGATATGGTTATTGGCTTTTTAAAAATCAATGAACTTGACATGTGTGAAGGATGTATCTATGGAAAGCAAACTAGGAAATCGTTTCCAGTGGGAAAATCATGGAGAGCAATAGCTTGTCTTGAACTTGTACATGCTAATTTGTGCGAGCCCATGAAAATGGAATCCCTTGGTGGAAGTCGATATTTTTTTTATGTTTACTAATGATAAGAGCCGCTTTAGTTGGGTTTATTTCTTGAAATTCAAATCTAAATTCTTTAAGAATTTTAACAAATTTAAGGCATTTGTAGAGAATCAAAGTGGCAACAAGATAAAATTACTCCGTACCGATAGAGGTGGTGAATTCTTCTCTAATGATTTCAATTTATCTTGTGCTGAGAATGAAATTCGCAGGGAACTTATAACACCATATACACCAGAGCAGAATGGTGTGGCCAAGCAAAAGAATAGGACGGTGTGGAAATGGCTCGAAGTTCACTGAAAGCAAAGGGTCTACCAGATTATTTTTGGGGAGAAGTTGTTGCAACTGATGTTTATCTTTTGAATATCTCACCAACAAAGGTTGTTTGGAACACAACACCTCTTGAAGCTTGGAATGGTAAGAACCCCCGAGTAAGCCACTTAAGAATCTTTGGTTGTATCACATATGCTTTGGTTAGTTTTCACTTTAAGATTGATGGGAAATCTACAAATTGTATTTTCGTTGGCTATAGTCTTCAATCCAAAGCATATCGTCTATATATTCCCATAAGTGGAAAAGTGATTATAAGTAGAAATGTTGTGTTTAATGAGGATGCAAGTTGGAACTTTAATTATGGGAACATGATATTCAATCGCTAGCTACTAATTAAGAACCTTCAACATATTGGAAATTCTCCCAATTCTTCTTCCGTAAGTTCATATGTTAGCTCATCAGTTGCACCATCAACAACGGTTGCACCTGATGAGCCTTCAGTTGAGCCGATTCCACTATGATGATCAACAAGGGAAAATAAATCGAATCCTAAGTACTCTAACATTGTATATACTTCTTGTCAATTTTCTTTGCTTTTTTCAGATCCTATTTGTTATGAAGAAGCAGTAGAACAATCTGAATGAAAGAATGCTATGATTGAAGAGATGCAAGCAATTAGAAGAAACTCTACATGGGAGTTAGTTGATGCACCTGAAGGAAGTAATGTAATAGGCGTCAAATGGATGTTTCGAACAAAGTACAATGTTGATAAGAGCATTCAAAATCATAAAGCTTGACTCATGGCGAAAGGATAATCACAACAACAAGGTGTAGATTTTGATGAAACTTTTTATCTTGTTACTCGATTTGAAATAGTGAGAGTTTTTTTGGCTTTGTCTGCGCAATTGCACTTATTCGTGTATCAATTTATTGTGAAGTCTACTTTCCTGAATGGCAATTTAGAAAAGGAGGTTTATATTTCACAAACTCAAGGCTTTATAATTACTGGCAATGAGAATAAAGTCTACGAGTTAAGAAAAGCTCTTTACGGGCTAAAGCAAGCTCAACGTACATGGAATAGCAAAATTGACTCATTCTTTCAAGATAGCAGATAAGAAATGACAACGCCCACTTTGTACTTGAAGAAACAAGATACTGATGATTTTTTTATGTCCCGTCTCTGCGTTAATGATATGATTTATATTGGTTCCTTAACATCTTTAGTTAATGATTTCAAGTCCAGTATGATGACAAACTTTGATTTGTCTGACTTGGGCTTACTGGAACATTTCTTGGGGCTTGAGGTGATCCAAGATAAAGATGGAATTTTTAGTTTTCAAAAGAAATATGCAGAGGATTTTTTGAAAAAACTTCATATGATGAACTATGAAGCAGCAGCTACACCGATGAATATCAATGAAAAGTTACAGCGTGCAAATGGAACTGATAAAGAAAGTCCAAAATTGTTTAGAAGTTTAGTTGGTGGCTTGAATTATCTAACGCACACTAGACCTGACATTGCCTTTTATGTTAGTGTTGTGTCCAGATTCCTTCAAAGTCCCACAAAGCAACATTTTGGTGTCGTGAAACAAATTCTTCGTTATGTTGCTCGAACAACAAACTTTGATATTTGGTATTCTGAAGAACCAAATTTCATAATGGTTGGCTTTATTGATAGTGATTATGCAGGTTGTTTGGATGATCGTAAAAGCATTTCCGAAAGTTGTTTCAGCTTTGATTCTAGAGCTCTAACATGGAGTTCAAAGAAGAAGGAGACAATAGCTTTGTCGACATTTGAGGCAAAGTATGTGATTGAGGGTTATGGTAATTATGGTTGAAATGGTGGTTGTGGATGATGAGTGAAAGTAGACTGAACAGCCGTGAACTCACATATTTGTTCAAATTCTTAAATAGACTTCTAAATAATATTAAAACTTTGTTGTAGCTATTAATTAATCATAGATCTGAATGATTAAAATTTAGACAGTTAAAACAAATACACTTAATGACTGAAATATCAGTGATTAAGATAAAGACTTTCATTAAGTGAAAATAAATGAAGCCTTAGTATAATATGATAAAAACTAGATCTAGGCAACTTGCCGAGTGGATTTTCTTTTAAGAAAAGTCCTTTATTATGGTTTGTTCTTCTATCTCTTATGTTACATAATTCTGGTGAATTTTCATGGATGACTTTTGTTGTGTCCTTAGATTCTTTAATCAACCATTTTAGTTGTGAACATAGAGATGATAATGCGGTGGGATAGGTGTAGTGAGTTCAACACTAAGAAATTTAAAGACCAAACTCATCATATTTAAATTCTAGATTTGCCTCTTCTTATAATGGCAGACAATGTTTGTTTGCAAATTTGATCAGTAAGATTCCAATAATAGGTTTTAATAAGGGAAAATTTTCAAAATGTCAATATTTTGACATTTAATAGGATCCATTAGCCATACTTTCAATATTTATTTAAAATATCAATATTTTAGTTTGTTATGTATCTGATTTATATATTTTCTTATTTGTTTGATTTGCAAGATTTAATAACATAAAGGAGAAAATCAAGGGATAATATTTTTAAAAAGGGAACATACCACTTAAAATTCTCATCAGTAACAATTTCAAAGAAATCAACTTTCTTTCCATTATGTTTTTTGTAATTGTATACCAATAATTTTTACATTTTATGTGTTGACTTTACCATTCAAATTAAAATTGATATTTTACTTTCATAATGAAAACTACAAATTGTATCCCAGTGATCAAAATTGTATTACATGATTGTCAAATATATTTTTCTTTTATTTGTATTACAAACAAATATTACTGATTGTATCCCAATATAATTAATCATTACATATGAATATGATTTATGAAATGATACAAGATTCTGAAAAAAAATAGCATATATGGTGGAAATAATACAATCTGTTGAGGAAGGATACAATATTCTAAAAAATATATAAATTGACTATGGAAGAAATAGAGATACAAGATTCTAGAAAAAAAAAATAGCATACATAGTGAAAATAATACATAGTGAAAAATTAGAATACATCTATGCTTAAGAAATATAAATCAGTTTGACATACCTATTTGAATGACTTCAAACTAAAAAAGAAATACAATGTTCTTAATAAAAATACAAATGATGAGTAAAAGAAAAACAATTGACAAACAAAAATTAATATGAATACAATCCTGATATGAATACAATTCAACTTTCTTCTCTCACTCTCTCTTTCACTTTCTTCTTCTTCTTCATCTCCTATGTTGTTGTTTTTTTTTTGTTTTTTTTCACCAAACCTAAATTCAAATCCGTATTCACGTGTGCATATATTAGTAACCCTATAAACAAAATTCAAAATTATTAATTGTGAATGTATAAAAAATCAAACAATATATGATGTATGAATGCTAATGTAGATTACTACAATCTATTAAATCTCAAATATGAAAATAAAATCACAAAAAAATCGAACAATAGAGTTTAAAAGACAAAAAATCCGAAATACATAAAAGAGAGAAATCTCATAAAATACTTGGTGATTATGAAAACCTCACAAAAAAAATCAAACAAGATTGTTTAAAGACGAAAAATTCGAAATACAAAATACTTGGTAATTATGAAAACAAAATCACAAGACATCTCACAAAATACTTGTTGACTTCGAATTTATCTTTATCAATGATTGAAAAATCTTTTGAATTAATTGTGAGATTTTTTTAACAAAGTGTAGAAAATTGGAAGGGTTGATTTTCTTGAACAAGGAAAGGAGATAACAATGGTGAAAAAGGGAAGAGAGAGAAAGGAGCAATTTGGGATAAAACCTAGAAAGAGGAGTAAGTGGGTAATGGGGGTATTTTTATTTTTATTTTTTATGGGATAAGGGAGTAAAAAAAGGGTCTAATTTGAGCCTGATTTGAGAAATAAAATGAAAAGAAAATGCTAAGTGGCTTGTGTAGGGCCTCTCGGGGTCTTATACATCATGTCACCTCTAGGATGTACTTTGGGTCGTGACACTTATAAAAATATGAGTTCTTGACTGGTCAACACTCCATCTCATACAACAAGAACGTCTAATCATCACTCGGTAGAACTTTTAAGTTTGTGGTATCTTTTTATCACACAATACTCCAGAAGAAAGCTTTCATTTAATCCATGCTGCCTTAATGCTATGTGTGACATCATCATCGATGCTCCCATTACCCTAGATTACGAACCTAAGATACTTGATTTTTTTCTCTCTTGAGAAGTCTATGTGGAAAGTCTTACTTCCACATCCGCTTCATGTAACGCAACACTAAATTCACACTTCAAATATTTTATTTTGGTCCTACTCAACCTGAATCCTTTGGACTCCAGAGTCTGTCTCTGAACCTCCAATCTAACATTAACATCAATCAGTACTATGTCGTCTACAAATAACATACACTATAGAACCTCCTCATGAATAAACCGCATCAACTCATCATCACCAAGACAAATAGAAAAGAGCTAAGAACTTATCCTTGCACCAAGATAAAAAGAAGAATAAAGTTGTTCACGTGTACACCAAGATTTACTGAAGAATTATGACACTAGATAATTCAATTCAACAATGAACTTCAAATCTATACAAAGAAAGTTACCATAAAACATGCACATGAAACTATCCTCAAATAAGGAGAACAAGAAATTTGTATGCGTGAAGAAGAAGACCAAGCAAAATTAGGGTAGAAGTTATAGTCAGACTTGAATCAATTCTAAGTTGAATTGGAGAGATGGAAGGCGTGTACTTGCTCCTATAACTACAACACAACATATACATTGAAGGTTGGACAGTACCCCAAAGACATATCCCTTAACTTCTTGTGATTAATTATTTTTTATCCATATAGTTCGTTAGTTGTTATAGTTGTTTCTTCGAGTGGTTCCCCAATAGGATCTTAATTGCATTAATAGATTGTAGTAGGTGCTGACTTGTTTATTAATGTATTTCAATGACTATGGTATTGATGATTAGAGGGTAGAGGTAGAATTGCAAGCTGGAAATAGTTTTTTAGGGCTTCCAAGGACAGTTGTAAATCTATTTAAAATTTGAACTCGAGTTTTGGTAAGTTGTTGGGAAAAGTCCTACAGAGGTAGGTGATTGTTTTTAACTCCTCTGAGTAAAAAGTTTTTCATGTAAAATATCTCTTTTTTATTTAATCATGACAAACAGCAGTGATGAAGATATGTAGAAAAAAAATAGATCAAATTTATTGTATTTGAAATTTTAGGCATGGAAAGAGTTGTAAGAATTTGTCGTGATTTCTACCATTATAATAATTAGAATTACTTTTTTGGTAAAAAAGATTTCTTCAATATTTGATCAATTCTTTTTTAGAGTAGAGTTTTGGATTTCTACTCAACAACACAATTGCATACACAATTAAATTTAAAAATTTATGTTTGAGGAAAAACTACTAGTTTTATATTTTATTTTATATTAGTTTTCTTGTATTTAAGTCAATTAACAAAATCATATTAAAGATTATGCATTTTTTTTAATATGTAAATATATTTGTATGATTTATTATCGTTTTGTATTTATTATGTTAACTTATGCATAAGCGGCTCAACAGATCTCGTGGCCCAAGGCAAAATCATATTAAGAGGCCCTTAAATTTATTTTATAAAATTTATACACTAACAAGAAAATTTATTTTCTACACAATAGATTAATCATTTAAGACAAAAAATAACAAATTTCACACAAAAAAAAGAAGGAAGAAGGGTAAAAAAAATAAAGTGATGGATTATCAATGTTAAGCTTCAAACCTCAAATTGAAATTTTAATTTGGCTATCATCACAAATAAGAAAAAGAAAAAAACCACTGCATCAAAAATGATCTTTAGTGGCAATTAATTAACGACAATAGCTCAATTGCCGCTAAATATGTATTTTTAGCGGCAATTAACACTCTTTGTATATGTCCTTAAAGCCTTTAGTGACATTGAATCTAATGACACTTAACTAATGTCGGTAAAAAATTTAGCATTCTTTATTAATGTGTCTATTTATCGCCGCTAAAAGTTATTTTTATTGTAGTGAGCATTAACTTAATAGTTAATGTATTGAGTATGGATAGTAAGAAAAATATATACACCTTCTTATCAAATTTATGATCAATTTAAATGATATAATTTTTTTAAAATGATATAATCCATTCCATTAAATAGCACTCATTGGTGAATATCTAAAATAAATTATAAAACTTTCATAGAATGTATTAAATTAAAGTTAATAGTTAAGGTTTTGAGTATGGATAGTAATAACAAAAATATATACACCTCTTTATCAAGTTTCTGATCAATTTAAATTATATAATTCTTTTTAAATGATATAATTCATTCCATTAAGTAGCACTCATTGGTGAATATCTAAGATAAATTATAAAACTTTCATATAATATATTAAATTAAAATGAAAAGGAAACTTGTGCATGAATATTTTGTGTTCACGCATTTTAAGAAAAGATTGAAACAAAAATTCATTATGTTATCACATATATAACTTAGTTCCTATATAAAAAGGATAAAATTTAAAATCGGAAGTTAAAACAAAAATATCAAATAATAAGGTGAAAAGATTATGAGATTTTATGAATTTATTGATATAAAATACTCTCAAACAAATAAAAAAAAAATATACATAACAATTTTATTTATATAAATTATATTAATATATAATAAAATCAATAACAATAATTTAAATAATTTGGGGCTTCAAATTTTGAGGCCTAAGGCAATGGCCTCACTGGCCAAGCCTTAGAGCCGCCCCTGTGCATAATATCTTGTTATTTTGAGCCCCATAATTTAGTCACGTGTTTATTTTCATTTAACAACCGTCTATAATATTTACGGGATAAGTCATTAAATTTTAGAAAATTCAAAAGTAATGATCATTAGGGAAACGCATAAATTAAATAATGATGAAATGCATTAATTTATGTCGTTGTACATTGTAACATCATAAGATATGACATGTTTCTTGATTTCTTTTTTTTCGATAGGATAAGTGCAATGTATACTTTATTTAAGGGAAAAGGGTTTGAAAAATATTTTAACTTTAGCCGAAATTACTATTATGATACCAAACTTTGGAAAGGACCTTTTACCCCATGTACTATTTAATAGTGTATTTTAAAGTTATTTATGTGTCTACGTGGACATCATAAATATTGCATCATTTTAAATAGTAATGTGTAAACGTAGGCACATATATACCTTTAAAATACACTATTAAATAGTGTAGGGGTAAAAGGTTCTCCATAAAGTTTGGTATCGTAATAGCAATTTCGGCCAAAATTAAAATATTTTTCAGATCCTTTTCCCTTTAATTTATGAAGCTTCCAATATGGTTGTTATATTTATTAAGTCTTTCTTACTTTCCACCTTTTTAGTATGGATAATCACAATTCACAAACTAATACAAATCCAAAATTCAACAACCCACTCATGATTTTCAGATTTTTTCAATTTTTCTCCTTATAAAGAGGAAAAACTTTCTAAATAAACTAAAAAAAGTATGAGTTGATTGGGTACTCAACTAGATACATTGCATTCATTTTTCAAGAAATATATACTTGCACTCGACGTGTTCACAAAATTAATATACATATGCTCCACTAGTTTTATAAATAATAATATTTTTAGTTTGAACAGACTCTTTTAAAAGAAAATAACCTAAACAATAAAAAGTGATTTTAAATACGGAAAAGGGTCAAAATTTCCCCTGAACTATGAGAAACAGAACACTTATACCCTCAATTACATTTTAGGATCAAAAATACCTTTGCCGTTATCCTAAGAGACCACAATTACCCTTAAGACTTAACAGAAGTGATTTGGCAAGCCACATGGCACTAATTCCGCCACATAGGCTTGCCAACTAGGATACCCACTAAAAATTTTGACCCAATTAATAATTCAACCCTAACCCATTTTTATTAGACCCCCCCCCCCCCCCCCCCACACACACACACTAAATTTAGGAGGGAAACGTTATATTTTTCACCTCATTCCATTTTCATTATTCAATTCACCACAAACCTGAAGAAACAATTTCCATCTACCGTCGCTTGTATAATCTTTAAGCCCAATGCATCAAGCTGAGCTCGAAATTCAGAAATATCAGCCTGCTTTCCGTGCTCTTTTGCATGTCGCATACAGTAACATACACAAAACAACACATAGACTCAATATTGATAACAAACAAATACACTCAAATTTGTGAAGTAAAATCTACTCCTATTAAGCTATGTTAGAACGAAAAATCATATACACCAAGTAATCAACAATGAATTTTTGCAATCCCAAAAAAATTGAAAACAGTTATACGAATTTGAGTTAATCCAAAATACATACATGAGAAATTACTGCAGAAGGTTCTGAAATCTGACAGCCCTCTATACCACAAAGACTGGGTTGCTGCATGTCTTGTGAAGCTCAGCTATCTCTCTGGTCCAAATTTTGATGTATAACAGACAGCCATGAGATTCCGCTTTAGCCTTGAAACCAATCCCGATGATCTTGAGGAAGCAAAAGAATTTAGCAAAAGCAAAAACACCTGCTCTTTCTTAGTTAGAATCGTGGTGTATCAAGTTATCGGAGTAGTGTCCACTCTACCATATTTAAGCTCGTCTAAGTCCAATATTAGATGAACAAAATAAACAGTAGTACTGCATCAATTGAGTAATAGTATATTGAAGGCCAAAAGACCAGTGTTATCAAAAGCAAAAAGCACAAGAAAAGTAGTTCCATCAAGCCTGACATTAGCCTTCTCCATTGGCTCAAAACCCACAAGTGTTTGCCCGTATGCGTAAAGCTAATATCATACTACTCCAAGCAACCACATTACTAAGAAACATAAGATGAGCTTTCTCAAGACACTCGCAACACTCGCAAGCCTTGATTAATCCACCCCTAAATAGAGGATCTGGATCAATATCATTTCTTATCGAATACCCATGAATTTGTTCGATCACATACGCATCCGCCATATCAAAACAAGCACGAATAAAGTGATCAGATGTTTTTGTTGTCCATAAGACCAGATCAATTTCAATAGTCACTGACTTTGACGACTAAAGGATTCTCCAGGAGAGCAACACAGAAAAAACATAAAGGAATTCATACCATAACAACAACTTAACAGCAACAAGCAACAATAATACTTGTTGATCACCTGTTAAATTTCAAAAATTGGCCAAACAACAATACTGGAATCCAAACCATAACAATTAACACCTTAACTAACCCAAAACAGACCAAGACCCTGAAACAAAAAAGGGCCAAACAAATATTCATTCAAAACAAAGCTTCAGTTCGAAATAAAACATAAACAATTGTGTATTGTTTGCATCCATAACATAAAAACAAAATAAAAATAGTAATGCCATTGTTTGCATTTGCCAGATCATACAAAAATCAACATTTCAGTATCTCAAAAAAAAAAAAAAACAGAAGCTGGCACATACATAATACTTCCAACTACCAAGAGTCTAAATTTGGGATCTTCCATTTGCTATCTTGGTCTTCAACTTCCCCACCTTCTTCTCCCTTGCCCTTTCCAACTGATTACTAGTCATACCTTCTTTTCCTTTCCATGTGACTTTAGTGGGTAAGTAAGGCAAATATATAGCCTCACTCACTTCTCTATGATCACCTCTGAAAGTGATCACTCTATTGGCAGATCTTGTTTGTTGGTTCTGCATCATCTTAAGCCTTGTTAACTCTTCAAAAATTATACGAGGCCTTAAAACAGGACCACGTTCAAGTTCTCTAGCAGGACCAAAAGGTTCATATTGTCTCTGTCTTGTTGCAGATATGTCACTTTCAATTCCCTCTTGAGTTAGTCGAGGGGCGGAGCTATTGACATCAAAAACTTCTTCATTTTGTTCTACCTCTTCAGTCCTGCCCCTCTTCCTCTTAAGACTTGAAATGCTGCCTTCCTCACTAGCCTAAAATATTTTTAAATAAGTCATTAAATTAGTTCATATGAACATTATATAGCTAACTTTTAAATTAAAAAATTGTTACCTTGCAAAACCTTGCATTGTGAGCTTGTGAACCACACTTGCTACATGTCATCTTAGTTCCTTTTCTTAAGTGAGACCACTTTCCAGCTCTTTTGATTGCTGCATTTTTTTCTCTATCTCTTTTAAATTTTGGCCTTCCAACAGTTTTCACAAGATCAGGTGGGTCCATGGCATGTTCTGGCAATACTTGCCAAAATTGTTCACCTCTCATAGGCAACAACTTGGCCCCGTATGTTTTAAGATAGGCTTCTTTAGTGTACTACCAACTTATTTCATCTCGAGGCTCAATATTTTTGTAGCACAATGCCTTGATGGCATAAGGGCATGGGATTCCAGTCAACTGCCAAGACCTAAAATGAAAGCAATAATTAGTTCGTGTGAATATTACATAATCAAAGTTACATAATAGTCTCAATTAATATATTTACCTGCAACTACACTTCTTCTCCACAATATTCACTATGTGCCTATCTTCACCCTCAGACACTTCAAACCCAAGGTCCCCATTAAACTCAAGCTTGCATAAGTAGGCAATCTTACTGTAGGCAATGAACAATTTCATACACTTAGGATTTGTGTTTGTAATGAATGTTCCATGTTTACGCCTCTTTTTCCTTCTTTCTCAACTTTGTTCATTATTTTGACTCTAATCTCTTCAAGCATCTTCAAGATAGGCTTGCCTCTAGGTACCAAGATCCAAGAGTTGAATGATTCAGTGAAATTATTATCTACCATCTGATTTTTGCACACAGTATCAAAATATGTTCTGCACCATTTTTGTGGTGGAAACTTGACCAAATCTTTAGCAGCTTCCTTTGATAATACACCAAGAGCATTCAATTGGTCCTTAAAATCTTCTTCATAAGTACACCAAGCAACCCACCACATAAGTTTCTTCATCTAGATCTCCGGTCCTAAATCTCTTCATCCAATTGGCCTCAACATGTCTTACACAATATCTATAAATAATTAGAAGTTCATGTTAGTTAGCAAAACCAAGATAGCACTTAAAAGCATCTTAATAGTACCTATGGTTTGATAATGGAAGGACATTTTCCACTGCAACATGTCTTACACAATATCTATAAATAATTAGAAGTTCATGTTAGTTAGCAAAACCAAGATAGCACTTAAAAGCATCTTAATAGTACCTATGGTTTGATAATGGAAGGACATTTTCCACTGCATTTAGTAATCCCTGTACATGTCAAACCAATTAGTACTTATAAAAAACTGTATATTATTAGGTTACATAAACACAAATTACTACTTACCTTCTGCATGTCAGACATAAATGTGATGCTATCACCATTCTTCAGATTCAATGACTTCTCCAACAACTGTAAGAACCATGTCCATGTCGTAGTGGTCTCCTTATCCACTACAGCCCACGCCAATGGATAAAAAGAGTTATCGCAGTCTTGTGCCATAGCCACCAATAATTGCCCCTTGCATTGGCCCTTTAAAAAGGTCCCTATCAAGTCCTATGAATGGTCTTAATCCTTCTTTCCATCCAACCTTCATTGCATTAAAGCATATGTACATTCTGAGAAAAAAAAAATTCCTTGTTCCATTGCATCTTTTGATAAGTTGATCACCACATCATTACCGGGATTAGTCATTGTAATCTCATTTGCATACGCCTCCAATCTGTTGCACTCATCCAAAAAATTGCCTTGCATTTTTTGAAGGACCATTCTCTTGCCCTTTTCAACTTTGAATCATTAGTATTTAAGTTGAAATTATCCATCAAGTCTTGTTTCATATCCTTCAGCGCATACTTGGGATTATTCTGAACTTTGCTTTTAAAATAATGGGATAAAGTGTTTGTGGTAGCTCTAGGATTGTGTAATGCCTCTTCACAGTTGTGTTCTTGCTTAAAAGTCTTAAGTTTATATCCTGGACCTTTACCATCAAGTGAAACAAGAATTGCAAATGGACAACCCTCTATGCATCTGTATCTTAATCTTTTTCAGTCACTTTTTGCAACTTTCAAAGGTCTTTTATTCGCTAGGGCATATAAATTACAAGCTTTCCTAGCATCATCTAAGTTCTTAAATGTCATATTAAGAAACAAGTCTTTGTAATGACTTAGATTAGCATTGACTTCCTTTTTTTTTGCATCTTAATGAGCTCTAACTCATCAAAGTCATACTCACCATCTGAAGTAGGATCAACCAAACCATCATCACTTTCTGACTCAGCGTCAATCCCATACTCACACTAAACATGATAGGTTTCACTATGATTGATAATGTTAGGGGAAAAAATAATTTCTTCATTATCATCTACAACAAATACATGAACTACCCTAAACGCTTCAGTTAGTAACTCCTGAAGTATCCTAATTCCATCAGAATCTTGAACCAAGAACAAATTTCCAAAAGGTCCTTTCACAAGTACTTGTTTAACTAATACAAAATCCAAGTTATTTTCAAACACCTCTTTTATGTCAATCAAATTTAGGTGATTGGAATTAAAGTCCCTCAAAGAATGAACATATCTCTCATCATATAGTAGGTGAGGTTTTAAAGTCCATTTACCTCTATGCTGAAATAAAAGATCATCATTCATATCTTCCATATTGAATTTTCTGCAAAAAAAAATAGCAAAACATAAATATATAGGACCCCGCATTAATAAACTAAGCACATATAAATGAGGAAAAAGCTTCTAACAAGAAGAAAGTGACTATTATAACATATAAAAACAAAGCAAGTGACTTAGCAGTAAAAAAACATCAAAAAGAGGGATTAAACAATGCTTAGATTGGGACCACACATTCAGATTCGAGAATAAAAATCTTAAATTATTTGAAAGTAGCCTAAATATGTGTCAATACCAACATAAAAACAGCAAGAAAGGACCTCAAAACAAGATAAATGACATACAAGACTTTAACTCCTCCCCACAGATCAAATCCCAACACATGTAAAATTGAAGGAAAAGTAGTATTTTATCTCAAATATGAAGAATCATCAGAATATACATCAATATATACTAAAATATTGACAAACCAATTTTGCATATAAACCCTAACTTCAAAATACAACTATGAAAAATGTTTTAAATCCTACTGAAAGTAAACAAAAAATCAGTTACATACTAAAATAGAAGAGAATTTACCTTTTAGATCTAATTTCAGAAGAAAAGATTCTTCAAAATTGAGATTCTTCAAGTGAAATATGTTCTTCAAAAAATTCTCCTTGGTGAATTGAATAGTGAAAAACGATTGAGGTGAAAAAGATATGTTTCCCTCCTAATTTTAGTGGGCTAGGTCTAGCAAAAATGGGTTAGGGTTGAATTATTAATTGGGTCAAATTTTTAGTGGGTATCCTAGTTGGCAAGCTTATGTGGAGAAATTAATGTCATGTGGCTTGCCAAATCACTTCTGTTAAGTCTTAAGGGTAGTTGTGATCTCTTAGGATAACGACAGGGGCATTTTTTATCCTAAAATGTAACGGAGAATATAAGTGGTCTATATCTCATAGTTTAGAGGCAATTTGGACTCTTTTCCGTTGTAAATATACTTTCAATCAAATTGAGTTTGAGTTTGAGTAGACTCTTTTAGAAAAATTGCCTAAAAAGTAAAAAGTGATTTTACTAATATACTTTCAATCAAAGTGAGTTTGAGTTTGAGCAGACTCTTTTTTTTTAAAAATAGCCTAAAAAGTACATAGTGATTTTATTAATATACTTTCACTTAAATGATTCAAACTCACTGTGTTATAATTTTTATCGGTCCAACAGTATAACTCTTAATTTATTTTCTCCAGGATACAATAATTCAATTATAATGCATGACTCAAATAACTAGTTAAAGAGTTCAAGCTCCGCCACTTATAACACCTTTCTTTTAACATAAAACTACTCTCTTTTATAATGTTTAATTTAGTAAAAGACCTATAATATTCAACTCTGTTTCCCTACACACCCACGTCACTTTCACCATGCATACTGCAATATTTCTCATATAACAAGTCGGGAAAGGAACACCTCTATATTAGATATACTAAATTTTTCATAGAATGAATTAGAGAATAGTACTGTAATATTAAGTAAGATAGGATAATGTGGATTTCAGAGCCAATTGAGAAAAAAATTCAAAAGTGCAACAAAATTGAGTATCAAACCAAAATGGCAACATTTGGATGGAAGGATGAATGCCGTTAAGTGGTATGTTGTAAGGCTTATGTTGACATAAGCCTTGTAAGGTTCATGTCAGAATGAGCCTTACCAGGCTCATGCTGACATCAGGCTTACAACATATTTTTTTTGTTATCACATTATCGGGTTCTTAACGGTTTGAATAAACACGAAAATACAACAACAAAACGATTGAATAAATAATGGAGAAGAAATATTAACGTTTTTTAAAAAGTGTGTCGTTTTGTTTTTATGTTGTAAGCCTGATGTCAGCATGAGCCTTGTAAGGCTCATTCTGACATGAACTTTACAAGGCTATGTCAACATGAGGCTTACAACATATATATCATTTAACAGCATCCATCCTTCCATACAAATATTGTCATTTTGGTTTGATCCTCAATTTTTGTTACCTTTCTGAAAACCTTGCTCAATTTTTTTACCTTTTGGCTCCGGACTCGAATAATGTTACTTAAGTGTGATTGACATTCACTTTACTCCGTGGAAAGCAATACCTTCAAACCAGATTCTCCATTTTGTCCAAGGCATAAAGTACGATGCTAACTAAACTATCACTAACAACCTCTAAGCTAGTGTTGATTTATAATCACGTGAGATTTACTCAAGTGCAATTTAGAATAGGCTATTAATATAATTTATACCTAGCCTTCTTTATAAGTTTCAAAAAAAAATCCTACAAATAAACCCTTGCATGAGTGTAGGAGCAGTATCATTTACTTCTAGTTAATAATATCTCTCTCTTGATCTTCAAATCTTGATATTAACTTGGAGTAGTATTTTTTTTACCTTCAATCTTGAATATAATTTCTATTTGCTTGTATTATTAGCTACTAATTGGAAATAAAGTGTTTAGACTATTTCACTTGTTTTTAACCCTATTAAAATTAGATATTCACAATACTTGTCATTTTAAAGATTAAAACATAATTAATTAATTATTTCTTCCTTTACCCTTGGTCATAAATATAAAAAGATATTTATATGATAAGAAAAAGTATCATCAATATTGATAAAAGTAATAAATAAGGATAATAAGGAGTATAACTGTATAAGTAGCTTTTACTCCTATTTAAGTGAGTCAACAATGAATGTTAGCAATAAATAATGGTCATTTCATTTAAACAACTCTAAGCTTATTTTAGCTCATGTTCTATTCGCTGCTCTTTTTCCAAGTAAGTTTGTACTAATCAATAAAGTATCAAAATTTCCATATATGATCTATAATTCGAAAGATTAGATACGAGGAAAATATTTGCAGTAACGTCTCAAGAAAATGTTGTACTAATGATTTAAATATTTCTTGCCATATACTTTAAAGCTTCTTATTATTAATTGTTCTATGTTACAAAATATTAATAATAAATTAATTAAAAAAGAGGGGAAAAGGAGATAGAATAGTAAGAGTAATAAAATGAGGGAAAATAATAGTTGTCTTTACTATTTTTGGTGTGTCTACATAACTACATTGTAGGGATATTGCCCCTTTTATAGGAAAAACACTTCCTTGGAGAAGTGAGCCTCCTACCGTAATGGGCCATGGACATATATATATATATATATATATATATATATATATTTATAACACTCCCCCTTGGATGTCCATGTATAAATTAAAGAGAGGTATATAAATTTATTTGTAATACACATTATTTACTGTCTCATTAAAAACCTTATCAGGATAACCCAGTGTGACAAAACCTAATTAAGGAAAAAAGAGTGCAACGCATATTCACTCCCCCTTGGATGTCCATGTATAAATTAAAGAGAGGCATATAAATTTATTTGTAATACACATTATTTACTGCCTCATTAAAAACCTTATCAGAATAACCCCGTGTGACAAAACCTAATTAAGGAAAAAAGAGTGCAACGCATATTTACTCCCCTGATGAAACATCACTTAATATCTCGAAGATGAACCATTCCAAACTTGTATCTCAATTTCTCAAAGGTTGAAGTTGGCAATGCCTGAGTAAACACATCTGCTAAATTATCACTTGAATGAATTTGTTGCACATCTATTTCAGCCTTCCTTCAAAGATTGTGAGTAAAGAAGAATTTTGGTGAAATATGTTTTGTTCTATCTCTTTTGATGTATCCTTCTCTTAGTTGAGTTATACATGCAATATTATCTTCATATAATGTTGTTAGGGCATCTCCTTTTAAAGAAAAATCATATGTTTCCTGGATGTGTTGTATTGATCTTAACCACACACATTCTCGACTTTCTTCATGGACGGCAATTATATATTCATGATTTGAAGAAGTAGCAACCATAATTTGGTTTGTTGAACACCATGATATAATTGTACCTCCACGTGTAAATAAATAACCTGAGATTGGCTTTTATATGGGTCAGACAAATATTCTGCATCTGTATAGCCAATTAATTGTGAATCAGATTCCTTTGAATAAAATAGCCCCAAATCAATAGTCCCTTGAAGGTATCTAAATATATGTTTAATACCATTTCAATGTCTTCGTGTTGGGGAAGAACTAAATGTTGCTAATAAGTTTACAGAAAAAAGATATATCTGGTTGAGAATTACTAGCTAGGTGTACATCAATACACCAATTGCACTAAGATATGGTATTTCAGAACCAACAAGTTCTTCGTCATTTTCATAAGGTCAAAATGGATATTTATTAATATCAAGTGATCTCACAATCATTGGGGTACTTAATGGATGTGTTTTATCCATGTAAATGTCTTTAAAATATTTTTAGTATATATTGATTGATGAATAAATACTCCATTTATAAAATGTTCAATTTGTAAACCAAGAAAACATTTTGTTTTTCCAAGGTCTTTAATTTCAAATTACTTTTCAAACATGCTACTGCTATTGAAAGCTATTCACGAGTTTCAATTATATTCAAGTCATCAACATATACAACTATAATGACAAATTCAGATTTAGACCTTTTAATAAATACACAAGGACAAACTAGGTCATTCTTATACCTTTCTTTTAATAGATATTCTCTAAGGCGATTATACCACATGCATCCTGATTGTTTCAATCTGTATAAATATTTTTGAAGTTTTATTGAACAACTTTTCCGGGAATCTTTATATCTTTCATGCATTTTTAATCCATCAGGAATTTTCATAAAAATGTCATTATCTAGTGAGCCATATAAATAGGTTGTAATGACATCCATAAGATGCATGTCGAGTTTTTCATGAACTACCAGATTTATAAGATACTTGAAAGTGATTGCATCCACCACAGTAGAATATGTCTCAATATAATCAATATCAGGTTTTTGCGAAAATTCTTGTGCCACAAATCGTGTTTTATATCTTACGACTTCATTTTTCTCATTTCATTTTCGCACAAAGACCCATTTGTGCCCTCACTGAATTTATACCTTCAGGTGTTCAAACTATTGGTTCAAAAACTTCGGGTTTTTCAAGCGAAGCTAATTCAACTTGAATTGCATCTTTCCATTTTGGCCAATCATTTCTCTGTCTACATTCCTCAACAGATTTTGGTTCAAGATCCTCCTTTTGTTGCATTATTTCTATAGCAACATTATAAGCAGAAATATTGTCGATAATTATATCATTTCGATTTCATATTTTTCTTCATGAAACATAGTTTATTGAGATTTCTTCATTATTTTCAGGTGTCTGAACCTCTTACAAGGTTTCATCAATTATTATGTCTCCTTGCTCTTCTTGGGCAGGTTCTTTCATATTATGACCATCTTGATCGTTAGCTCCTTTTCTTTTTCGAAGAATTTTATCTTTGGAACCAATTGATCTACCACGTTTTAAGCGTGATTTAGACTCATTTGTATTAATTAATTATCCTATCGGACGTCAATTCGAATTGAAGCATTAGTAGCTAGAATATGAGATTTAGTAACTCTTGATAGGTTAGTGAATGCATGTGGTAGTTGATTTGCAATATTTTGCAAATGGATTATCTTTTGAACCTCTAGTTCACATTTATTTGTATGAGAATTTAAATGAGATAGTTTATTTTTTCAGTTGCTTATTTCCTCCCCCTGATGTTGTGTATATTGATTCATCAAAATAGCAATCAACTAATCTTGCTATAAATAAATCTCCAGTCATAGGTTCCAAATATTTTATAATAGAAGGAAATTCATACCCAATATATATACCCAACCTTCTTCGGGGAACCATCTTTGTACGTTGTGGAGGAGTAATTGAAACATATACCACACATTCAAATATTTTTAGATGGGAAATGTTTGGCTCTTGATCAAAAGCCAATTGTAATTGGGAGACTTTATGATAACTTATGGGTCTGATCCGCACAAGACTTGCTACATGTAAAATAACATGGCCCATAATGAAATGAGAAGCTTTGTTCTCATAAGCATTGGTCTAGCAATTACTTGGAGACTTTTAATCAATGATTCCGCTAGACCATTTTGAGTATGAACATGAGCAACTGGATGCTCAGTTGTTATCCTAGTTGATATACAATAATCATTAAAAGCCTAAAATGTAAATTCATCGGCATTATCAAGACGAATTCTCTTAATTGTATAATCTTGAAATTGTGCTCTGAACTTTATTATCTGAGCAAGTAATCTTGCAAACGCCATATTGCGAGTTGATAATAAGCACACATATGACCATCATACATCTATTAAAACCATATAATATTTAAATGGTCCGCATGATGGGTGAGTGGGCTCACATATATCACCCTATATTACGTTCCAAAAATGTTGGAGATTCAATTCCCACTTTGATTACTGATGGTCTAGTAATCAATTTGCCTTGAGAACGTGCAGCACAAGAGAATTCCTTGGATTGAAGAATTTTATGTTTTTTAGAGAGTGTCCATGTGAATTCTCAATTTATTTGCGCATCATATTAGAATTGAGATGGCTCAATCGATCATGCCAAATAATAAAATAATTTGATTTAGAAAACATTTAATTTATTATGGCATGTGTTTCAATCATGCTAATACTTGCGTAGTATAAATCAGATGAAAGAGCGGGTAACTTTCAAGTATAAATTTCTTACCCGACATCATTGTAGTAATATAAAGATATTCATTCTTTTCATCACTTGTAGTCTCAATATGATAGTTATTTTGACTAATGTCTTTGAAACTTAATAAGTTTCTTTGAGACTTACTACAATATAATGCTTCATTGATTATCAAATTTGTTCCTCCGATAAGTACTAAATTTGCTTTTCCGAAGCCTTCAATCAATCTTGTACTACAAGATATTGTATTAACATTAGCTTCTTCATAATTAAATAAGAAAACTATTTTTTATCTCTTAAAATAGTGTGTGTGTTGTGGCACTATCTATAAGGCATATGTCATCATAGTTGATTTTTTAGATCCAACTGATGACTGGGAATTTCGATACAATATAAGAATGTGAAAAACTAAAAACATAAGAAACTTTATGAAATCATACTAAAAATGCATAAATTAGTAAAACATAATACCTTAAGAAAAACATTTAAGAAGAACAACATAGTTGCAAACATAATAGAAAAACAACAATTATTCTTATAATTTTATCATCAATTAGATGATCAGTTATCCAATCAATATTCTCATAAAAATCTCCAACTTTTAAATGAGTAATATTTGTGAGGCCTTCAAAGTCATCATCTTGATATGCAAGATTTGCCTCAACATTATGATATTTATTTGACGGGGTTGCTTCATCCTCATCATTTTGAAAAGTCAAGTGTGCCTCCACATTATTATCTTTTCTTTTGAGAGGGGCTTGATAAAGTTTTACAAAATGATCAGGCGTACAACATTCATGTGCCCAATGACCTTTCATACCATATCGGTGACAAATATTAATTCTACCTCGAGAAGGATTATTTTGAGAAACTTTGTTATTCTCATGTTTATTTCCATTATAATGATGATAATTATTTCGTCCTCTACCACGTGTTGACATCCAATTTTGACCGACCTTTAACCCTTTTGAAAATGCTATTCGATTAAATACGTATTTTAAAATATATTTCGAGTTTAAAACTTTAGTCGATTTTGTCTAAAATTATACGTTTAAGTATGCATGCTTTATAAAATTATCATAAATATTATTAAAATATTTCTAAAATTATTAGTAAAAACTCAAAATAATTTTATTTTTTTTAAGTTTAAGTGATTTTATTATATAAAATGTTATAATATGTGTAGTACTTTAATTGAATAGCATTTTTTTAATTTTCCTCAAATTTGTTTAAATTATAGCCTATTCTTTTCTAATTTCTTTCAATTTTAGCCACCTCAATTCCAATTTTATTTCAATTATAGCCACATTTCATTTCAATTCTAGCCAATCTTTATTACAACCAATTTCAGACTTCAATCCAACTCATCCCTTTTAATCTTAACCACCCATCTCACTCCGATTTAATCTCAACCATTCATCATATTTAAATCAACAGACCAGATGAAATATTCACCTTCCTATTTTTAACACTAAAAATACCCAAACCCTAAAAAACATTTTTTCACTCTCTCTCCTCTATCTCTCTCCAGCAGCAGCTGCGACCAGCAGCAACCCCGGCGCCCTCTCTTTCTTCTCCTCCCCTTCCCATCGCTGCTTCCCTCTTCTCCACTGGCGAGCAGCAACCAGCAGCCTAGCGAGCCGTCTCCAACCAGCTGCCAAGTGAACCATCGTTGGCAGCACTCCGACCAGCGACCAGCAGAGCCAGTAGCTTCGGCGAAGGCTGCTCCGAGCAACAGGCAACCAGCAGCAACAACAAGCTCCAACTCAGGCAAATGCTACTCCAGCCAGCGAACAAATCGAGCTTTGGCGGAGCTTTTGAAAATGTCAAGTGGGTCAAAAGACGGATCTTTAACAGATCCATCTGGGTATATTTCTTTCAGATTATTATAGCATCTTAGCAATTTTATTCTTCTTATTTGCAATGCGACTTTGATTTTATGATATGGAAGTTCTATGCATGTTTAGTATATGTAGAAGCCACTTAGTTTTAAAATTTGAACTGCTAGTGGGTATGCCCAGATTTTATGAACTATAGTTGTGTTTTAATACTCGGTGGGATATAGTCATTTGCTGCTCCTGCTTGTTTAGTTGACTCATACTACTGATGATTTGATCTAGTCCGAGTATGTCGTGTGGAAAATATGTCGTTGTATTTCTAGCATCATCATGGTTGTTGATCTCTTTACTAAAATTGGTAATATTGTTTGCAAAGTTACTGATTGTCTTCCCTGTCTCGGATCAATTCTGTTCTTTGGCTAATTAAGTCGCGACATAGGCTTTCTAAAAATGTGAGTTATTAGTTTTGATTACGTAGGCAGAGAGTTGATTAAAATATCTGCTGTGATTATATATATAGTAGTGTATTGAAGCAGTGTGATTGATATGAGGATTGATGCTTTATTTGCTTAAATCCAATCATGATAAATATTTTGATGATTTTACATGTCACTAATTATTCTTTCCTTTCCTTCGAAGCATGACTGTCCATAATTTTGAACTTGGTAAAATTTGCGATTGATTTTTTTTTTCTTAATTAAAAGATTGACAGATTTCTTACTTGTTTATTTACGGTAATTTAATGTTGAGTAAATATTTTATTTAGATAATTATTGCCAACTGATTCTTGCACTAGTGGACCTCTTTTTTCTTTTTTCTTTTTTTATCTTTACCATATTTAGTTGCTCATAATTTGATAATAATAATTTAATTTAATTCCGACTTTGGCTCTCCTTTGAAATAAGGAAAATGTTTATTAATTGATTCTTTAAAATATTTATTTTCCTTACATATGCCCCTCTTCTATTATATAAATAGGACCCCTCCCTTCATTATAAATTCTCTCACACTCTCACACACATCCGGGCATTGGCTTACATGCTAAAATACTAAAATAATATTGCTCTCTATACTCTTGAAAAGAATTAAATTCTTCCGGTTAAAACTAAAGTTCATCTCTGTGTTGTTGTTTTGCTGTGTTCAGGTCATTTTCTGGATTAAGTTTGTCTCCATTGTTGATTTAATAAACTGCTTAATCGGTTAGTATATTTCTACATTTAATTTTCTGTTTTGCATCAATGTTATTTACTTGTATGCATAAATCCAAAATGGAATTTAATAAATAAAGGAAGCATCCGGGTCGGTTTCCTATTCTTTTCCTATGGGTGTTTACGCTTGTTTAATTGGTTGCTACAATTTTGGTCTAAATATATAAATGGTTGTTATTATGTTGTTACTTTTAGTGTATTGTTCTTTAACAAGTTTCGAACTTGAAGTTTCAAGTTGAAGAGTCGCCAGGCGACTAGATTATTTAATTTTACGTATTTTGAATTTGTATTTATTATTTATTTCGGTTTGTAATAGTTGTATAACTCTCTAACTATCCTATAAATATGATGTATTTGGGGGATCACCTAAAGGGGGGAGGGGAATTACGTGCTACTTGTTTATTTATTTTTATTGTAACTTATGTGTGTTTGAAAGCATGCTTATAAGATTGTGACTTGTTTGATGGTCCGTATTTTAACAAATCTATTTTAGATCTAACTAAAAATAAAACAAATATGTCATTGTCATTAATCATCTATTTAATCTTTAAATTTTAGTTTAAAAATTAATCTTGTTTTAATCGCTCATTTATAATATGTTATTGGTTGGCATTAACCATCACCTTAAATATTAACAAATAAATGATATATGTTTGCTCCTTGCTTCATTTATTTCAACTAAGCTTCTTTTATATAATAAATGAATAATTTTGTATATCCTCATAATGTGTTTCATATTGAAATATTATTTTTTCATCTTAGATACCATTCCTATGGGATCTGGATAATTTTTGAATATATTATTTAAGTGTTGTAGGTTAAATAGTAATATATGCTTAAGATCATAAATTAATCACAGTTCTTCATTTAGAATTTATGCCTATAGGACTAAATCAAAATAATAATAAAATAAATTTCACCATGTTAAAATTGAAACAAATCTGTTTTGAATATGCTCTGCACTGTTGAATATTATTTACAACGAATCTATTTCCTGACATTTAAAATGAGATAATAAATTGGTCAGCATGCTAATCTGTTTTAAAATAATCTGTCGGGTTTACCAATTAAATATGCCACTTAAACAAATGCTATGACATCACTATTTTCTGCATTCGGGGTTAGAAAATCATGCCTATAGGTTTGATCGAATTTTTATTTATTCAGAGTGTCATGCCTATAGATGCTATGCAAATGTTCTGATCACATAGGAATCATGTCTATAGACATTCTAATAATTTTCAACATGTTTAATAATATAAGCTAAACTAATATGAATATTTTCTGCCTATTGTTAACTGATTTCTGCAAATAATTACCTTCTGTTATTTTAAAAATAGAAATAATAAATCATTCCCTGCATGTTTTGAATTTGCCATGTTGAGATAATTTATAAAATAATCTGTCATTGTTTTAATTGTTTCTGCCCATATATTTCCTATTTAAACTAACATGTCCTAATTAACTTAATCAATAAATAGTTAAAGTCTACACTGTAATAATTTCATGCTACTCTTAATTGAATAACCATGTTGTTATAATATCTGTTTGTATGGCACACACTCTGTATGCGACCTTTTCACTTTACTTGTATTTGCTATCATGCTTAATTAAAACTTAGAGGCTAACATGAGACTTATGTGCTAAGTGTTGTCCCAATTGTTTGACTTGGTGTCTAGGTGGGCCTATTAGGATTTTATCTTTGTCTAAATTCACCCTAATAGTAGTCCAATGCCTCTTGGACCTTAAGCGGGAACGCTAAGCACCTTTTCGAGACTAAAAGCATGTGGCGGTGGGGTAGGGGTAGTTTAGGCCCTACGAAGATGATGATATCGACTCGATCTTAATGACAAACCTTGGTTTTGTCTGTCCCTACGAGAAGTCAATTGAAATAAAGAAAGTCGAATGTTGATCCGTAAAGTCCTTCAGGGTCTCCTTATCCTTTTATCCCTTTATGTGTTTATAATTATTTGGGGCAGCTTAAATAAAATAAAATAAAAAATTGTTTGCTTATCTACTTGTGCAATTTCTGTCCCCTGGCTCATCTCTTTATTAATTGCTTATGTTTATTTGTTATTATATTATAACTTAGTCTTGCATGCTTAACCAATTAATAAAAAATAACTAAAGTGCCCTTAATTGCTTAATATTATTATCACCTATTTTTTGCATGCTTAATTAATTAAATAAATAATTGAAATGGCCTTAATTGTTTAATATTATTTATCACTTAGTAACCATGCTAATTAAATAAATGATAAATAAAGTAACCTTAAATGCTACTTGTAACCCCCACATAAATTGCATGAGATACAGCCGGAACCCACATTTGTGGACCTCGAGGGATGCCTAACACCTTCCCCTCGAGGTAACTTGAACTGTTACACGATCTCTGGTTCGTTGACCTTATTTAGATTTAGATAGGTTAGATAGGTGCCCTAACGCGCCTTAATTCGTTAGGTGGCGACTCTTCAATCTCCCAAAGCCCAAAAGAGTTGTTAGGTCGTGCACCAAAATCCGTTTTGCGAAAAATGGGGCGCGACAGAATGGCGACTCCGTTGGGGATATTAGGTTCTTACCATTACGTGTTTTATGCTTATGTGGGGTTTACTGAGTTATTTCGTTGTTTGTTTGGTTATTAGCATGTTAAGTTGTTATTAATTTTCCTTGTTCATTTGTTTCCTTATTTACCATTTGTTTTCCATGTTCCACCCCTTTCCTTTCTTCCTTATTTGTTTATTTCCATGTTTCACCATTTCCCTTCTCTCTTTTTTCCCTTATTGGTTTACTCGCATGCTTAATCTTGTACCCTATTTCCTTATTTGTTTGATTCTCTAATATGTTTATATGTTTACTTCCTTTTATTATACGTGTATTTATTTATTTATTTACAACTTTTATGGACTGCTTATGTGTTACCGCTTTCAACCTAAGTGCTAAATGTTGTTGCTTTGATAACTGGCATTCCGCTCATACTTCCTCTAATTGGGACCCTCTTCATTTTTTTTTAATTTTGTTACCCTGATGTTGTGCCTTTGCACCTCTCACAACTACTTCAACTTTCTTCAAACACCCAATTATAGAGAGTCGGCATATGTGTGGACGGAACGGATAGTCTTACTACCAAAAAACCACGTGCCTTCTCGCATAGAATCCCTTTCAAGTCCGTGTCAATCCAACTCTTAGAAAGTTTACTTAGGTCATACATTCTGCATAAGCCCTAGATGGTTTGACCCTTGGTGTCAATTCGCATTATTAGTAGCCACCTTATCGTCTTAAGGGCCCCAACACCCTTTAGACAAATTGCATAATTATGTGTCAATGTGGTCATAATAATTAAACTAAGCCAAATTTGCCAAAATGGAGTTTAGAAATCGTTTGTTGTTTTGTTTGCAGAGTCATGGACACTTTCAACTCTCCAAACCCGCAAATAGTCGTAGAGGTAAACTACAAGCTAAAGAGCTGGTGGATTGATATTAAGAGAGACCGCGAAAGAGAGATTCCTGTAAGGATGATCTTTAAATTTGTAAATTTTGACTTGGCACCAACGATTGAAGAGATAAGTGGTTTTATTGACCTGTCATACCACGAGTGTGAAATGATGGTACCATATAAGCCATCATCGAGGGAGTTCTAAAAAGTTCGGGAATAAAGTCAAATCCAACCTTGCCTTCTCTAGACCTTGGATGGATTCATTTTGACTTTCTGTATTCACATTTTGGCCGAGATGATAGTTATTACTCTTTTATTGATGAGTTTGAATGCCCTGTCGAGGAATGGGAAACATATCGCCTAAATGCCTTTGTCATTGCCCTATTAGGATCCCTGGTTTTTCCTAAGATAAGGGGAAGAATTGACACACGCTTGGGTTATATGGTTCGAGATTTAGCCCAAAGAGAGGGCGAACCTAGGAAAACCCTAGTACCCATGATCTTGGCGGAAATAATGAGGAGTCTGTCAGCATGCGCCGATGGTCGAATGTTTTTCGAAGGATGCAACCTTTTGCTGCAATTATGGGCTATTGAAACACTTCTACCTACGGTCTGACGCGGTAGACATCTTTCTGGGTTATGGCAACAAGATCGATAATCATCCAAGAAGAATGGTAGCTTTCACCATCCCTGTAGGTTTCGTAGACCGGCAGATATTCTTAACAGAGCTCGAGAGCTACTGCATCCAATGGAAGCTCCATTGGTTGTCCACCCCTCATGCAATAGTAAGAGGCGATGACCGATACTTCATTGAGCTCATTGGCTTAAAAGGGGTTCAACCATACACTCCTCTTCGAGTACTCCACCAATTTAAGCGAACTCAGGTAATACCACTCCAGTCTTACATGGAGCAGTTTAAGTATGAATTTGGATTAGATAAATCACAAGTCCACATCATACTTCGAAGATGGGTGCGAGTGTTAACCATTTCTATAGGTGCACGACAGGCCTTATGCACACGTGTGTATTACATATGGATCCTAAAGGAAGTCAAAGACAAAGAAGTGAGTGGGGAAGGATACTATGGGCTCACTGATGAAAAGGAAAATATATGGGCAACGTGTTAAAGATCAAGAATGAAGTCACTCCCTATACAAGAAGTCAATTGGCGCCAAGCTCTTGGAAACGATATCTTCAAGATTTTCAGAATTTAGGATGACTTTCCCATTGTTACCCCATTTCCCTTAGTATATTTCAGCTTTTGTTTTTCAATTATGATGTATTGTTCGAATTTTATAATAAATAAAGTTTGTTTAGTTCCTTTAATCTAAACTCCAATTGGCAAATAAGGTTTGAATTAATTATTGTGCATTACTTATATGTCGTCTTAGGCCTACCTCTGTCTCAACGAGGCTCCTTGCATTTAGGGTATTTATCTTAAAGCAATGTGCTTGCTATCTCAATATATGCAACGCTCTAACTTGGGTTTTTTTTTGTTTTTATTTTTATTTTTATTTTTTACCCTTCCCCAATGGTTGATCTGTAGACCATGGTTTACCACACGCAATCAAAGGACGCACTTTCTTCTCTTCCAAATGAGAACCGCAAAAGGAAGAGGAAAGCTGCTAATGAGAAGGTTTTGGGTAAAACCATTGAAAATAAGTATCCTCCAAGCAAGTTGATCTCACGTTTGGAAAAGAAAATAAGGGAATTAAAAGAAGAAGTGTCTGATATGAGCGGGTGGGTCAAGATGTTACTCTATGTCGATCCCACTCTGGAAACAAACATAGATAAACCACATGTCACAAGTCAAGCCACTCTCCAAGATAATCCTCCACCACTCACCCTACTTCTCATCCTACACCAACTCACCCTACTCCGCAAAATCAACCAAGTTCCATTAAAATGCCTCCAAAGAACACCCACTTTCCAAATTACCCATATCCTCCTCAACATCATGCTTATGCATCCAGACCTCCCTATCTCACTTCGCGTCTGCCGAGTCCTACTTTACAAGCTCCTCAATATCAAACACCTCTACACCAAGATCCTTGGTATTGTATTCCGCTCATACCATATCAAACCCCTTCATATCAATTGCCTCCATACCAAAAGCCTACCTATCCTATTCACAATGTCAAAACCCTCACTTAAAAACATATTCGCAAAAATCTATTCAATGTTGAGAAAAGGCCCATCAAAATTTACACTCCTTTGACTGAGCCTATAGATCAATTCTACAAAAAGTTGAGCCTTGCTGGTCACATCGCTCCTATAAGTGAAATAAGGATGAATATACGTGCAAGGTAGATTGAACCCTCTAAGGTTTGCGCTTATCACTCAGGGATGAAAGGACATACCATAGAAGAATGTCGTGATTTGAAAGACAAGATTCAGCAATTGATCGATACCAAGGTCATATGCTTGAAGGACTTTGCACCAAAGAAATCCCAACAGAAAACATGTTGAAGGTCATTTGAAGCACTTTCCAATAAAGGTTTATGCCATTCAAGATTAAGTTCTCTACATTCATGTTCCGTCAAGTTCTGACAAGAAAGGTACCCATGTTAGCATATGGGCAATAAAGTTTGGTCAGAATCTATCTTTTGGTTGTTGCTATATGCTCTGTTTAATGTCTTGGACTATGCTCTTTGTATTTGGAACTGCGTCAGACCTGATTCCCGTTTAAGAGGGGATACGTAGGCGCTCCTATGGAGTTCGGTCTTATCATAATAAAATTTCCATTTTCTCTTTTTGACTATTAACTGGGGCAAAAATTTTTGAGAGGGTCTCAAAAATTCCATCAGAAGGACATTTTCTTGCAAGTGATGATACTGAAGCAGAATTTTCTGCAGGGAACTCAAAATTCCTACAAAAACATTTCTTCGCGCAAATTAGTAACTGGGTAGAATTTTTGAGAGGGTCTCAAAAATTTCATAAAAGAGCATTCTTCTTGCAAAATCTCGATACTGGGCATAATTTTTTTGGAGAAACTCAAAAAAACTCCTTCAAAAGCATTCCTTCTCGCAAATCAATAACTGAGGCAGAATTTTTGAAAGGGTTTCAAAAATTCCTTCAAAAACTTATTTTCTTGCAAATCAAGACCGGGACAGAATTTTGAGAGGATCTAAAAAATTCACAACAATCAAGCTACAATCTGCAACGAAGATCAGAATAGCAGAAGTTCTACACTAGGGCAGAAAAGTTTAAGGGGACCTCAAAATTTTTGACAACGCTACAAAGGACATCAGAGGAGCATATTGTGTCGAACCAGGGATACCTATCAACCTCCCCTTTTAACTATTTTTCTTTGAATGCAGAAAATACAGGTACATATACTAGAAGCAGCTTTAACATCGCTTGAAGGATCAGCGTACCACTATATTAAGCCCGACAAATCGCGAATCAATGGCATCATGGCCTTCCAACAAGGCGAAAGACCAAACTACTCTATACTGAGCCTAATCGCCAGTCAAATGGCATAATATCCTTCCAACAAGATAAAGGACCAGGTTATTTTGAGCCTGACAATCGCCAGGCAAATGACATACTATCCTTCCGACATGATGGAAGACCAATCACCATTCAATGACAACCTCTCCTTACTGGGACGAAAGGTCAAACTACAATATGCAGAACTTAAATTTTGTCAACAAATGACACTCAACCCTTCCAATAAGGTGAAGGTCTATGCCCTCAATCAACTATTGCGTGAGCCCGAAAACTATATTATGCCCGGAGATTACATTGTGCTCGAGATTACATTTGTGCTCGATATTGCATTGTGCCCAATATGGCATTGTGCCCGAGATCACATTTGAGCCCGAGATTGCATGTGCCCGAGGATTACATTATTGCACGTGCCCGAGATTGCATTATGCCCGAAGATTCCATGTGGCCGAGACTACATTATGCTTGAGAATTGCATCTGCCCGATATTGCATGACCCCGAAGATTGCATTGTGCCCGATGACTGTATGTTCCCGAAGATGGCATTGAGCCCGATACTGCATGTGCCCAAGAATTACATCATTGCATGTGCCCGAAGATTGCATTGTACCTGCTATTGCATGTGCCTGAGAATTACATCATTGCATGTGCCCGAAAATTGCATTGTGTCTGATATTGCATGTGCCCGAGATTGCATTATGCCCGAGATTGCATTGTGCCCGAGAATTACATCATCTGCATGTGCCCGATATTGCATTAGGCCCGAGATTGCATTGTGCCCGAGATCTACATGTGCTCGAGAATTACATCATCTGTATGTGCCCGAGATTAAATTGTGCTTGAGATTGCATTGAG
Organism: Solanum commersonii; assembly: GCA_029007595.1. Lineage (NCBI taxonomy): Eukaryota > Viridiplantae > Streptophyta > Magnoliopsida > Solanales > Solanaceae > Solanum > Solanum commersonii. The sequence goes on from JAJTWQ010000060.1 coordinate 1,887,350, forward strand.
CCCGAGATTGCATTGTGTCCGATGTTGCTTGTGCTCGAGAATTACATCATCGCATGTGCTCGAGATTGCATTGAGCCCGAATCGCATGTGCCCGATATTGCATTGAGCCCAAGGTTGCATTGTGCCCAATATTGCATGTGTTCGTGATTACATTGTGCTCGAAAATTGCATATGTCCGAATAAACTCCAAACAAGCTATAAGTATCAACAGATGCCCAAATTACAGATACACTTTCTTTACTCATTGCTCATATTCCTAAGGCGTCATGGTCTAAAGGCATCATTTTTCATGGCCTGCAGACATCATATCATGGCCTGGGATTTACTTTCTGCTTATCATGATCCAAAGGTGTCATAGTCTAAAGGCATCATTTTCATGGCCCACAGACAATATTTTCATGACCTGAGGATATAATTTTTGCGTATCATGGCCCTAGACATCATAGCATAAGACATCATTTCATAATCTTATGGCAAACATCATTGTCGATATGGGAAATTGCATCATGTTTACCTTTATCGTTTGTTTGATATATTTGCTCTAATAATATTATAAGCTACAGATTTGCAGAGACTAACATTTTGCAGGCGAGATCAATCTCCCTTTCGGCTACGATTATCGTGCTTACATATGTCACAACAAAGGCTCTTTCAAATTCTTTGCTACTCATATCACCGTTTTTCATTTAACCATTGGCTACTCATATTACCGCTTCTCATTGGATTCTGCACTATTACAAGAGAAATTGTTCCGTCATGCTCTTCTCGCTACTCTAATCTTATCCATTCAAGCCAATATCGTTCCATTCGAATACCGTAGCACTCTTTCAATCCTTAGGAGTTTCGTCTTAAATCTAGAACTACACACGACTTGATTCTCGTATAACCAGAGATATGTAGATGGCTTAATACCAATGTCTCGATCGTACCCTTTTTCAACTCCACATCGTTTCAATTGATCCCACTAACATCTCTCGTCGCTCGGACAAAATCGGCTACTAAGTCAACGTTAGTTGCCCGACAATTCATCTTTCATTCCCAAGAAACCAGGGGGCAGCTGTTGGCACCCAATTTTGACCGACCTTTAACCCTTTTGGAAATCCTATTCGATTAAATACGTATTTTAAAATATATTTCAAGTTTAAAACTTTAGTCGATTTTGTCTAAAATTATACGTTTAAGTATGCATGCTTTATAAAATTATTATAAATATTATTAAAATACTTCAAAATTATTAGTAAAAACTCAAAATAATTTATTTTTTTAAGTTTAAGTGATTTTATTATATAAAATGTTATAATATGTGCAATACTTTAATTGGATAGCATTTCTTTAATTTTCCTCAAATTTGTTTAAATTGTAGCCTATTCTTTTCTAATTTCTTTCAATTTTAGCCACCTCAATTCCAATTTTATTTCAATTATAGCCACATTTCATTTCAATTCTAGCCAATCTTTATTACAACCAATTTCAGATTTCAATCCAACTCATCCCTTTTAATCTTAACCACCCATCTCACTCCGATTTAATCTCAACCATTCACCATATTTAAATCAACGGACCAGATAAAATCTTCCTAACCTTCCTATTTTTAACACTAAAAATACCCAAACCCTAAAAAATATTTTTTCACTCTTTCTCTCCTCTATCTCTCTAAGAGTAAAAATTCTTTCATGTTTTCAACTTGTGTAGCACTGAACTGATTTATTTTGAATTGTAAAATCCGAGCTTGTTCAGACAACTTTGATAGTTCATCTCTAATTTTGAATAGCCTCTGGCTTTTATTGTCTATGGATTCATCCACTGTTTCCATTTTTTCATATATCCTGTTTACTAGGATTTTCGTCTGATTGTCCATATTGGACGTTTCTGGAGATGAAATCTGCAAGAAAATTGTCATTTCCTTTAATGTATTCTATTGTAAAAGAATAAAAGGATAATAACACTTGACATCGATACAATCTTCTGTATTGTGGTTCAAAACGAAGCTTGTTAAATATTAGCCCTGACACCTTTGTATTATCAGTTCTAATAACAAATTGTTTTGGTAAAAGGAAAGTAGAAAATTTTCTAATTCTTCTAACAATAACCAATAATTCTTTTTCATTTATAGAATATCTTGTTTCTGCATCATTGAAAGTACCACTCGTGTACCTTCAAATTTCATTCAAATCGATTTGCAATAATGCTCCCTATTGATAGTCAGATGCATCAGTTTGTAAAACTAGATTATCATTGTCTTCTGGTAATCTAAGTTTTGGCAACTTAGCACATTCTTCTTTTAGTCTTTTAATGCACTGTGCATGTTCATCTGTCCATCCAAGTCTATTGGATTTTCTTATTAATTTTTGTAGTATATTCCATTTTTTAGCTAGATCCAAAATAAATTCTCCTACATAATTTAGACAACCCAGAAATTTTTGAATGTCTTGCTTTGTTGTTAATTTATCAGGAAATTGTATAATCTTTTTTGAAATATGTGATTGAAGTTCAATTCCATTTTTTGAAAAAATCATTCCTAAGAATTCTATTTTGTTTTTATTGATGTCAGCCTTTTTCTGACTCAACCCAATTCCATTTTTTAAACAAATTTCTAAAAATTCTTTCAGATGTTTTAAATGTTCTTCATATGTTTTAGAATTCATCTATGTAAACAATTAAAAAAAAAAAATCTGAAAATATTTTATCCATTTTTCTTTGGAATATTTGTGGCACATTTTTTAGCCCAAAAGGCATAACTAACCACTCATAATGTCCGTTTGGAGTACTGAAAGCAGTTAACTGAATTGAGTCTTCTGCTAATTTTATTTGCCAAAATCCACTTTTACAGTCAAACTTTGAGAAATAATTTTTTCCTTTTGCAAGGTTAATCAGATTCTTTTTATTTGGGATAAAATATCCATCAAATAAACAATTTTTATTTAGCTATTTATAGTTTATTACCATTCGAGCCTTTCCTCTTTTTATTTCAGCATGGTTTCTTACCATAAATGTTGGGCTACTATGAGGACTTTTACTCATTCTTATTAATTTTAAGTTGAGTAATTCTTTAATTTGAATTTTGAATTCAATTTTATCATCTTCATTGTAGAGCTTGGGTCTAACTCTAATAATTATGCTAGGGTCTTTTAATGTTAAAGTTGCCCTTTCATGACTTTGCTCCCATTTTTCTAATGGATTTTCTCCATAGGATTTTTGTAAATTTTCTTTAATTTTTTCTAAATTAAGACACTTGCAAGTAATATTTCTTATCTTTTCTAAGTATCTTCTTTTGAAATTTCCATTATCTTTTTCAACATTTTATGGATTTTGTTTTCTTGGGACTTTTTTAAAGTATTGGCAAGGAGTTTTAAGACTTATCATGTATATTGTCTGATGATAATCCTGAAACTATTGTAAAAAATCATTTCCTAATAATAAATCCGTTTCCAGTTTATTATAAGCAAATAATTTGTTTATGGAAACAATCTTTAATCCTAAGATTATTTCTACTTTCTCTTTAGACCTAGAGAGTTTTTCTTTATCTTCTGTGATTTCAATAATTGATATGTTATGCTTATCTATGTCCCAACCTTTTATTAAAAAAGATTTCGCTAGACTTGCTTCAGATCCATTGTCTATTTGACAACAGGTTGTGATTTTAGTATCATAGAAAGTAATTTCTATGAAAACTGAAACTTTAAAATTAGTTTCCTTAAGCATTTAAATTTTTGGTAAAAAACATGTTTCGCCTTTGTATATCATTTCTATGTCATTTTTACATATACTATAGTCTTCTAATTTGTTCAGGAAAAGGTTTCCTAAGTTTAAATCCTGATCACTTTCATGATTTGTAATATAACATGAAACTGTTATTCTTATTGTGTCTAGTTGTATAGGTAAATCTACCATATTTTTACAACTAAAGTTATTTCCTTCGAAGGTTTTGTAAGTATATTGCTTACCTTCGTATATTAATATTCCATCTAGTAGAATACTTTTTACACGGTTAGCTGTTGTTCCTGTTTGTATCAATATTTCTTGATATTTCCATTTAATTCCATTGAAAATTCTTCCTTTTATTTTAGTAATATTTGAAGTTTCTAAGACTTTGGAAAGATATCTGTTAGAAATACTTTTTCTAATGGAATTTCTTCCATATTCTATTGAAAGTCTAGGATTACTAGTACTTTCTATTTCTTGGGTATTTCCAAACTGAATTTCATATTCATCTGGAATTTGAGCTTGCTGAATTTCTGCTTCAACTATTCTTGCTATTCATGCACATTCTTGATCTATTTCGATCATTTCTTTATTTTTATATACTTTACCATAGTTTAAATTTGTAACAGTGTACAAAGCTTGGTAATAAATACTCATTATATGATTACCTGGTTTAAATAGATCTTTTCTTTTGATCTGGAAATGTAAACTCAATGCATCATTGAAATCAACATCTTTGAGTGAAATACAATATTTTGGATAATATGTAAAAAGGAGTTTTGTACAGTTCAGGTTTCCCTCTACTATACCAAGATTTCCCTCTCTTGCATTAATAAATCTTTCATTAGATAGATTTATTACTATTGGACAATTAATTTCTTCTTTGAAGGTTGATTTGACTAATATTTGAATTCCTCCTAAATGAACATAATTCATTTTTTTCCTTTTTCTTTCAGGAATTCTCCTAAGAATTTGATCTATCATAGGTTTTGTTAACAGGTTAAGTTTATGTTTTCCTGTTGTTTGGGTAATTTCTATTACCTTTTCTATTTCTTGATATTCATGATAGGAAATTTTATATCTTGCAAACATTTTTTGCATTTTACTTAACAGATTATCTTCTGTTTTAAGATTTAATTTTAATCCTTGGATTTTTTTGAAAATTTCTCCATCAAAGGTTGCTTTTAAAGCATATCCTCTGTGATCTTCTTCAGTTTCTAAGATTTGAACTGAATGTTCCTTTTCTTGAATTTCTTTACTCATTAGTTGGAATCTTCCGAACTTGTTGAGTATTCTTCATATATTTCATCAAAGAAATCTTCACTTTCTATTGATTTTATAGATTCGAGATCAAAATCAATTTCTATTCTGTCAATTTTTGATATTTTTACTCTTCTTTTGTTACATTCGTAACTTTTATGGCCTTCTTCGCCACAATTGTAATATTTGCATTTTTCAGCATTTTTTGATTTTGTAAATTCATTTTTCTTCCTATAATATTTTTTCCTAGGAATATAGTTTTGTTTAGAAAAATTCTTTCTTTTTATTAACCCTTTTTTAAGTTTTCTTTTTTTATAGGATTTATCATCACATTTCCATTGGGTGGATGCATTGTATCCAGACAGTATATCTGTGTATTTATTCTTTTAGTTTTTCTTTGTATATTATGTGACATACATAATTGGCCAAGTCTATTTTTTAAAAAGTTTATTCTCTGACCAAGAGTGTCTCCTTTTTTTTATCTTCTTTTTCATATTCTTCTCTGAAATATTTTGCCCAAAAGCCTGGTAATTTTTTATAGTATTTTTCTAGGTATGGTATCATTTCTTTACCACTATCAAAGATTTTATAGTAATATTCCTCGAATTCACAAGTGTATTCTTGAATATAACTCATTTTACAAATTTGTAATTTTTCTAATTGTTTTTTAGTAATTGTTCTTATCATTTCTTTATTTTCTTTTGCATTCCCTTGTCCACCAAAGAATTCATTAGCTATATATTGCTTTAAGTTTGTTATACCTTCTTGTAAGGAATTTTTTAATCCTTCTAAGGTGTCATTTTTTATTATTTTTTCTGCATCATCTGTTAATCCAGAAAACTAATCATTTACATTTCCAACAAAAGTATTTATCATAATGATATATTTTTCTTCATCTGTATAATTTCCTTTTCCTAATAGGAAATATAGAAGCATATTTTGAGATCATAAGTCTAAACTATTTTCTGGGTCTCTTTTACAATCGAGATCTAGGAATTGAGTTCCAATATCTCCAGTTGGAAGTCTATTTGGCATAAATTTTAATTTATCACTACTATGATATTGTTTTATAAAGTCATTATTCATTTTTGCTTTATTTGTAAAATTCTTTTCATCCTTTTCTGGCTCTTGCCATTCTTCTTTTATTGAAGTAGATCGTTCAAATTTTTCTTGGGATCCTCCTATTTCCCCTTTATTCATGAATACATTTAATTTATGTTCAGAAAGATTAAGATCTTCCATTGCATAAACTAGCTCATCTAGTTCATTCATTCTCTTGTAATTTTTTTCTTTTGATTCAGAATCATTTTTTGTCATTTCTAGATTTGTTTCTAGATTTTCTAGATTTTCTTCTTCTACTTGTTGTTTTTCAAGGAATTTTTGGATTAATATTTCATCCATACTTCCTTTTTTATAAGTATTTTTACTTGCGAATTTTTTTGCTAGTAATTCATTAATGTATTTTTGACTTACTTTTTTGTCAAATTTTTCTGTTTTATCTATTATACTTGTAATTCTTCCTGGAAGATTTTCTTTTATAGAAATAATTTCTATTTCTATCATTTTTAACCTTAAAGTTAATTGTTTTTGACTTTCTATTAAGTCTTTTAATAATGCTGAGATTTCTTTTAGGCTCATTTTTATTTATTCTGAAAAGTAATAGTCAGAAGTGTTCATGTCATGTATTATTTCATCTGAAAAATTATAATGTAATTCATATCTTTCTTCTTCAAATTTATTTCTTAGAGTAATAATCCCTACTATTTTCCTTTTTAGATCTTCATCTAATTTTTTAATTACCTGTAGTATTGCTACTAAGGTTTCTTTTTCTATATACCAAATAGGTTTTACTAGAGTAAAATCTAGTTCCATTATTTTAGTTCGTTGGCTCTGATACCATTTTTTTGGGCTGTTTTCAAAAACAGGGTTGCGAATAATTTATGCAGTAAATACTCTGCATTTTTTTAAGATTGATAGTGCATTTTTATATTCAAAATATTCTTGTATTCTATACATCTTTATTTCATGTATTGAAAAAAATTATTGCATCATAATTATGACTAGTATGTAGATATACTTGTTCCATTTCGAAAATTGCTTTATCCATATGAAATAAAGCTTTTTTATGCTTCCAAGCTCTTTATCTTATAGCATGCACATGTTGTTGAATATTTTTCATTATGCTAACAGTATAGATATAAACATGATATTGTGAACATGATGTTTAATTTTATTTTTATTTCCTATAGGTACTAAGTAATTCTTATATGTCAGAAATATGTTAATAAAAGTATAATATAGTTAATCTTTAAAATAACAATATGTAATAGAAGTTGTGTGTTTATACCTTTCTTCTTTTGTTCAATGAATAGTCATTATCACTACCACAGTAGTTCTCCTTCAGGCAATGAATAGTATTTCAGCCTAAACGACCTCAGTCTAACGGCTTACTTCCTTAATGTTCCTCCTCAAGGCAGAAGATCTCAACCTTCGTTTAAGACTATGTATTGGATTAGAGAAGTGAGATATAAAAACCAAACTTTATTTCATATAGTTATTTACAAATCACTATACTATATTTTATAATACTCACGACATAAAAGAAATACTTTTCCCTGACGGGAGAAGTTACTACTCACAACTACTCATACTCTTAAAGGTACCTAACATTTTTCTTTCAAGTGTTTTTCTCACAGAAAATGTTCTTTTTAATTGTTTGCATAGATGACATTCTAATATATTCTAAAACATATGAAGAACATTTAAAACATCTGGAAAAAAATTCAGAAATTTGTTTAAAAAATGAAATTGTGTTGAGTCAGAAAAAGGTTGACATCAATAAAAATGAAATAGAATTCTTAGAAATGGTTATTTCAAAAGATGGAATTGAACTTCAATCACATATTTTGAAAAAGATTATACAATTTCCTGATAGATTAACAACAAAGCAAGAAATTCAAAAAATTATGGGTTGTCTAAATTACGCAGGAGAATTTATTCTAAATCTAGCTAAAAAATAGAATATACTACAAAAATTAATAAGAAAATCCAATAGACTTGGATGGACAGATGAACATACACAGTGCATTAAAAGCCTAAAAGAAGAATGTGCTAAGTTGCCAAAACTTAGATTACCCAGAAGACAACAATAATCTAGTTTTACAAATTGATGCATCTGACTACCATTAGGGAGCATTATTGCAAACCGATTTGAATAAAATTTGCAGGTACACGAGAGGTACTTTCAATGATGCAGAAACAAGATATTCTACAAATGAAAAAGAATTATTGGCTATTGTTAGAAGAATTAGAAAATTTTCTACTTTCCTTTTACCAAAACAATTTGTTATTAGAACTGATAATACACAGGTGTCAGGGCTAATATTTAACAAGCTTCCTTCTGAACCACAATACAGAAGATTGCATCGATGGCAAATGTTATTATCCTTTTATTCTTTTACAATAGAATACATTAAAGGAAATGACAATTTTCTTGCAGATTTCATCTCCAGAAACGTCCAATATGGACAATCAGACGAAAATCCTAGTAAACAGGATATATGAAAAAATGGAAACAGTGGATGAATCCATAGACAATAAAAGCCAGAGGCTATTCAAAATCAGAGATGAACTATCAAAGTTGTCTGAACAAGCTCGGATTTTACAATTCGAAATAAATCAGCTCAGTGCTACAAAAGCTGAACACATGAAAGAATTTTTACTCTTGTGCGAACATTTGGATACATATCCAAAACAGAATTCAAATCTGAAAGGGAATATTAATCCCAACAAAGTGGCAGGAGATGTCCCACTAGCACCTAGTGCCCAAAACATCTCAAAGGTAAGCACGGATATGCCTATTCCTATATCGAAAGATGAAGAAAAAAGTTGAGCAATAATTGAAGCTTCTACTTTGAAAGAAGGAACGAGCTCATCCTCAGCAAAAGCTGAAAGAATTTTATCTGGGAAACCAGAAAGCAAAAATAACCAAGTTCCTTCAGGAACAAAAGTGTTTTTTTCTTTTCAGGTTGGAAAACAACACCCAAAAGAAGAAAAATATCTTGCATTCACAAGATATGTATACAATCTCCCGGAAGAAAGTGGAGAAACATTTGGTGTTTTAGGAACAACATGCTTGTTTCCAAGAATATCAATTTTTCCCAATGGAATACCAAGTTTCACAGCCCAGCTATTTGTGTTCGGATATTTAGATCGGGTATATGCCAAACAAGATCTAAAAGAATTGTCTCAATTGCCAACAAAACTGTTCAATGTAGTTAAAAATTACACTCAAGGAGAAGGAGTTTATTGCAGATTTTACAGTATTGCAATGAAATGCAAAGACTTGCAAGCATATTATCCAACACTCAACTATATTTCAGTTGAAAAAATTAAAGATTTTAATGTTAAGGCTACTGGAGTAGATAAAAAGCTTCCACATCTTAACAAAAAATGAATTCAAACTAGAAGAGCCTTAGGAATAAAAGCATTATATTTTATTCTTAAACGATTCTATAATGAAGACTGTCGAGTCTTAGATCAAGATCAAGATTGGGTCTTAATATCCAAAGGAAAATCAAAATCAAAAGAATTAAAAGAAAGAATTCTTGACATAGAGCATCACAGGTTAGGAGCAACCAAAGAAACGTGGAAACTAGCATGTAAAATGCTAGATCATGACCATGCATAATGTAGCATATAGAAGAAGACAAGAATTATATATATATATATATATATATATATATATATATATATAAATAATTTATCGGAGAACGGTTTAAAATGTCCCTTATATATTTAAATTGGTACAAAAGTATCCTCCATCCACCTATCGGCCCTAAAATACCCCTGACGTCCACCTTTCAGCTCAAAAATACCCTCAATATTAATCCTTTGACTCATATTTGCCCTTATTTTTAATAGCACCCTTAAAGTAAAACTATTAAATATTTATTTTTATATTGCTTAATGTGATTGGTCCAAATTTAAACCCTTCTCAAATAAATAATAAAAATGATGTTTTAAAAAAATCATTTTTTCTATAAAACCACTTATGATTCATATTTTGACCCGATGCACTTGAAAATAATATTGAAAAAATAATTAATTTCATGATATCTTCCTATTGGCCTATTTTGAATCAACCCCAATTTATTATAACGTAGCCCAACTCATAAATGGGGATCCAACTAAAATCCATACTTACCCCGACTGATTGTCCATCTAAAAAAATATTATTTTCATTAATATAAATTTTCTCTCAATTATCCAAATGTTTTGTTCATTTTTTCATTTATTCCTTTTTTTAATCTCCTATTTTTAATTAGGATATCCGGGACTCAAATTTGAAATGAACTCACATATTTATATTCTTTTAATTAGTATTATTGTCATGATGGGATGAGGGTGGAGATAAGAGAAATAATTATTTTTATTCTTTTATTTTTAATTTTGGGTACACACAAAAAAGTATATAATATTTGTACATATTTGCTTAATTAAATAATCTTTTATTGAATTGATTATTTCTATATGAATGCTTTGTTATTTACCTTCTTTTTTTCTCTCTTGTTTGTCATAAATTTAAAATAAAATAAAATTGTGGACGTACAAGATCCAAATAGAAAAAAGATAATGGAAGAGATAGGAAGTGAAGGGCGGGGAAGGGAGGAGTGTAGAGAGAGATATCTAACCTTTTTATAATTTTAAATTGACTATGAAATTCAAAATCAAGTCAATCATGTGAACTTATATATTAATTAATTTCAAATTAGTTTAACGGAAAGGGCCTAAAATGCCCTTAACCTATTAGATTTGATACAATATTACCCTTCATCCACTTAATAAGTATGATCCGTTAGACATAAGGCTATTTTTGAGCCGAAAGGTGGACGTCGGGGGTATTTTAGGACCGATAGGTGACTGAAGAGTAATTTTATATCGATTCAAATACTTGAGGGGCATTTTAGGCCCTTCTCCATTTATTTATTTATAACATTCTAATATTTCTTGGCCATATATTTTGAGGCTTCTTAGGGATTGTTCTAACATTTCTTGGCATATATTTTAAAGCTTCTTATTTATTAATTGTTCTAATATTTTATTGCCATATATTTTCAAGGCTTCTTAATTAGTTATTAATTGTTCTAATATTTCTTGCCATATATTTTTAAGGCTCCTTGGTTATTAATTGTTCTAATAGTTCTTGCCATATATTTTTAAGGCTCCTTTATACCAATCATATTACATCAAATCTGTTGACCAATTAAACAAAATCATATTGCCATATATTTTAAGGCTCCTTAGTTATTAATTGTTCTAATATTTCCAGCCATATATTTTAAGACTCCTTAGTTATAAATTTTTCTAATATTTCTTGCCATATATTTTAAAGCTCCTTAATTATTAATTATTCCAATATTCCTTGCCATATATTTTATGGCTCCTTAGTTATTAATTGTTCTAATATTTCTTGTCATATCTTTTAAGGCTTCTTAGTGATTAATTGTTCTTATATTTCTTGTCATATATTTTAAAGCTTCTTAGTTATTAATTGTTCTAATATTTCTTGCCATATATTTTTCTTTTACTATATATTTTAAGACTCCTTTATACCAATCATATTACATAAAAAATGGTGATCAATTATACAAAATCATATTACATGAAATAAAAAAAGTTTAAAAGAGAAGGAAATCTAATAAACAAAAAAGGGAATTTATTTAATAGAGCTAAATGACGTAATACATGACAAAAGAACATGGCAAGTAAATTATATATAAAAATAAAACAAGGTAACTACAAAAGAACTTAGAAAGAAATATATTTAATAACTTTCCAAGTTGATACTAAAAACTCCAGAAATTCTAGAAGCACATGTGTAATTCCAGTCTCTTTTCCATCAAGGAAAGAACACTTGCACAACCCCTATAAATAAAACCCAGCAGCAGAGGAGAAGAAAACAAACAATTCTCTTTCCCTCAAAATGAACCGCAAAACAAATATGAAACAAGTCGGAGAAGATGAATATTTGTGCCTCAGTTTCAACAATTTTGGACTTTTATCGGATATCGCTGCAAAAATCTCCGATGAATTTCGGGGCGGAGGAGAAAGATAGCTTGAACGGCGGTGAAGAAGATTTCGAATTCTCTTTAGTCTCTGAGAAACCGGATAACTCAATCGCGGAATTCATCTATGACGGTCAGACTAAATTCCAGCAGCCAATTTTCCCTCTTTTCAACGGCGATCTATTGCTAAGAGATTCGGATTTGAAGGATGTTGATAAATCAATTTTGATTCCGTTGAAGAAGTTGTTTCTAGAAAAAAGTGAATCATCGGCATCATCGGAGGCAGAGGAATTGGAGACGATACCTGCCGGGACTTACTGTATGTGGAAGCCGAAGATAAGTGAGCCATCACCAGGAAAATGCAAGAAGAGTAAATCAACAGGATTTGTATCGAAGCGATGGCCGAGGATCCGAGATCTGTTACGGAGGAGTAATAGTGAAGGGAAGGAAGAGGACAGTTTTGTATTTCTCAAACCAAAAAAGACAATAGAAAACGAATCAGCAAAAACAAAAAATTCCAGTGAGGAGGTGAAGACGGCCGGAAAATTGAAGCAGACGAAAACTAGCACTAGCGGAGGAGAAAAGGGTTTACCGCCGCCGCCGCCGGCGGCTCAGCAGGCAGTGTATTATGTACGAAATAGAGCGGATAAAGAAGCTGATAAGAATAAGAGAAAATCATATTTACCTTATAGGAAAGAGCTTATAGGATTTTTTGCTATTGGTTTGAGTAAAAGTTATCGTCCATTCTAACAACATGCAAATGCTTTTAGCATAAATCGTTAGAGTTTTTTTTTTTTTTTTTTTTTTTTGTAGTATAGGATTTTATCACCAACCATTTCAAAATGGATGTTTTTTTTTCCAATTCTGAAATTAAAAAGATTTTGACAACTCCCTCTCTCTATCAAAATGTTGGATTTTTAGATTCATTTTTTAAAAAAAAAAAACAAAAACTTTGACTATAAATTAGGATATGAAAAGTTTAAGTTATTCTTGAAATTAAATTTATATATTTAAAAAATATTATAAGTTGCCCTCTTTTAGTTGTTTGGCAAAAGTATCTGATGGATCCTTGTACTTGTATGCATTTGTATTGTGAACCCTTCAACTTAATTATTTGTCAATTGAACTCTTATATTCAATTAAAATGAACCTTTTAAGCCCTTCCAATGTCACGACCCAAAATAACAAGTCGTGATGGCACCTATGTTCCCAACCGATAGGTAAGCCAACCCAATACTTTATCAATTCAATTCAATATTTAAAGTAGAAAGATAAGTGAAAACATCATATTCAATCACTAAGTCATTTAGAAATATGAAATGCGAAAATCTAAATTACCATCCCAAGATTTAGTGTCATTAGTACAAGAGCTTCTAAAAGTCAATACAAGTCTCTAATTATATAACAAGTTTAAACATAAGAAATATCCTATCAGAATACCAAAACAACCTAATAATTAGAGATAGATGAAGGTATGGGCGGCAGAACGTCCAAGCAGCTCACCACAACTTCAAGATAAACCAAACTCAGACTCAAGCTTCAAGAAATATGCTCGAATTCGAAATACAATCTGTACCACAAAAGAGTGCAGCAAGTGTAGTATGAGTACGAAACCACGTGTACCCAGTATATCTCATAGACCGACAACAAAGAAGTAGTGACAGGAGTATATAAGAAAATAATCCTTTAATTTTTTTACAAGTCCACATTATACTTATCAACCAAGTTTTCATCAATAGAGATAATTAAATGTCACGAAATGTTTAACCACCAATAACACACATAATCAACGAGAATGAGGGATGTAATGAGATGCAATGCAATGTGACACCATGAATGATATGCCTCAGATGCCAAGTACTCTCTCAACTGTATATGCATGATACTCCTCGAAAATACATCGAGAGTTCATGACCCATGGGGGACTCGCGAGGTCCATATACTGACACGGATGATCTTCATGTGTCTGTGCGGACGATCTCAACGCACTATCATAAAATCAAACAATCCCCAGCACGGACGATCTCCACGTGCCCAACTTATAATCATAACCACTCACTCGCATGGACAATGCCCAAATTATAATTTTAACTCGATCTCAACACGGATGATCTCCATGTGTTAGACCTTTAATCATACTCAATCTCATGTCAATGTATATGCACAGTATGATATCAATAAAAGGGGATGATGCAACATCTCAATAAATCAAATGTCGCTATGACATATAAGCACCTCAATTATCACAATTATACAAGTTCAATAAGGAAACACAACCATACAAAAGAAATCAAGTCACTAAGTACATCAGCTAATGCCCATTTGCTTTGGCATTCTCGAATTACAATCTATCATGTTATAGTAATAAACTTTCCCAATCTATCATGTTATAGTAATAAACTTTCCCTTTAATAACACAAGTACTCATACCAATGCCCGTCACACCATTGGTACGAGACACCATCTTTCACCCTTACCAATGGTCTATTCTATTTTTAATCTTTAATTAGGAAAACGTCCTTCAACGAAGTCTAAAAAGTCTTAACATACCTCGAATACTGAACACATGTCATGAATCCTCAAGATTTTGCCCTTCCATTTCGCAAAGCTTCAACACATTCACAATCTATCACATATGCATTATTCATAAGTAAACGAATCTATAGACATCCATCGAGCTATACCTCTATCCCGAACCCCAAAACTTATTCAAACTTCACGAATGTTACCATCTTATTCCCCTTAAAATTTTGCACTTTTTAAATATATTATCGACTTAACCATGATGGTCACTCTTGGACCAATTAACCGCTATTGATAAACAATTGTGAACACCACTAGAATATTTCAAGACACAAAATATGCTACGAATTTAACTAAGTGATACAGTGATCCTGAACCAAAGCAACAAACAACATTTGTACTATCCACTACGCAGCACCTTACATCCACTCACCTATCATTAACTCAAAATGATATATAAATCTCATCCAACCTAATGACACCAAACTAACACCCATGATATATAATGAAATTCCTAAATTTTTGGTGCCATCTAATATGTCAAGTCTCATATTCCTAGATTTTAAACCTGGAGTTAAATCTTAATTCCACTAAATAACATACTCTAATAGTGTTCATATATATCCATTATTCTTAATAATTAATAGTGACAAGAGTAGCAACAGAACTAACAATAATTTAACAAAAGCTTCAACTTCCAAGCCTTCATAATTACTATACTTCAGTTCCTTTTTAAATGAATTACCACTTAAAATCATGAGTCAATCATTACCGTAATGATTACTCTCTCCTAATTAACAATTAATTTTCCTACCAAAGAAACCATCCTATAGTATGGTGTCAAGTTTCCAAAATTTACTTTCCTTAACTTTATGTATTATTTATGTTCCAGCCGAAATCTTATCAACACAATTCTATATCCATTAATGACAAATTCTGGCCGAAATCTTACTAGCACTGATTTGTTGGCAGCAATAACTTACAACATATTTGTAACCCATTAAGCCAAATAAAATTCCTACTAGACAACACATACACACACGACAATAGAACGATTTTCAAAATAGCCTTCTCAATAGAACTATGCTTCCATTGTACATTAATGAAGCACTCTCTTTCGACCTCAACTTTTGAATTTTCTTATCCAAGATGGTTATCGACTCCCCATCAATGGTCAAATTCTGATCAAGTAACACCAAATCTCATTGAATCACATGAGCACCATCCTGATAATACTTCTTCAACATCAAATATGAAATGCAGATCCCGATAAACTAGGTGACAAAGCCAATTCGTAAGCCACCTCACAAATACACTCAACAATCACGAAAGGACCAATATCCTTGAGCTCAACTTGTTCTTCTCTCAAAAACTTATCAAACTCCTTATGGGTGAAATCTTCAATAAGACCCCGATCTCCAATCATGAACTCTAAATCACGAATCTTTTGATTTGTAAAACTCTTTTGCCTACTCTGAGCCATAAGAAGCCCATCCTGAATCAACTTAATATTGTCCACAACCTCCTTCAACAATTTTGTACCCCACGGTCTAACCTCAATTGTATCAAATTGATCAATTGGATATCGACATGTCCTACCATACAAAACCTCAGTTTGTGTCATCTCAATGCTCGCAAGACAATTTGTTATTGTAAGGAAAATATGATAAAGGCAAAAATGGACTCCAATGATCCCTAAAGTCAATCACACCCACCCGCAACATGTCCTCAAAACCTGAATAGTCTATTTAGACTAACCATCAGTCTGAGGGTGAAAAGATGTACTAAGGTCCACTCAATATCCAAATCCTTCTACATAAACCACCAAATATGAGATGCAAATTAAGTACCTCGATCTGAAGTATTGAAATTAGCACCCTATGCAAGCAAACTATCTCTTGAATATAGATCTTGGCTAACTTCTGTGTATTATAAGTAGTCTGAACCGATATAAAATGTGAAAACTTAGTCAATCAATTCACGATGATCCATTTAACATCAAACTCACCCAGAGTACGTGGAAATCTTACCACAAAGTCCAAATCAATTCGCTCTCATTTCCACTCAGGTATGTGCATCATTTGAGTCACCTTTTATGCTCTTGATGTTTATACTTTACTTGCTAATAATTCAAACATGAGATACAAATCTAACTATGCCCCTTTTTCATACGATACGATAATGTTGCTTCAAATCAAAATACATCTCAATACCCTCGGGATGAATAGAATATCTCAACTATAGGCCTCTTTCATGATCAATCAAGTAATCTCACTTGTTCGTGAAAATCTAATATGACTTTTTATCCTCAAAAACTTCCTTACCATCCAAAATATCCTCCATCAAGTCTCCTTGTAACATATTATCTCAAATCTTATATAAATTTTCATCACCAAATTGTCAAACCTGAATTTGCTCTAATAATAAAAAAATTACCTCTCCTCCGTATAAGCCAAAACTCCAATATATTTCAAAATATCAAGTCTCACAAAGTTGTTGGCTAATGACTGGACATTCATAGCCAAAATACGCTCTCCCACATGTAACAATAGTAAACTACCCATACTCACCAACCTTCAACCTAAGGTATCTACTATCGCATTTTGCCTTGCCCAAATGATAAACGATAGTCATTCCATAGTCCTTGAGAAACTCTAACCATCTCCAATGTCTTAAATTTAGATTCTTCTTATTTAACATATACTGAAGCACCTCACAATGCACACCATAACTATAATGTTTCTAAAACTTAAATGCAAACACCACCACTGCCAAGTCTAAGCTATAAGTAGGATAGTTCTTCTCGTAAACTTTCAACTGACTCGAAGCATAAGCTATCACTTCTCTTTTTACATCAATAACCAGCCAATTCCAATCCAAGAAGCATCTCAATATACGGGAAAATCCTCTCCATACACGGGTGAAGTCAAAGAAGTAGTAAATAAAGTCTTGAGCTTTAGGAGCTCACCTCACACACATCAAACCACTAAAATCCAATTAGTTCTATATCAATTTAGTCAAGGTGGATGCAATGAATGAGAACATCATTGATAATTACCAACTAGGCTTAATAAATCCAAATATCGTAACTGAATTAGGTTAGACCTAATTTTGTTTAATTGCCTCAATCCTCTTAGGATCCACCATAATACCTTTCTTGCTCACTAAACATTCCAAATATTCAACCCAACTAACCAAAACTCACACCTTAAAATACATGCATAGAGCTTAATCTTTCTTTAGATTTTAAAGAACAATCCTCAAATGATGCTCGTGTTCCTTCTTACTATGGGAGTATACCAATATATTATATATGAAGATAATAATAAACGAATACAAGTATGATAGAAATAACCCATGAAGATATATTTGATATGATAAATCTCTTACTCAACAATTCTTGTTACTGATCCTTCAATTCCACAAGAGAAATTCAATAAGTAATGATAGAAATAGGTAACGTGTCCAACTCTAAGTCAATACTAAATTATATATCACGATCAGGTAAAACACTTTCAAGAACTCTTTTACCACTGTAATAAATTCTAAAAGAGATGTACAATTACCATTATGACAACGTAAGTCAAATAGATAAGGCATCATTTTTTTAAACCATATGGTGAGACTCTAAAATCCAAAATTCCTTTCGCGGACAAGTACTAAGAGTTTCCTTCCACTTTAGTTTAGGAAAAGTTGGCATATCTTAGGTTATTATCTTGGTCTAATAGTATGAAAATGCATAATAGGGAGAAATTTCATCTATATCCAATATGAGGTTGAAATCTACTATATTCAGAATAGGTAAGTATGTCCATGTGTCATGTACTACCAAGTGAATAACATAAGATCGATGTAATCGATCTACCACTAAGAACCATCTACCGGTGTAGAAATATGTATAGACATAAGATAAGTGTCATGAAGCATATTCAAACCCAAAATAAGAAATGTGCTTATAAAAAAATGAAGTATATCCACACTTGAAATAAAAATGTAGTCAATCAAGAGCATATAGAAGGATACCTTGACCCACCTTGGTTACACCATTACAATTAGTTATTTACTAATAAAATATTTCCAATGACAACTGTATTAGTCTATGATCTGTCCAGCCATTATAACTACTATGCACACGTCTTTATGGACATCTTCATATAGTTTCATCCAAATATTCCTTCCAAAAATTTTTAACTAAAGAATCTTTTTCCCCTCTTAGTTTCAATCAATATTACTAATCCTTAATTCAAGATATGAAAGGTTTTCACCACGTGAATGTATCAATATTTTATCATTAACACACTATATTAAATGCCATTATTGACTGCTATCCAATTTAGCCTTTTATATTTTCTTGATGTATTAGACTTAGTATACATCGTGACTCCGGTCAATGAATACCAACATGGATATAGTGCCACCTAACTTAAACTATTCAAAATGTCTTGAGTATATCTCTACTCGAAAGGAAAAAAAAGAAATATATCGTATGAATCTTCTAACAAGTTTACCCTCTCAAATGTCATTAGAAGAGGTCACATTTTATATCTTTGTATTTCCTCAACTTTTCCTCATTGCCTTACCATAATCATTATCCTCTTATTTGATCAATAACCTTACTAATCTTACACTACTCTTAAAAACATCAACATTATACCATTTCAGGACTAAATTATTCATTATCATAAACACGAGTCATAAAATTGTCCCAAAAAAATATTCAAATAATGTTCAAGTGTCTTTGTCAAAATCACACATGCAACAAATTATTCTTACTAATTTCAGCTTCATTAATTGCATTATTTATAATAGAAAACTCATTACCAAGCTATTTTGTTAGCCACAAAACACATGTACTATACCCCATAATGTCATCCTAACCACTGGGTCTAAATTTGAAAATGCTTCCTCGTCATTGGCGAGAGAATGGAACAAGGAAATTTTGACCATAAAATCGAATCACATACGCACGATAAGAAATGAAAGAATGAAATTTCCTAAAGTCCTATTGCCTCTCGAAGATAAGTAATAGACGTCTCCGCACTGATCCGCAAAACTCTACTAGACTCAACCCTTGTACTCATGAGACCGATGAACCTAGAGCTCTGATACCAATTTGTCATGACCCAAAATAACAAGTCATGATGGCACCTATGTTCCCAACCGATAGGAAAGCCAACCCAATACTTTATCAATTCAATTCAATATTTAAAGTAGAAAGATAAGTGAAAACATCATATTCAATCACTAAGTCATTTAGAAATATGAAATGCGAAAATCTAAATTACCATCCCAAGATTTAGTGTCATAAGTACAAGAGCTTTTAAAAGTCAATACAAGTCTCTAATTATATAACAAGTCTAAACATAAGAAATATCCTATCAGAATACCAAAACAACCTAATAACTAGAGATAGATGAAGGTATGGGCGGCAGAACGTCCAAGCAGCTCACCACAACTTCAAGATAAACCAAACTCAGACTCAAGCTTCAAGAAATATGCTCGAATTCAAAATACAATCTGCACCACAAAAGAGTGCAACAAGTGTAGTATGAGTACGAAACCACGTGTACCCAGTATATCTCATAGACCGACAACAAAGAAGTAGTGACAGGAGTATATAAGAAAATAATCCTTTAATTCTTTTAGAAGTCCACATTATACTTATCAACCAAGTTTTCATCAATAGAGATAATTAAATGTCACAAAATGTTTAACCACCAATAACACACATAATCAACAAGAATGAGGGATGTAATGAGATGCAATGCAATGTGACACCATGAATGATATGCCTCAGATGCCAAGTACTCACCTATCCTTACATCCACTCACCTATCATTAACTCAAAATGATATATAAATTTCATCCAACCTAATGACACCAAACTAACACCCATGATATATAATGAAATTCCTAAATTTTTGGTGCCATCTAATATGTCAAGTCTCATATTCCTAAATTTTAAGCCTAGAGTTATAGCTTAATTCCACTAACATACTCTAACAGTGTTCATATATATCCATTATGCTTAATAATTAATAGTGACAAGAGTAGCAATAGAAACTAACAAAAATTTAACAAAAGCTCCAACTTCCAAGCCTTAATAATTACTATACTTCAGTTCCTTTTTAAATGAATTACCACTTAAAATCATGAGTCAATCATTACCGTAATGATTACTCTCTCCTAATTAACAATTATTTTTTCTACCAAAGAAACCATCCTACGGTATAGTGTCAAGTTTCCAAAATTTACTTTCCTTAACTTTATGTATTATTTATGTTCCAGCCAAAATCTTATCAACACAATTCTATATCCATTAATGACAAATTCCGGCCGAAATCTTACTAGCACTGATTTGTTGGCAGTAATAACTTACAACATATTTCTAACCAGTTAAGCCAAATAAAATTCCTACCCATACAACACATACACACACGACAATATCAACTTAAATTATTTTTCTTTTACCTGACAGATTTCGTGATGGTTGAGGTTATGCGATGATTCTCCTCGTCGTGTGCAGATAGAAGTTTTAGTGAGTTGTGGGGGTGACAAAGTATTATTAACCCTCAATTATTCTTAATTCATCTATTTACATGGGCCAAATTACCTGGGTATTAATTGAATTATGGATTTGGCCCACTAATTAATAATTATAATACTCATTAAATAAAAATTCATCAACTAGATACTTGTAATTACTGAATAGTTTAAAATACCCCTTTAAATTTTTTTTCGGAACAATCAAAATAGTCCTAGTTCTCAAAATGACCTAGCGGGTCGTTACATCCAACCATGTGTGTAGCTCACTCTCCTTTGCATAAATGACATGTCATATCCACATCAGATATATTAATGCCACGTCATAATTATTTCATTATTATTTTTAAAATTATTAATCAAAATTGTTTAATAAAAGGAAAATAATAAAAAATTAATTATATTCTGTAAAGTAAAACTCCATTACATTCTCTCCCATTCCCACCGTTTCACAGCCAAAGTCGCCGCTGCCGTCGCCATTTTTGCCGGCGAAACCACTCATATTCTCTCCCTTACCTACCTTCATCTCCGCAGCACATCATCACCATTTTCCTTTCTTCCTCCAACCTCCACAAAACCAACAACCTAAGTCACCGCACCACCAGATCTAGCCGAGCACCATTACTATTTTCGCCGCTATGATTAAATCCTTGCACCCTCACCCACCTCGTTCTCCTCCCCGCTGATCAGTCGCGCCTCTCTCTCTCACTCCACTACGTATCAGTGTTGTCTGGCGAGTACTACTAGTGCCGCTCTTTATCTTCATTGGTGAATTAGTGGACTCAAGGAGGTTCCCAAGATCTGCTAAGTAGATGACAATAGATTGTGGAAAAGAAAGAAAAAGGGGTTGGCAGGGGATGGAGATGACTAAAAATTGGTGTAATGGGTGAAGAAGAAAGGTTTTTTTAATTAATGGTATAAAAAATTATTTCTTTTATAATTTTAAATATTTTTTAAAGTAAAAATACTCCTCACTCGCTTAAAAGGCGTGTTGTTACACACTTTTGCCAACTCAGACATCCTAATGCCCCATAAGCATGGTCAATGGCCAGAGGGATTTGTTAAATTGTGTTTTATTGAGTTTAAGGGTTCAATTGACAAACGGGTAAGTAGAAGGATTCACAATCTCTGGAAAAAAATTTCGGTGTCGAACACTCTTTAAATTAATAAATATTAATTTATCGATTAAATAATAGCTCTACAAAATAATAATATTTCATGGTCCCGCCTCTATTAATTTAGAAAAGTTTTACTGTATTAAGTTCTTTTAAAACTTCTTACCATATGTTTTAGGACTATTTAGTTATTAATTTTCTCAATACTTCTTATCATATATTTTAGGACTACTTAATTATTAATTTTCTTAAATACTTCTTACCATATATTTTAGGACTACTTAATTATTAAGTTTTCTAATACTCTTACCGTATAATTTTTCTATTTCTCTTACCATACATTTTAGCACTCCTTAGTTTCTTATTTCTCCTAATACTTCTTACTATATATTTTAGGTTCCTTAGTTATTAATAGTTCTAATATTTCTAGCCATTTTTTAAAATTAAAAGATATATATTTTT
Organism: Solanum commersonii; assembly: GCA_029007595.1. Lineage (NCBI taxonomy): Eukaryota > Viridiplantae > Streptophyta > Magnoliopsida > Solanales > Solanaceae > Solanum > Solanum commersonii. The sequence goes on from JAJTWQ010000060.1 coordinate 1,910,022, forward strand.
TGCCATATATTTTAAGCCTCTTTATTAATTGTTCTATTTATTTTCCTCGTTTTAATTTATATGGTATATTTTGCAATTTAAGTAAATTAATTTGATTAACTTTCAAAACTAAATTATATTATATTAATAAAATATTTTAAAATAAAAAAATTAGATAGTCAAAAACTAGACAAAATACTAAAATTATAATTATTTTTCATATCAATAAAATGAAAAAATTATCTTAAAATATTAGTGCAACTGTAGGGATGGCATGGTGCGGTGTGGGGTGGGAGTGGGGCGGCTTGAGCTTAACCCGCAAATTTTTTAATCCCCCGCATAAGAACTTTTTTCATTTTCAACCCGTCCCGCATAACTTTTTTAATATTTTATTTTTCTAGTTAAGTTTGATACAAAAAATAAAATTCATAAAAATAAATTCTTTTTTCAATAAGTTGTATTAATTTAATAGAGTAGTGAATTAAAAATTTATTTTTTAGAGGTCAATTGGAAAGCATGTAAGAAAATGTATTATTTTTTATTGAACCATTTGGATTTACTATCTTGAATATTTTAGTAGATTTATAGAAATTATCTTAATAAATAATGATTTATCACTCTTATAATATGGAAAAACTTAAAATTAAATTCGAACCCACATAAAAAAATTCGAATCCACATATAATCACATATACCTACAATTTGCCTCGCATTAATTTTTAAAAAGCCCACTTCAACCCGCCCCGCCCCGCCCCACATAGCCTTAAACCCACCCCGCCCCGTTGCCATCCCTAAGTGCAAGTAACAAGTAAAAAAGCAACGGGGAGAGAGTAACTTATACTCCATCTGTTTTACCAACAAGAATTGTGGTGAATTGGTAAGTACTCTTTCATCTTTAACCAAGAGATTTCGGGTTCAAGGCTCCTTGGGTACATAGTCGTCTTTGTTATGTAGCGTTTTATCCCCTCCCCCCATCTGGCTAGTTCACAAATATATAAATTAAAAAATTTGAAGATTTTGTGAGCAAATTCTCAGTCATTGACTTAGGAAAATCGAAATGTGTCACATAAATTGAGACACAGAGAGTAATATTTTAAAAAAAATATATTAATATAATTTTCAGAATACTTAAATTTTTCATATCCCAAATTATAGTTAATTTTTTTTAAAAAAAAAAACTGAATCTCATAATCCAACATTTTGATAGAGTTGTCAAAAAAAAAAAAATTAATTTCAGAATTGGAAAAAAAAAAACTCCAACATTCTATGCTAAAAGCATTTGCATGTTGTTAGAATGGACGATAACTTTTACTCAAACCAATAGCAAAAAATCCTATAAGCTCTTTCCTATAAGGTAAATATGATTTTCTCTTATTCTTATCAGCTTCTTTATCCGCTCTATTTCGTACATAATACACTGCCTGCTGAGCCGCCGCCGCCGGCGGTAAACCCTTTTCTCCTCCGCTAGTGCTAGTTTTTAAATGCCTTCAATTTTCTGCCGTCTTCACCTCCTCTTTGGAATTTTTTGTTTTTGCTGATTCATTTTCTATTGTCTTTTTTGGTTTGAGAAATACAAAACTGTCCTCTTCCTTCCCTTCACTATTACTCCTCCGTAACAGATCTCGGATCCTCGGCCATCGCTTCGATACAAATCCTGTTGATTTACTCTTCTTGCATTTTCCTGGTGATGGCTCACTTATCTTCGGCTTCCACATACAGTAAGTCCCGGCAGGTATCGTCTCCAATTCCTCTGCCTCCGATGATGCCGATGATTCACTTTTTTCTAGAAACAACTTCTTCAACGGAATCAAAATTGATTTATCAACATCCTTCAAATCCGAATCTCTTAGCAATAGATCGCCGTTGAAAAGAGGGAAAATTGGCTGCTGGAATTTAGTCTGACCGTCATAGATGAATTCCGCGATTGAGTTATCCGGTTTCTCAGAGACTAAAGAGAATTCGAAATCTTCTTCACCGCCGTTCAAGCTATCTTTCTCCTCCGCCTGAAATTCATCGGAGATTTTTGCAGCGATATCCGATAAAAGTCCAAAATTGTTGAAACTGAGGCACAAATATTCATCTTCTCCGACTTGTTTCATATTTGTTTTGCGGTTCATTTTGAGGGAAAGAGAATTGTTTGTTTTCTTCTCCTCTGTTTCTTTGGGTTTTATTTATAGGGGTTGTGCAAGTGCTCTTTCCTTGATGGAAAAGAGACTGGAATTACACATGTGCTTCTAGAATTTCTGGAGTTTTTAGTATCAACTTGGAAAGTTATTAAATATATTTCTTTCTAAGTTCTTTTGTAGTTACCTTGTTTTATTTTTATATATAATTTACTTGCCATGTTCTTTTGTCATGTATTACGTCATTTAGCTCTATTAAATAAATTCCCTTTTTTGTTTATTAGATTTCCTTCTCTTTTAAACTTTTTTTTTATTTCATGTAATATGATTTTGTATAATTGATCACCATTTTTTATGTAATATGATTGGTATAAAGGAGTCTTAAAATATATAGTAAAAGAAAAATATATGGCAAGAAATATTAGAACAATTAATAACTAAGAAGCTTTAAAATATATGACAAGAAATATAAGAACAATTAATCACTAAGAAGCCTTAAAAGATATGACAAGAAATATTAGAACAATTAATAACTAAGGAGCCATAAAATATATGGCAAGGAATATTGGAATAATTAATAATTAAGGAGCTTTAAAATATATGGCAAGAAATATTAGAAAAATTTATAACTAAGGAGTCTTAAAATATATGGCTGGAAATATTAGAATAATTAATAACTAAGGAGCCTTAAAATATATGGCAAGACGTATTAGGAGAAATAAGAAAATAAGGAATGCTAAAATATATGGTAAGAGAAATAGAAAACTTATATGGTAAGAGTATTAAAAAACTTAATAATTAAGTAGACTTAAAATATATGGTAAGAACTATTTAAGACAAATAATAACTAAATAGTCCTAAAACATATGGTAAGATGTTTTAAGAGAACTAATAATTAAGGAGTTCTAAAATATATGGTTAGAAGTTTTGAGAGAACTAATAATGAAGGAGTCTTAAAATAGATGGTAAGAGGTACTCCCTCTATTCACTTTTACTTGTCACTTATTCCCAAAATAGATTTTCATTTTTACTTGTCACTTTTGAGATATCAAGAAAAGACAATAATTTTTTCCATGTTTTACCCTCAACATTAAATACTTAATTTTCAAATCATTTTTCAAAACATCACTGTCACGACCCGATTTATCAAGTCATGATGGCACCTACTATAACCCACCAGCAGGTAAGCCAACTCATAACCGGGAACAACAAGTAATGGGTCTGAGGGTAAAAATCAAACAAAAGTAGGAAAATAACAATATAAACAGGCGGAACCAACCCAAAACATATATACAAATAAAGATCCCTTCCAGAACCTGGAAGTCACCAGTACAGAGCTACTACAAAATGAGTGCAAGTCCCAAAACTGGACAACAAAGACTGGACTGTCTCGAAAGGAAAGAGACAAGTCTATATATACAGATGGAGACGGAAATAGTACAAAACGCCGTGTGCTCACCCCCGTCTCCGGATAAATCTACTCCAAGCTCAATCAACGCTGGCTACTAGTGCTCGAACTTGCATCACAAAATAGATGCAGAGCGTAGCATGAGTACCAAAACAACGAGGTACCCCAGTAGGCATCATAGGCCGGCGAGCAAGATAAGCAAAAGTGAAGCGAAATGCAAATAAAAGGTCACATCAAGTGCAAAGAGTAGTAAATGGGGGTATGTACACGACCGTACAGGCAACAAAGACGAGTAATCTAACTAACTGCGCCGGGCTCCCATAAACCCGACGGGTACGCTCGTGCACAATAAAAGAAACCACCGCACGAACCCCCATAAGCCGGCCAGATGCATCGGCGGATAAAGTAAAATAATGGAGCTAGAAGGTCTATCACAATATTACCAATTTCCGGACTTTTAACTGAACCGTTCCCAATCATATTCCAGGATCTCATTACGTCCCGGACTTTAATCGGAATCTCTCCAACCTCCAAAACCTCACCTTACAGATAAGAATAATCAAGACTAAGCGAAGCTTTAGTGAGGTGGGAATACACCACGTGCAAGCTGGACCACGGACTCGAACAAGGCTATAGCTAATGAGCCAAGGTCGGGCACGGGTGGGGCTGAGACCACGGACTCTAACCAGGGACTCTAACCAGGGTATTATAGCCAAAACCGGATCACGGGTAATTTGGACCACGGACTCGAATCGGGTACTATAGCTAAGCACGGACATAAGTGTTTGGACCACGGACTCTAACCGGGTGCGTAGCTAACGAGAAACGAGGGCATTATGGATACAAGGTCATAAGGCGAGTTACCGGCTATCGGACTCAAGTACGCTATATCGATCTACAAGGAGGCCGGGTCCGAAACGGCGTCGGAAGAAGTTCTACTACCCAACGATATCCGAAATCTCGCAAGTCTATGGCAACACTAGTCTAAGCCTAGACTAAGGCCAAACATACTTCAAATCAATATTATCATATACACCACAAGATATGGATATTCAATAATATCAAGAGACATCTTTGTCATAATCCAACACTTTCCGAAATAAGGTCTAAGGCGGGAACTATAGAAATTTAGCATGCTCAACACCCGAACCCCTCCATACTCAAGCAAATCAATAAACAAATGCCTAAACATGCTCAATCTCACGAGAGAAAGCCATAGCCTACGAAAGCCGACCACGCGTGCTCCAACTCACGGTACCGGATCTTTTCCCCTCCGAACGATCTCCGAACGCTTCCCCACTAACAAAAGGTTAATCACCTCGTCATTACGAATATATTGACACTAAAATTGTATTTTTCATAGACGGACCCAAAATCGGGTCTAAAACGGGATTGTGGGGCCCACAATTGGAATCTCGAAATCGAATCCGTGGAAACGACCTAAATACCTTACTAAACTAATACCCCAAAATTTTAGCACAAACAAATGCCTAAAACACAGCAAATCAGCCACAACAATTAAAATGGGCAGCCCCTTGATCACCAATTTCTGGAAAAAACGATACCCTTTCAACCCAAACAAATTATACCACGATGATCTTTGCGAAAAACTCTACAAGTTAGCCTCAAGAATGACTCAAAACGGACCTAAGATGATCAAGATCTCACATTTCAAAATTCAACAACAATTCAATCCGGAAATCATCCTAGCAGTGGCTAAATTTGATTCCTTACCTCAAACGAAGCCTCCCCTCGCGTTTCTGAGATCACCGCTAGATTCCCCACGAAATTCTCTTGAAGTTAGCCTCTTGAAGCACCTAATTTGGACTCAAAATGAAGGAGAAATCTGATGTTGAAGTTGAGGGGAAAAAATTGGACAAACTCGTCCTAAAATCTGGAAATTTCCAGATTTCCAGCCGCTACCACGTGGCGTCGCGTGGCTCTGCCACGTCACCGCCGCGTCAAAATTCTACAACCCTCCAAACTTAAATTTCGATGTTCCGGACTCGTTCGATATCGGAAAAATACAAACCATATATGGAATCTAATTGAAAACGATATTTCGGACTCAACGGTGAAGGCGGAATTTCCATTTGGAGATTGCTTCGATGAAAAGTGGGTCCCACCCCACTATCGTTTGAGCAGATTCCACAAGCGCCATCTAAAGCCTCGGGAAGTGAACAAAGGGTCGTTCTAGACCAAAATCGATCTTCCGAAGCTAACCTAGCTATCGGAATTTTCATCGAGCACGACTCCCAAGAAGGTTGACCAAAGACAACTTTTCAAGTTATAAAAATCTCCAAAACAGGGAAACGGGCCTAAAACCCAAACGAACGACCAGGCGACCGAACAGTCAGTGCCAGCAAGTCATAAATGACTTGGAGTCGCTACAGGAATGCTCTATACGAGGGAAAGAATTCTTTAATTTAAAAATGACCTGAAGGGTCATTACAATCACTCAATAGGGATAGTTTGGTAAAATACCTATATCAATAATTATTTTCTTAATTGATGTGTCAAGTTAAAGTGTGACAAGTAAAATTGAATGAAGGGAGTATTAGGAGAATTAATAGTTAGGGAATTAAGAAGTGTTAAAATATATGGTAAAAAGAATAGAAAAATACTTTCTCTATCCCTATTTACATGTCGTCTTTACTAAAAATAGATATACTTTAATATTTATCATGTTACAAAATCAATGCATAAATGACTCTATTCTTTCTATTTTACCCTTGAAAGTTATTAGCCTAGAAAATATACATTTAACCAACATGGAAAAACTAAGTAAATAATTCATGTCTATTGATCAAATTAATTAATTACTCAAAATAAATTAATTCATGTTCATTAATTGAAAACTTTAAGAAAATACTAAATAAGGATACAATGGTAAATACGAGACGTATGGTGATGAGAGGAACTTGAATGACCATAATTCCCTCTATGACCTATAGGTCTAGAAGATGAAACATGTGAAGTATGTATCAAACTAGAAGAACTATGCCCAATATAATCAGCCTCAACAACTGGTATCGTAGCATGAATGGGTGTGTTAGACTAAGAGTGACAACCTCTCCATGAGTAACCTCGACTCTTAGGAGGAGCACTACCCAAATGACCAGAATGATGGGCCCTCTTGCCCTCACGCTGCTCAAATCCCTCACATCGAATCATTTCCAACATTTTGGTAACATTTACCACTTTCTGAAATGAAACACAAGAAGCGGTAACCTAAAAAACTCCCATATGAATCAAAATAATCAGACCCTTAACAAACCCTCTCACTCTCTCAGTATCGGTGGGAAGTATCATCAAAGTGTGCCTAGCCGAGGTATGAAATTTAACCTCATACTCTGCGATTGACATACCATCTTGCTGCAAACTCTCGAACTCGACCCTCTTGCCCTCCTCTCATCACGTGGAAGAAACTTATCTAGAAATATGATAGTGGAGGTGATCCAGTTGGCCTACAATTAATATAATCCCTCCACCACTGCTTGGTACTGGAACATTGTGTAGTCAATTCCATGAGACTCGACTAATCTAAGGTTATGCAATCTCCCATTATAGCTAACTGTAAATTCATATGCATCATCATTCAAGTCACCCGTATAGGTCGAAGGATTCACCATCCTAAACCTTTTGAACATCTTTTGCTCATAAATGGCCATGGAAGGTCGTTAGCCAAATGTGATGCAACACCTAGCAATACCATATTATCTAATCGAGGAGCTATAATAGCAGCTGACTGAGTCCCTGGAGTCTAAAAACCTGGAGCAACTATTTGATCTGGAGTCTGACCTCCAAAACGAGTGTGTGAGCTATCAGAGGTGACAGACATAGACAATGTTTCCACCTGAGCCATCCCTCATAAGAGTCATAGCATATGAACCAAGGTATCTTAAAGCATTAAGGTGGTAATAATGAGCCTGAGTTGGTCTATATCCCTCAACATGATATTGCACATCCAAATTTTGGAAGAGCTATTTGCCACAATATTTGCCATTTCGAGCTTTCTTCTATAGGTTTCTATTTTCTGAGGTCCTTTAAACAATTCCATAAGGGAAATATATGCAGATTTGTTTCTTTTCTTCAGATCAATTAATCTTCCAAAAGAATTTCGTGAGTTAACTAATCTAATATTCCAGAATAAGAGTTTGTCTATCATTTACACATTGATCGTTTTGCTATACTACTCCTTGTGTTTCTGCCCTTACCAACAACTTTGTATCTCTTTCCGCCCATTAACAATTCTTTTGCATGCCTTGGTGATAGATCTCTTTATTTACTTATCTTATTGATATTTTTAGTTATGTCCTCTTTTTCCTCCTCCTCTTTTTTTCTCCCTCTATATTTGGCCCCTACATTTTCTCTTACTATTATTGGTCATTTTCCCTACTGGTGAATTTCCCTTGAGTGTTGTATGATGAACCTCCCCCCTCCATATTGCTTGTTTTTGTATTTAATTGGTCAGATGACTTTTCTTCTTCTTTCTCTCCTACCTTCGTATTCCTTAATTTGTTGTCTATCTCCACCTCATGTTGACTATCTTTCTCAATTTCAATGGCTTGTATTTTATCACTTAGCTTTTTCATCTTGTTGTCTTCTTCATTACTGATTTCTCTTAATTCTGATACTTTTCCCCTTTGTTCATTTTTGCTGGTACTTTCCCTTATTTCCTTGTTTCTTAATGAATTATTCACTGATATATCCTTTTCTGTGCTTGGTTTACCGAAATTCTCTTCTACCTAGTCTTTGGTTGCCACCACAACTTTTTCCTTTGTGCTTTTCCCGGCCTTTGGCGTTGCTATGGTCAATATATTTTCTTGTTGTTGACTTGGTTCTTTTGTCCCGTCTTCCTCATTAAGTGCATCAAACTTGTTTCCATCATCAACAAATCATCTTCACTCACTTTCTCCTTTGGATTCCATCTTTGAATCCGTCCTTCCCTGTAATGATATCCCCCTCTCTTGGCCCCAATCTTGATCCCAGGTTCCTGAAAGTTGTTGTCCGTCGACTTCCTTTTGTCAACATTTTCCTTCTTTTCTAGGCACTGTATTAATCTCTTTGTTGTTATTTTTACTCTTATCTTCCTCGGTTTCCTCACCCCTTCCTCCTTTGGATATAATTTCGGATGTAATGCAAAACACTCCTTTCATTATGCCCTTGTAGTTTGCAGTTTCTGCAATATTTAGGGAGATAATTATATTTGATGGTAATCCATTTAGCCACAATTTCACCTTTCTTTTTCTTGATTGCCACATGGACTATCTTGGGAAACTCACCCAAAAGGTATACTTCCACCTTTACTCTCGTGCAACTTGGTCTCGTTTTGTTGCTAGTAGCCATATCAACTTGTAATGACTTTCCAACAGCAACAACCACCGAGAAGATTGTTTCTTTTCCAAAGAAATTTTGAGGTAGAGCTGGTAGTGATATTCATGCAATCGCTATTGATGATTCTTCCGCTGGATCAAATAAAAGATCCCATTTAAAGGTCCGCATTGAGTGATACCGGAATGATCTTTCGCAATTCGTGGATATTAGACCATCTGTATGAGAATTTCCCAACCACGGCAAATTCCAAATCTCCATTCCGGCTGCAGAATTCAGACTTTTAGGGTTTTGACGGCTAGATTTTTAAAGAGCGTTTTTAAAACTATTGATGTATGACTTGTATTATTAATTATATATATATATATATATCTTCTAAATTTAAAAATATAAAATTATTTGGAATATATATTTAACAAGGAATGAGTCATATGATGTCGCGTAATTCATATTTCTGACCAAATCAGTATATATATAATTGGTCTCCACTTTTTTGGGGTTATTATATCTAAGTATTTCAAAGTAATTTTCTACTTAGTAAATGATTAGTAAAATTAGGCTGCCATCAATCCATTTCCACTTACATAAGGACCTTACGTAAGAAAAACAAGAAAAAAGTATGAAGATTCTCATAATAACTTAGAAATTATTCAAAGTCACCTATAAATGTTAATTTTTCATTTCATAACCTAACTTAAAAACCAGCTTTGACTCTTTTTTTTTTCAAGCATGATTAAGCAATAAAAAGTATATTCAATACACATATATTATGTTTAAATTTAGTATAAACACCGGATGTACAAATAACCTCTTCCGATGTACTTCCTCCGTTTATTTTTACTTGTTACTGTTTGACTTGACATACTCATTAAGAAAATAATTATTGATATAAGTATTTTATCATACTATCTGGCCCTACTAATTGTTGGGATATACTATTAACCATTTAATTGTGTTATAGTAATTTTTATTTAAACCCTTGTAAAGATTTTTATGTTATTTATTTAACATAATAATTTTTTTGTTTAAATAGATCATTATGTATATATGTGTGTCCATTGCTTATATAATAGACAATTTTATGTATGGAGTATTTTAACTCATACACAGAAGATTAAAATTGTTGGTGCATATAAGTTATAAATTTATGTTCACAATCAAAGATGAAGTAGGACGAACATCTTGATGATCGTAACACAAGATTAAATATAATTTGATCTTAATTATGAGAATGGTTAAATTCAACTTCTTAGTGCTAGTACATTTTGTATGTGTTGAACGGACCAATTAAAGACATTTGTTTATGTTCTGAATATTTATAAATAAATTCTCTAGTCCACTACATGTATTTATACTCTTAATCTTGATATAATTATTATGATCTATGTAATTTATTTTATTGTTTTAATCTATTAAAAGGTGAGACTTTTTGATGAGTCAATAAACTCCTAATAGATTAGATAATGACAATTTACATTAGTGAAATAATAATTAGTTGATAGAACTGTGTCTCGGACCCGAGTTGAAGACACCCCTTTATGGTTACTTATAAGTTTTCACGTGAAAACCCTGCAGGTGGATTTTAGATCCGTCACATGAAATAAGTTAAGTAAATATAATAAAGGATTAATTTAGTCAACGAATTAAATTTTCAGAAAATTTTGATTTAATTGATTGGTGTCGGTAATTCTAACATGGGGGGGGGGGGGGGGTTAAATAAGATGTAGTGGTAGATTTTGAAATTAAATCGAGGAGTGCAATTACAGAATTTTAGTGGAATAATTTGTAATTTATTGCGATATGGTTAATTCGTTCATTTGAGAATTATTATCATAATTGGAAGCCTCTATTAAATATATCTACGGTCCTTACTATGCTTGATTAATTTACCAAGTTTGAAAAGAAGGACAAATTAATTTTATTGTTGATCTTCTTGAAAGGATGAATTATTTGAGAGTTAAATATTGAGTTAGTGACAAAAACGTTTGGCCTTAAATGGATGAAAATGTTTTTGTATTAATCTCAATTTATTCTCATGATCCTCTTGATTGCTCATTAAGCCTGAAATTTATTTGAACGTTTTTTCTATTCATTCTTGAGTTGGAAAACTAATATAAATAGGCTGAATGTAGCATGAAAGAAATTATCCTTTTAAAAACAAGTAATACTTGCCCACACAAGTAACTTGGTAGTAACAGTCAATCAGGAAATAGGAGACGATCGTAGTTCTGAATCCTTGGCATCTGGACGACTTTTGTAGAAGTTTCAACAGGTTAGTCTTCTTCTAAATTAGTTTATGTTATATTGTTTAGTCTATATGTAAGGTTTGTGATCCTGAATATAGCTTCTGTTGTGCATATTCTAACACTAATTACTCCCTTTGTTCATTTTAAATTGTCATGTTGCGTTTTTCAAAAGTCAATTTGACTAATTTTCAAAGTTAAATTAGATTACATTAATTCGATATTTTAAACAAAAAATTAAGATATTCAAAACCTATACGAAAAGTACTATAAATTTCAATTTTTTTTGCATATCAGTATGATGAAAAAATATATTGTAAAATGTTAGTCAAAGTTGCTATCATTCGACTCTAAAAAGAAAACTATGACAATTAAAAGTGGACGGAGGTAGTAATATTTAGTATATTTGAGTTTTGAAAAATGATATGAAGAATATGATTTAGTTCTAAGGGTAAAACATGGGTAAAAAATAATTATTTTTTCTTGATTTATCAAAAGTTACAAATAAAAATGAAAATCTATTTTAGAAATAAATGAAAAGTAAAAATGAACGGATGGAGTAATTTGGAGGAAATAAATGATACAAAATAACTATTTACAATTTGAATTAGAATAAAAATATAAAACAATACTACATATATTTTATCTCCTACACAGTAAATTACTTTATTCATTTCAATTTGTTTTTTCTAATTCTCCTTTTAGTCCGTTACAAAAAAAATGTCTCTTTCTTCTTTAACAACTCTTTAATTTCAACTTTCCACAAAACATGTTTAATACCACAAGATTAAAAAATATTTTGATACATGTGATATATTTTTAATTTAAAACCACAAAATTCAAAAAAATCTTTACATCATTAAACTCAATATCAAATTAAAATAGTACACATAAATTAAAACAAAAAAATAAATATATTTTAACATATAAAGATGTCATTTGAAACAAATTGTATAATTGAAAGAACATATAATTGCAATATTTTAGGTGTAACAGAAATGTAGATGAAAACATTTAAATGCCCTTCTAGATACGTATTATTATAATATAAGTTGGTCAAAATTGAACCATATAATATACGTAGACATACTAAAGAATTTACAAAAGTTGTAATAAATCATATATACGCGTAACTAAACAGATTGGAGGGAAACACTAGTAATAACGTCGTTTTCTAGAAGACCAGACATATTATACTATTTAATATAACATTTGGGAAAATCATATCTTTCATCTTTAACGTTGACAGAGAGGAAAATATTATTTTCTTGTTCTCGAAGTAATCTCATTATTGAAATGACTTTTGACTTTCGAAAAAAGATATGGCATGATCATATAACTACTCCTTTTTTCATATCATTCTATATAATAATGTAAACGACAAGTGATTAGATAGATATACACTCTCTCCGTTTCAAGTTATTTATCGTGTATCTTGTTATACATGTTTCTACAAAAATATATATTAAGAAGGATTTCTTTATGTCTTATCCTCATTTATGTTCTAAAATTAATTTCAATTAAATATTTACTCTATTGAGGTATTTATAGTTTTTAAGAATTATTACTACTAAGGATAAAAAAACAAAATGCCTTGAACTTTCAAAATAATAAATTATTTGAGGTTCATCTATTTTTAGAAATTGCACTAAATAATTTGAGAAGAAGGAGATAAATATATATTTTTTCCATCACGAAACAAAAATCACTTTAGTGTAAGAATAATTCCTACTTATGCCCAAGTTTACTTGTGACCCAAGTAATATCATAAATAATATTTAATAAAGAATAGATCTCATCCGTATATCGGTTACTTGATGGACGTACCGGATTAAGTCACAATCTCTATAAATTGGTCCATCCTCCATCCATTAGGGTTACCACATATTCTCTACATTAATTTCATCGATGACAGTTGTGGTAACATAAGACTAGGGCAAGGAGGTAGAAACCATTTTACGACTAATGCTTCCGCTTGTTTCTGTGATGATGTCTTCCGCATCAAGTATGTGCGCCCCCCTAACGATCTCTATATAAGATTATTGTGTTCAAGATCCTACATTTAGCTCATCATTTCACGTTCATTAAGAAAAAAATCCCATAATTAATTTGATCCTATAAAATTTGACATTGATTAATTAAGGTATTCTATTTATTAGATGTGACACTTTTAAAAAATAATTTAATACGAAGATATTGATTAAAAACATACGAATTAACTTATTTTGAGAGAGATAAATTACTACTGCAAACTTAGCCGTGGAGAGAATATATTAATGAACATTAGTTATATGACTACGCCTGTAGGTGTTCATGCAACGTGCAATATCAGTTGTTGATATAATTCAATATATAATGTTTTATATCATTAATTACCAAATGAATTTAGTACACCTACTTCCAGCCTCATAGGATATATATATATATATATATATAACAATTTAACAACTTCTTTTTCTTACATTATTAATGTAAATTTTAATCGGTTATTATAATTTAATTAATATTTTTATTAAGTTATAGATTTATGATTAATCTTAATATTTACTTGTGTATACGTTATAAGTAGTATGATTTTTGTGTATAAATATTTAATTCTCCCCGACTTTGAACCTTAAAATGAACATACTTCCTCCGCTCTAATTTATGTGTCACTTTTTGGATTTTGAGATTCAAACTTTGACCATAAATTTTTCATATATTTTTTAAATATTGTGAATTGTCAATTATTGTTACTTATAGTATTTTTTTTATATATAGTTTACTCATATATAAATTTCATTTAATTTTTTTTTTGAAAACTTCATGCATACGTTTTCAGTCAAACTAAAAATATTTGACTCTCGAAAGAAGAAAAGTATCACATAAATTAGGACATTGAAATATTTGTTTTTGTAGGATTCTAGAAGATTGATGAATTCTACAATCGTGTATAATTGTAATGACGGAACATATTATTAGTCGTGAACAAATAGTTATTACTATTAGAATATATGTGTTGAACTTCACATGCACAAGTAGGAGTCGTATAGATTTGTAATAGCAATAACAAATTGAGACATACATACATTAATAATTAAAGTCATCGTCAGAACACAGTTGAAACATATATATATAGGCATTTTTTTTATATTATATTCTATCTCTACCAATTGTCAAACTTATAATTCAGATACATTCCATGTGAGCTTATGTAATTTCTATCTTCTCTGTTTCATTTTAAGAAAAAAGGAACTTTGAAACTTGATAGAAATTTGTATGGCTATAAATCATTTTATTAATAGGAAAATGAGCATTTTAAAGCTAAATTATTACTTAATATAGAAATATGTCATATTTTTAGACTAACTAAAAAGGAAAGTAAATCATATAATATAAATTGAGAGCGCCACATCACCGTTTTGTCATTCTCCTTTATTATAATATATAGATTTAACAACTTCTTTTTCTTACATTATTAATGTAAATTTTAATCGATTATTATAATTTAATTAATATTTTTATATAGTTATAGATTTATGATTAATCTAAATATTTACTTGTGTATACTTTATAAGTAGTATGATTTTTGTGTATAAATATTTAATCCTCCCCGGCTTTGAACCTTAAAATGAGGCATATTTCCTCCGTTCTAATTTATGTCACTTTTTGGATTTCGAGATTCAAATTTTGATCATAAATTTTTCATATATTTTTTAAATATTGTGAATTGTCAATTATTGTGACTTTTTTTTTATATAGTTTACACATATAAATTTCATTTATTTATTTTTTGAAAACTTCATGCATAAATTTCCAGTCAAACTTAACTATTTGACTCTCGAAAAAAGAAAAATATCACATAAATTAGAACATTGAAAATATTTGTTTTTGTAGGATTCTAGAAGATTGAATTCTACAGTCGTGTATAATTATAATGATGCAACATATTACTAGTCGTGAACAAATAGTTATTACTATTAGAATATATGTATTGAACTTCACATGCACAAGTAGGAGTCGTATAGATTTGTAATAGCAATAACAAATTGAGACATACATACATTAATAATTAAAGTCATCGTCAGAACACAGTTGAAGCATAAATATAGGCATTTTTTTATATTCTATTCTATCTCCACCAATTGTCAAACTTATAATTCAGATACATTCCATGTGAGCTTATGTAATTTCTATCTTCTCTATTTCATTTTATTTATGAATTAGTTTAACTTGACATGAATCAAAGTTTAAGAAAAAAAGACCTTTGAAACTTGATAGAAATTTGTATGACTATAAATCATTTTATTAATAGAAAAATGAGTATTTTAAAGCTAAATTATTATTTAATATAGAAATATGTCATTTTTTTAGACTAACTAAAAAGGAAAGTAAATCATATAATATAAATTGAGACATTATGAATATTGTGTATTTGACTTACGGTGGACGACAAACTCTACAGTCTACTATCAGTACTATGGGTAAAAAGTATGTCTGTTTTTGACTCATGTTAATATTGATAGGTTGAAAATTAACAAGTTTTTATTTAAGTATAATGACGTACATAAATAATATAATATATGATATGCTTTATACAATAGTGACGGATTGCATGACTATTTTTGAAGCTTCTGATAGAATGCAGTATAGCACAATATAAGAATTAAATCAAGTCCCTCTTATCTTCTCAACCCACTCCCCTCCCCCTTATTGCAAATCTCAAACAAGGGTGGAGCTACATGATCCAAATTAATAGGTTTAGTTGAATATCTTATTTATTAAAGCTATGTATTTCCAAGGTTTAATTTATGATTTCTAATGAACTACAAATAGAAAAAAATAAAATAGTAAGAGATGGGTTCCAAGGTTATGACACTTTGCGTAATAATGTTATGTCTACACCTTCATTATCTTGCTAAATATTATCAAACTGCTAACTCATAGGGTTAATATTATAGTTATGATCTCTCGTACCTTTAATCGTCTATATTGTTAAGTGATGATACTCATAATTAAATTGAATGCATTTATATATATATATTCCCTGCCTAGGAGCCAAGTAGGGCAAACTAGACTTGATTTCCATCAAAATTTAAGAGATTTCACCATCAAAACTCCTCCAAGATCAAGGTATAGGCTGGTGGGGGGGGGGGGGGGGGGGGGTTGAAGCATTTGCCGAAGGAGAGAAGTTGATGATTTTTATAGGTTCTTGGAGCTTTAAGCTTGTGTTGATAATTAAGAGTTCAAGGACCCATTTGTGATCATTAGTGGAAAGTTTTACGGTTGTTTTGATGATTTATATCGCTAATGGAAAATTTGTCATTTTAGCTAATGTATGAATTGTTTTGATGTTTGTGTAACACCTCAAATATTTCTAAATGAAAATCTGAATCATTCTTTATTTGCATATAAGGTCGTATCGAGTAATTCTTAACTTGTGATTAGGTGTTTTGATCAATTCTTTAGTGTGAAAATAAATTTGGAGATGAATTAAGGTCAGAAGAATTCCCTGACACAAAGTTGAGTTGAAAGCTTTTTTACCAATTGCGTTTTGATATAAGCTTTCTTAAATTGTGATTAGGTGTTCTAATCAATTCTATTATGCATATTGAATTCTAAATAGTTGTTCATGTTTCGTATCACATGAATCCTATTTGTTTATAAAAGTCTGGTTTATAAAGGTTTTTTCACGAATTTTCCTATACATTAAGTTCAGATTTGAAAGGTGAGGCCATGAGTATACTTTTTAAATGCATATTTTGAAAAGGATTTTTTTTTAGAAGGACATGAGGACTTCATATGTACTATTTGGAAATCGGGAACGGAAATAGTATAATTAATTTTCTGAAATGTATATGAGTAGAGAAAAGTGAAGAAAAAGGTAAATTTCTTGTAGAGGACTATTGAGAATATTGATATGACTTTGGATGGATCCATAATTATGGTTAGCATCCTATGCCTCAGCAAAGTATGGGATGGTCCTGATGACAACGTGGGTGGAACATTGTATCATCGCTAGATTCATAGTGATGGTTGTTGGTTAAAGAAACTACCCAACAGGGTAAAGTATATTATTTTCATATATATTTCTTTTATTGCATATCTTATTGTAAAGCTTAAATGGTTTTCACTTCATATTCATGTATTGATTCAGTTGAGTAACTTCAGTTCTTTAGTTTAGATATTTATTTTATTCAACCCTATTACATACTTGTACAATGAACTGATGTCATTTGAGATAATCTAGCAAAATAAAATCTAGAATCACATGATAGGGAGATAACCAGTTCATACTCAAGGTCACATCAAAATCAACCATATCTAATAAAATAAAGTATGTCCAAGTCTCACTACTTGATAATGTCATTACACACCCCCGGTACACCTGATGAACCACTAAAGAATCATCTACCGGGGTATAGACACTAATGGGTCGTTTGGTAGGGAGTACTAGGAGAAATAGTCCATGTAGTATGTATGGTACTATTTAGATACTATATTTGGTGGAAATTTTGGGCCTATGCATAACTAATACATGTACTAATCTATGTATTAGTTATACACCCTACATGATATTATATGATGTATAACGAATACCTTATGTTTGGTGGTATTAGCTATACACATCATTAATACCATGAGATTAATCTATGTTAAGACAAAAATACCCCTAAAATCCTTTTAATTATTTTATTTTCTTGATTTTATGTTTTATGTTTTATATTTGTAGTAGTAAATTTATCTAAATAAATTAGCTTACAAATTTTATTATTTAGAGAGAGTTGTTTGTTGCTAAATAAATCCAATACAAATCAATACAATATTTGAAATGTGAGTTATTTGCATTTACTAATTGTAAAGGCATATATATGATCACATGACGTTTGTCATCATAATTGAATGTATTATTTATTGATATATATGTGGTTTTCTAATTATTTGTATTTTGAACAATTTATATAATTGCATACATAGTAAAACTACAACTTGCAATTTATATTTCTAAACATAAATGGTTTATTGGATTTTACTATTGTTTACCATCTTGTCGATTTTAAAAGTAGACGATCTATTTTTTAAAATTAAAAATTGGTGTTTTGTGAGGGATCAATTTATTTAGATAACAATTATTTATCCTCAAATAATTCAAGTGAGAAAATAGCAAATATGGTGACAAAATTATTCTTCTCCTATCTAGTTAGAAGGCCACCAAAAAATAACATTATCCGACAGTTATCTACCTTGACCCAATTACATAAAATAATAATGATTAAAGGATATAATTGAAAAGAAACTTTTTGTAGAGTTTTAATCCAAAGACAAGATTAGATGGGATGTAATGAACCAAACATTGAATAAACAAATAAACCTTGCATTACTAGTCACTACATTAATAATCCATCTATTACTGATCCCTACATGATTAATCCATGCGTTATTAATCATTGTACCAAACAACCCCTAATATTTACTACAAGGGATTCACATACAAAATCAATGTCCGCGGTAAAATAAGTAGACACGTGAGTAGGTAGACTCGGGATCAAATAACACGGTAGTGGGATGATTGCAAACTGAGACCATACATGTGATCACTGCATCTGAGACCTCTACCTCGGATCTACCTAGTATAACATATCATACTCTACTAGCCTAAGAACCACCCTGAGCACTGCCTCGAGCTCTACCGTTTGTACCACATCTAGCACTCTTTGAATTACCTCTAATAGTTGAAATGGCATAGCACTGAAAATCTCTGACCCTGGTTAAACACTAGAAGGATCACGTTTGGGGGAATCCCTTGACCTGTGCCCAACTCAAACATAGCAATCTCGTTGACCTGAATATCACTGAGAATAACCAAAAGAGTTTATACATCCTCCCTGTATAACCACTACGTTCACCATGACTAGTTTGAATGGACCTATGTCCACTAGCACTATATGTGCCTTAAATCGCTGCATGTACTAGTCAATACTGATATTTGTGGGTGCCCAGCCCGAATAGTCTCGACCCCTAAATGAATGACCGCTAGACTGACCCTGACAAGGAAATCTCTTGGTGACACCATCCTATTTACGATGTCAAATACCCTCAATCATCCTATCATGGTTGACAATATTCTAAAATGCATCACCTAATAACACAAGAGAAGTTGTGGCCTCCCTTCACCAACTTACGAATCTACTCAAACTCAATAAGTATACTGGATAAAGCATAATAAGATAGCTCATAAAACAAACCTCATACTCAGAAATTGGCAAGGAGACTTGCTCCAACCTATTAAACACATCCTTATGTTAATGACGAAGACTATATGGCACAAACCTCTTGAAAAATATCTCAGTAAACTGCTCCCAACTCATCATAGGAGAACCAACAGGCCTACGAGCAAGTACCAACCTCCACCACTACTTAGTCACTCTCGCAAACTAATAACATATTTAAGACATACCATATGTCTCTAAGATGCCTATGTTGGACAACTTGTCCTGCCACTCAATCAAGCCAATCATAAGCCTTCGCTTGATGGATAGGTTGTTCAACCTGGATATCTTTGAGACACATAGAGTGTCTTATATATCTTACTCTTTGTCTCATATTAACTGATCACCTTTTCAAAAAGAAAAATACATAAAATCCCTTCTGATCTTGGTAGCAAAACTTACTTTAGCACTTTTTAACTTTACAGATAATTATTTACCCCTCTTATCTCTTTTCAAGTGAATTAACATACACCCAAATCGCTGACATGGCAAGTCAATAAAAATAAAGCACGTATATACCAAAAATTAAAGAGAAAAAAAAAATTGGTCCCCAATTATTTTCTTTTTATCCAATAATCTTTCTTTTCTTCATCTTCTTCATACCCTACCATCCCCAGCCCTTAGTACCACCAACCCCACCCCATCTCCCGCCCCTTCATCTTCCTCACACCCAATCTACCCCTCCCGCCCTCGACCACCACTTGCACAACTCCTTTCTTCTTCTTAGACCCCCCCTCCCCCACAAACCCCCACTCCTACCATGTTTCTTTCTCTTCAAACCTTGGTGCTTCACACTTTTCTTCTTCTTCTTCTTCTTCTTCTTCTTCTTCTTCTTCTTCTTCGTATTCTTCTTCGTCTTCCTCATCTTTTTTCTCCTTCTTCAAGGCGCCCCTATCCCACCCTCATTTCCTTTAATTTCTATCAATAAACCCAAAAAGTGTGATAAACAAGAAAAAAATAAAAAAGCCATCAATTTGCTCTTGCTTCAAATTAAAATTAGTATTTATGGCAAGGTTTAAATATGATGAACTTGAAGCTCTTTTTAATGAAATTCTATAAATTTTTCATCTCAAATCAAATTTTTAGATGTTATTATTTATTTGTTTTGATTATGTATCTTAAAAATTGAATGTGTTTTTGTGAGAATGATTTTGAGATGTTGAATCTCTTTCAACTGAAAATTTGTTTTTTTTTAAGATTATTTTTCTTATAACCATGGATTAATTCTTATTTTTTGAGATTTTTTTTTACTTTCTAAAATTGTGAGTAAAATAAAAAGAAACAAAAAAAAAATTAAAAATCAAAATTTAAATAATGTTCAATGTGACACTGATGTGGCAATGATGTGGCGCTGACGTATCAATGACATGACGCGTGTGGAATGCACTTGCCATTGTGAGACTGGTATTATAATATTAGGGTGTATTGTAATTCACTTGAAAAGAGATTAGGGGGTAAATAATTATCCGTAAAATTAAAGTGCTAAAGTAAGTTTTGTTGTCAAGTTCAAGGGGGATTTTATGTATTTTTTTTCTTTTAAAAATACTTGTCCCAGATTACTTGATCACTTACTAAATCAAGATAAAATTAATTACTCCCTCCGTCCCATTTTATATGTCATCCCTTTCTATAAATAGTTGGTTCATAATACTTGTCATTTTATAAAATCGATGCATAAATAACCATATTGTTCCTTTTTTACCCTTGTGAGTTATTAGCCTTGAAAATATACATTTGACCAACTTAGAAAAAATAAGTAAATGATTCATATTCATTGGTTAAATTAATTAATCAAAATAAATTAATTCATATTCATTGATAGAAAACTTGAGTTTCAAAAAAATTAAATAAAGGTAGAACGGTAAAGTTATATTATTTTTTAATGCAAGTGCAAAGTAAAAAGATGACATATAAAATGAGACGGAGGGAGTAATTTTTTCTCATTATACCCTATAATTAATATCATCATGCTTAATATTCCCATAATTTCTCTTTGGAAGCTTAAATGAAAATTAAAGTTCCTAGAATTTATATCTCCAAACAATTCATTAAATACTTAATTATTCATTTGCACTCTTGCTCTTACCTACTTTGGAGTACTTATACATTTTGTATGCCTTATGTCATCATAAATTATCTTGATAACCATTAATATGGATAAATGATAAATTGATCATTTAATTTATGATCTTTTAAGTAACATGTAAAATAAAAAGTGATCAATTATTATGGGACGAAGGGAGTATTAATTTGTGGAGTGACTAAGGAGTGGTAGAGGTCGGTAGTTTCTCGTAGATCTCTTGGTTCTCCTATGATGAGTTGGAAGCAATTTACTGAGATATTTTTCGAGGTCTGTGCCATACAGTCTTTGTCCTTGTGATCAGCAGGGATGAGTTTGATAGGTTGGAGGAAAACTCCATGTCAATTTCTTAGTACCTCCATCGTAATGTTTTGTTATGTATTCCTACTGAGTTCGAGCAAATCCGTAAGTTAGTGATTAAAGGCACATTTCAGAGTATTGTCGACAATGATTAAAGGTATTCAACATGCTAGACTTGATGGTGGCATCAAGAAATTTCATTGTCAGGATAAATTCAGTGGTCATAAATCCCAAGAGTACTTCAATCAATTAAACAGTGAAAATATCTCTAAATCTGATTCTTTAAAGAGCTAAATGTAACAAATTATGAAGCAGTCTTAGTGAAAACTTATTAGATAACAAAAATACAAGATTACAATTGAAAATAAAAATGAAAAAATAAATCTTTTCAGGCTGAGGCACGGATATCTCGCTCTCTTTAAGGAGATTCAAGTCCACTGCAACAAATGTTTTTCACCGGTTCAACAGTAGTCCTTCTTGACTTGTCCCCTCCAAGATACAACAGTTTTCACAAAATATAACTCAACAACTCTGGATAAGAGTTGAGTCCAAAGCTTCACAAAAAGAACACATCCCTTCAACTAATAAAAACTCTCTTTTTGACAAACTTTATGCACTATATTTTTCCTTATATGTTGTGTGTCACAAACCAAATGAAGACCACCACTATTTATACTAGAAGAAAGTCTTCCTAGCAATGAATAGCAAGATAAATGGTGTAGTAAATAGTGAAGATAATGGTCTTAACAGTTACATAGGTTACAAAAAATAATGGAGAAGTAATGAAAAGAATTAAGTGGTCATAAATGACCACCTTCTGCCACTAACGACAACCTCAAGTTGAACGTTTTGTAACCACCAAATAATGGGCAATAAAACACATGCACAGTGAGTAACCAAAGTGAGTAATTAGTCACAAATGACTACCAACGGCAACAATGATATATGCCCACTAACTGCTGAAACATTCAGCATTCTTGTAACTCCAAATATAGCAAATTAATATATTAAAATATTAATATTAAAATGCTAACAAACCAACAATCCCCCACTCATTTTAATATTAGATAAGAGAGTCCATCAGCTGAAGGAAGATTACTATGCATAATGAAGATGTGCTCTGCATCGAACCTCCACTTAGTGAAACAACAACTTTTACTCCAGAGTCGTAGTAGTGATCTCAGACTTGAACTATGACTGCTTAAGGGAAATAAAATATCACTGCTCACACATAATAATCAAGGTGTTGACATGAGCTTTAAAGCTAGCACGTTATGGTCATGTGTTATCCCGGTTTCATGAGTGCTTTTGAGAATAAGCCAATTCTCATAGGAAGTGACCTACTTCCACACTCACATAGGTGAAATCTGTCGAGAGTGCTCCTGTAAGCTTAACACTCCACCCATACGGGCTAAATATATATTCATTAAGAGTTTTATCAGCTCAACTTTCACAAACTACAGGAAACAATGCACTCACATCATAGGGAGGAAATAAAAAGATAGTGCATTTTTCACAACAAGTCATCATATAATTAGTTTTTCTCTTTGAACCTGGTTATAGGATCTCTAGTCCCCAGGTTGGGTTTCCTCATATATGACTCAAGGATTTATAGGCTTCAATCCCATCCCCCTCGATGTGCTCCAGACCTTTTCTCTCGTTAAGGCCTTAGTAAGAAGATCTGCAAGATTATCACAAGATTTGACATAATCAACATTAATGGTATCATTTGTCAAATACGATCTTACATTACTGTGTTTCCTCCGTATAGGTCTGGATTTACCGTTGTAATAACGATTTTGAACTCTACCAATTGCAGCGGTGCTATCACAGTGAATTAAAATAGGAGGAATTGGTTTTTCAAAATAAGGTATTTGAAACAGTAAATCTCTTAACCAATTCGCTTCCTCACTAGCTGAAGCTAAAGCAATTAGTTCAGCCTCCATGGTAGAGTTAGCAACAATAGTTTGCTTTTTTGATCTCCAACAAACAGCACCACCACCTAAAGTAAAGACATAACCAGTAGTAGAACAGGAATCACTTGATAAAGTGTTTCAATCTGTATCACAAAAGCCTTCAAGTACAGCAGGATCTTTTTTATAGAACAAACCATAATTTTTTGTTCCAATTAAATATCTCATAACTCTTGTTATAGCATGTCAATGTTCATTACCTGGCTTGCTTGTAAACCTGCCAAGTACTTCTACTGCATATGCAATATCAGGCCTAGTGCAATCAGTCACATACCTCAAACTTCCGATTATGCTAGCATATTCCTTTTGATTTATTACATCATTTTCACTTTCAACAGGAAATAAGTGAACACTTGAATCAAAAGGAGTTGCAACATGCTTGCAATCAAGAAAGTTATATTTTTTTCAAAATTTTCTCAACATAATGTGACTGGTCAAGAAAAATTCCATCACATGTTCTTGTTATTTTTATTCCAAGAATAACATTTGCCTCACCAAGATCTTTCATATCAAAATGACTTCTAAGAATATTCTTAGCATCATCAATAACATTCATGTTAGAGCCAAAGATCAACAAATCATCAACATATAGGCAAATAATCACATGTGAATTATTCCAAGACTTATGATATATGCACTTATCACACACTTATTTGTTTTAAAACTATTTTCAATCATGCAAGAATCAAACTTTTCATGCCATTGCTTAGGTGCCTGTTTCAAGCCATATATGGATTTAGTAAGTTTACATACTTTGCTTTCTTGGCCTGCTTCAACAAAAGACTCGGGTTGATCCATATAAATTTTCTCATTTAGGTCTCCATTTTAAAAAATAGTGTTTACATCCATTTGATGAATTTGCAAATCAAAAATTGCAGCCATAGCAATTAAAAGTCTTATAGATGTAATTCTTGTTATCGGTGAAAAAGTATCAAAAAATTCTAGGCCTTCTAGTTGTTTAAAACATTTTGCACCCTTGTGTTAAAGTAGCATCGAGTTTCACTTGAAAACCGACAAGTTTTGAGTTTCCAAATAAGTGGTACCCTTTCTTTAGAGTCCGGTAGGTCAATTAAATAGCCTAAATCTCTTCCTTATCTGCTACTCTGTAGCTGCCTTCCTCGCTTCATCTTCGATAGGACTTGATCTGAATCGTAGTTCAGATTCAAGTTGGTTTAGTGAGGGCAACCTCGAAAGTCACCGAATGGGTCAGTCTTTTAGTTCTCCCAGATTAGCATATCAAAGGAGGACGTTGCAGATACCGGGGGCAGACACGACTTCTTCTAATGCTAAACTAGCCTAGCCTTGTATTTGTCAATAGATTCATCCGGTTTCAACTTTTTTCTTAAGACCCATTTGCAACCAATAGTTTTACAACCCGGTGGTAAATCAACTAACTTCCAAGTTTTATTAGAAATTAGTGATTCCATTTCATCATTTACAACCTCTTTCCAAAATATAGAATCATGTGAAGATAATGTTTCTTTCAAAGTGGGAGGGTCATCTCCAACATTAAACACATAAAAATCAGGACCAAAATCTTTTTCTACTCTAGTTCTTTTACTTCTTCTTAACTCAAAATCATCAATTTCTTTATTTTTTAAAGTAGAAGAACTAGGTAGTGACAAAATATTTTGTTCAATATTTTGACCCCCACTATTTTTAGAATCAAAAGGAAACTTATTTTCATGAAAAATAGCATTACTTGATTCTATCACAATATTATCTTCAAGATTAAACAATCTATAGGTTATACTATTTGAAGCATAACCAAGAAAAAGACAAGTAGTAACTTTCTTACCCAATTTTGTAATCTTGAGATTCATTAGCCTCACAAAGGCTAGACAACCCCAAACTCTTAGATATTCCAAACTTGGCTTGTAACATTTTCACAATTCAAAAGGTGTTAACTTAGATCTTTTATGAGGCACACGATTCAAAACATAATAAGCAGTTAAAATCGCTTCACCTCAAAAATTTAAAGGTGCATGTGACTCAATAAGCATGGCATTAGTCAATTTAACCATAGTTTTATTTTTTCTTTTCGCTACTCCATTAGATGAAGGAGAGTAAGGAGGAGTAGTTTAATGAATTATTCTCAATGATCTAACAAAAGAATTAAACTCATTTGACTCATATTCACGGCATCTATCACTTTTAATTCTTTTATTTTTCTTCCAAACTAATTTTCAACCTCATGGAGATAAGTTTTGAAATTTTCAAAAGCATCACTTTTATTTTTCATCAAGTAAACATATGTAAACTTAGAAAAATCATCAATGAAAGTGATAAAATATCTATTACCTCCACGAGTTAAAATTTCACCAAGTTAACAAATATAAGTATGAACTAATTCTAACAAATCAATTTTTCTTTCAACTTGAAAATGAGGTCTTTTAGTGATTTTGGCTTTACTACAAGCCTCACACTTTTCAAAATTCTTTTTAACCATTGGAATTAATTCTAAACTACTCATGATTCCAACATAACGATCATTAATATGACACAAACGAGCATGCCAAAAATTCGTAGAAGAAAGCATGTAAACAGAAATAGAAGCTTTATTTTTTTCAACATTCAGTTTGAACATCCCATCACATGCATACCCCTTTCCCACAAAAATACTCTTCTTCACTATTACATATTGATCAGATTCAATGATCTGTTTAAAGCCTATTTTATTAAGAAGAAAACTAGACATCAAATTTTTCCTCATAGAAGGAGTATAAAGTACATCTTTCAAAGTTAATATCCTTCCACAAGTAAAACACAATTTGACATCTCCCGTTTCAAGCACTTGAGTTGTGTGAGAATCACCAAGCATGATGGTTTTGGGCTCCTCAAAATGAGTATATTTTTTAAACCAGTCTGTCATAACAAACATCATGGTTTGCACCAGAATCAGCCCACCATCCATCAACACTCTCAACCATGTTTATGTTGATAATCACCGCCACAAAAGGTTCTTCGGTAACGTTTGCCTGAGGATTAGGACCACGTTTTTGAAATTTGCAAAATCGAGTAATATGCCCACTCTTACCACAAATAAAGAACGGCCCATTATCTTGAACTTGTTGACTTTGTGCTTGGTTATTTTCACCATTATTTTTCTTGGGAGGTCTACTATTATTTTTCTTAAATTTTTTCTTCTTAGGCTTCAAAGAAGTATTTTTGTGAGTTTCAAGAGTAGCATTATTTGAAGTAATTAATTTTACCTTCGTTGTGATGGTACTCTCTTCTTTTTGTAAAAATGCATCTTGGCCCCTTGCCTCTTCTACATCGTTCTTTTCCACTTTCTCATGATAAGAAATAAATTCATCATCATCCATGGAGGTGTCCTCAACTTTATTATGATTCTTATCAATTAACACATAAGAAACATTAAGAAGATTTAAGTAGAAAAGTACTTTACACTTCTATCACTTGAAATGGTTACCATTGAACCGAAATGGCCTGTTAAGGTCTCCCATCTTGACATCTGCGCGTTTTTCAACTTTAGCCATGGTGAATTCTCCTTAAAATTGTAAGTGAAAAACTTATTAGATAACAAAAATACAAGATTACAATTGAAAATAAAAATGAAGAAATAAATCTCTTCAGACTAAGGCGCAGATATCTCTCTCTCTTTAAGGAGATTCAAGTCCACTGCAGCAAATGTTTATCACTGATCCAGCAGTAGTCCTTCTTGACTTGTCCCCTCCAGGATACAATAGCCTTCACAAAATATAACTCAACAACTCTGGATAAGAGTTGAGTCCAAAGCTCCACAAAAAGAACACCTCCCTTCAACTAATAAAAACTCTCTTTTTGACAAACTTTATGCACTATATTTTTCCTTATATGTTGTGTGTCACAAACCAAATGAAGACCATCACTATTTATATTAGAAGAAGCCTTCCTAGCAATGAATAGCAAGATAAATGGTGTAGTAAATAGTGAAAATAATGGTCTTAGCAGTTACATAGGTTACAAAAAATAATGAACAAGTAATAAAAAAAATTAGTGGTCATAAATGACCACCTTCTGCCACTAACGACAACCTCAAGTTGAACGTTTTGTAACCACCAAATAATGGGCAATAAAATACATGCACAGTAACCAAAGTGAGTAATTAGTCACAAATGACTACCAACGGCAGCAACGATATATGCCCACTAACTGCTGAAACATTCAGCATTCTTATAACTCCAAATATAGCAAATTAATATATTAAAATATTAATATTAAAATGCTAACAAACCAACAAGCAGAAATGGTATATACATATCGTACCGGCCCCGCACAAAAATTATTGTAGGGTTGCGTATCAATCGATCGCTTATCGATTTAACCATTAAAATTTAAAAAACATTTAAAATCTCTTGAAAATAATGTGACAAATCAAATGAACCATGCAGAATTCACAAGTTACATCTTGCTCAAAATCAAATATTTTTATGTCATAAAATAACCGAAAGTTTGAAATAACCAAAAATAAAACTAGGAAACCAAATTCTATGTCAAGGAGTTTATATACAAAATAGTATAAATATATAATTATTTAATTTCCAATCGGGCTATCGATTAACCCGTTAAGAAATAACATGAAATCGTTAAGAATCAATAACCAAAAAAAATCAAAACGGTAAAAAATATAAATCAAAACGATTATCAAAACAGTTAAACCAATAATCCATTATTGATATACCAATAAATTTTTTTTTTATTCAAGTTATAGAGAACTAAATCATTGTACATAAACATTGATGGTAATCAGTATATCGACGCATTTCAACAAATACTAAACATGCATAAAACATAAATAATCATATTGCAACTATTTGGATCAGAATATCTGGCTTGGATATTCCCATAAGAGGAGAAAATACATTAAAAAGCGCTCAGTTATTTCAGCTTCGATCATCTGGGGAAATATTCATCACATCCATAAGCTAAATCATTCAAAAAATTCATAATAAAACTCTGAAATGACAAACTATTTTAAACAACCAATTTCAAAAAATATTTCATCCTTAAAATTTAAGCACATCACTATATAACAGGAGGAGCAGAGTTGTATTTATTTTTAATCTTGAACAAAAAATGACAAGATCGATCCTATAACAAATCAAATCACATGACAGTATATAACTTGAATCCTTCCTTAAATTACAGGAAATGATTATGCACTAAATTAATCAATTATATTATATCCATGTATTAATAATCTGATAATAAAAGCAATTATCGAAATTGTGCTTAAGTTTACTAAACCAGCTTCAAAGATATTATATCTCAGCAAATCTGGAGAGTATAAACGAATTCAATTTACGAGCAGAGTAACACCTCCCTTCCCATCAATTATAGAAAAGGGGGCTGCCTGAATTTCTACTCAAAAAATTCATAAAACGCAAAATAACAAAGAAAAAAACAGATCTAGTTTGAAGATAATATGTTCTGTGATTTGAAATTTAGATTAAAATAAATAGAGATGCAATTTGTGAAGGGCTCAGATGGTTGCTTAATGTGCTCAAGGAAGTACTTCTCATACAAGAGGTGTCAGAAATAACGAAGCACCATCATCTTTGCACCTAACAATTAATGCACAACCAACAAACAAAAAGCTAAAAATAACACTTATACTGTCTCAAATATAACAAATTGAAAATATAAAGCTCCTATTCCAAAATCTAGAGAAAATTTGGATTTGAATGGGGAAGGAGACAACAGTGGTGGCTAAATAGCTGAGGCATAATCCTGCCGCAAATTAGGGATTGGTGTTTTCTTTGTTCACTGTAAATGCTGTACTTATAGATTTTGAATGGGCTTGAGGCTTCGACTGTGAGCCCAAAACGGGTAAAACTTATCGCACTGTATATACCAATTCAATACATATATGTAGAGGTGTTCACAGTTTAGATAAAAATTGATTCAAATCGATAAAATAAAACGATTTTATTTAGGTTCGATTTGGTTTGGTTTTAGACTTTTGAAAACCGATAGTATTTGGTTTGTTATGCTTTTATTCGAAAAAACCGAAGAATAACCAAATCAAACCGATGAATTATATACATATATTTTATTAATATACCTACTTAATATATTGTTTTTATAAATAGCTTTAAAGATCTTACATATATTTTCATTAAAAAAAATTTATAATTTACTTATTGAAAGCAAAAATGCCCCAGATGAAAATATTTATCTTATTGATTTCATGTATATGAGTGTCTATGACAATTCTTTGTGGACTAAAAATGTTATTGTCTCTTGCTTCTAGGCAAATATAGTGAATTTTAAAGTTTTATTGATAGTAAATTAGTGATCGAAAGTTCAATAATTTAAGTTATTTTAACTATTTTTCGTTTTGAATAGATTGTTGTCACTTTTTTCACATTTTGAATGAATTGTTTCTTTTATTTTTGTGTATGGTTAATAACCGAATAACCGAACCAAACCAAATCGAAACCGATAACCATCAAACCGATAAATGTATATTATACTTGGTTTGGTTTGGTTTGGTTTTGATAATTTTAAAACCAATTAAGTTGGTTTGGTTTTGGTTTTGACCAATAACCGATCCAAACCGACCCGTGAACACTCCTACATATATGTCATGTGTTTAAATTTATAGTTCATTTTACTTAACCTAAAGTAATTAACATGTATTTTACTTCATTAAATCACATAATAATGAAAATTACATTAGTTTGGTGTATACACCAGGTGCAGATAAGTTTTTTCCGCCCAAAACCATTCGAATGAAACCGTATGTATATAGGTCAAGATTCCACGATAAATGCATTTTAATATCGTTAGGGTTGTTTGGTAAAGTATATTAGAAAGAAATAGAGAAAAGTAATGAAAATATCTTCTGAATTTGGCGTAATTGTTACTTTCGTTTTCAAACTATTGACAGTTTTAAATATATTTTTACTTGACTAACTGAACTTAAATATACTTCAAATATGTTATATGACAAACAAGTGATCTCATACTCTTATAGGAGTGCGAGACATTTAATAAAAAAAAAATTGAGACAACGGTTGAAAACATCTATAAACTTGGCTAGAATTCAGGAGTGTAATTCATCTATGTGGCAAGTTTAGGGATGTATTTATGTTAAGTTAGACCTCAAATGTTTGCACTTAATAAAAATCTGAATCATAATCATTCAAATTAAATTAAATTAAAAAAATTATTAATTTAGGAGATAAGTAGTGGATTGATTAATAATATATTTTTAGATGTTTTGGATTTAATCACTCATTTAGCACTGCACTTTTCATTTTTGTTATGGTTGTTTTTTTAATACAATTATAAATTATAATAAAACTAGATTATATCTCAAATATTTTTCTAAGGAACCTCATTAATAAAAATTATAAATTAATGTAAAATTAAAAATAATATAATAAATATATAGCATTAAGAAATAATTACGAATATTAAAGACTTAATTAATGATTATAAATAATTTATAATATATTAATTATAAATGCTATATAATATAACATTATTTAAATTATCAAAAAATGAAATAGAGGGCATGAATAATAGTTCTCCAACCCCTCTCTATATTTGGAGAGTAAAAATAGAGAATGCCCTCTCCAATCACTCTCTAATTCACCCTTTACTCTCCAGTAGGGGTGTTTATGGGTTGGTTTGGGTTGGTTATTGGTCAAAATCAAAACCAAATCAACTTAATCGGTTTTAAAATTATCAAAACCAAACCAAACCTAATATTATATACATTTATCGATTTGATTGTTATCGGTTTTCGGTTCGGGTTGATTCGGTTATTCGGTTATTAACCATATACATAAAATTAAACAAAATAATTCATTCAAAACATGAAAAAAAAAAAAGTGACAATATTCCATTCAAAACGAAAAATAGTTAGATGACTGACATTACGAAACTTTGGATCGTTGAATTTACTATGAATAAAAACTTCAAAATTCACTATTTTTGGCCTAGAAGGAAGAGACATCGACATTTTCAGTCGCACAAAGAATTGTCATAGACACTCATATACATGAAACCAATAATAAATGTTCTCACACCTTGTGCATTTTCACTTTCACAAGTAAATTATAAATAAATTTTGATGAATATATATATATATATATATAAGATCTTTAAAATCTATATATATATAATAGGAGAGGTGATAGCGCTTAGGTGTCAGCGTCACAATTAATTTCACATTTTTTACTTTTAAAAATCAATTAACAATTAATTATATACACAACAATTCGTGAAAAAAAATTCAAATAAGTTTTAAATATACACGTGTCATCTTCTTAATTAATCTCTATCTTTACATTTAAATTAATAATTTATTAAAACAAATATAAACATTTGTCATCATTTGGAAATATGTACGTGTCAACTTTTTAGTTTTTTAAAATATCTTACATATATAAAGCAGTCAATAAAATAAATTCAAGCCAGTTTTACATATACACGTGTCAATTTTTAAAAAAATTTATACACGTGTCAATTTTAAAAATTTAATTACATATATACAACAATCAATAAAATAAATTCAACTTAAATTTAACTTTAACTTTATATATATATATATCCGTTCAGTTGCATACTATAGAATTACGTGTCAGTTTCTCAAGTATCAAATAGCAATCTATGTCACCATTTGAATTAACCTGTAATTATGTAATAAAAAAGAAATCAAAAGCAATTTTAATTAAGAGCAGTTTTTAGTAAAGAGGTTCCATAACTCCCCTACTATCTTATCCACAATTCATAAACTTCCGGATAAACTGCTTCTCAACTCACTTAAAATGTACATATATAAAGACACCATTTGTGTCAAACTAAACATGTTTCTTTTGAATTTCACAATACAAAAAATGACTTTACAATATAACACAATATCTGAAATTACCAATAACTCAATGAACTGGAATTTAAAAGTTCGCGTTGTTCGTTTCTGGACAACGCCCGATAAATACAAGCCAGATATTTCGTATTCTATGAAATTGATTTTGCAGGATGAAAAGGTATGATTTAAATCAACTTTCTGAATTTAATTTTATTCTCTAATTTTATTACATTATACATTAATGATAATGATTAATGCTTAACAAAATTTTGTTTGCATATAGGGTGATCGAATACACGCATCTATTGACAAGTACACAATAAAGTATTTCAGAGACAAGATTTATGATCATGGTTTATATCGAATGAAATATTTTGTCATAGCCTCTTATAACTCTAAATTTAAATCTAATTCTCATAAACACAAGCTTATATTCACTCAGAATACTATTGTGACTAAACTTGGAAGATTCCTCTTTTCATATGGATGTTTTTAAGCTACGCACCTTCGATGAAATGGCAATTCAGCACAACACCGACGAAAATCAACTAATTGGTAAATAATAATCTATATTATATACTTCATTTCATTTTATTGTAAATATTATATCTAAACTTGAAGAATTATTATTCAAGATGTTGTTGGACATGTTGTCTCATATGAACCAATTCAATTGTCAAAGCAAGGAGACAACAGTAGTTCTTTCATGATTATTGTTGTAGAAGATGAAAAGTAAGTTTTATTAAACAATTTTCATTTAATAGGGTATAGTCCATTATTTTATATTTTCATAACATTGTTCACGCAGGAAAAACAATCTTCCTGCCACTTTATGGGGTGATCTCGTCTTTCAAATGCAATCACATTTATCTGGATCAACAGATGAACCATTAATTGTCGTTCTTCAATTAATGAAGACACACAAATTTAGAGGTATGAATTCTAAAATTCATATTAATTGTTGCATAGTTGTTTATCATTATTCCAAATATATTTATCTAACTTAATAAATCTTATAAATTATTTTACAGATACCTATTCTATTCGTAGTTGTTGGTACCAAATCAAACTATGGATTAATACAGATCTACCACAATCTTCTGATTTTAAAAACAAGTTAATTGCATCAGGCAAATATAAGAAGGTTTCACAAACAAGTTCACAAAAACATATTTCAATTTCTGAGGAGTTATCTACATGAATGGTGTCTTTTAAATTTATTAAAGATTTCCTTCAATGCACTGAAGTGAGTTGTATATTATATTATTATTTATAAGAACATATTTTTATAGTACATATAACTGTCTAACCATCTATATTAACTCACAGGAGTCTACCTATTGGATTGCTGTAAAGATTGTTTGTTTGGAACTTGGTCACAAATGGTCATACTTGACTTGCAAGAAGTGTATCACAAAGGTTGATCCATTGGGAGACAAATATTATTGCTTAAAATGCAATGTTGGAAGTTATATCAGTTATTCACAGGTTGGAGCAAACAATATAAATATTTAAAATTTAATTAACATTATATAACACTTTATTTTATACATTTTAGGTATCGACTTCAAATTCATGTTACTGATGAAACTAGATTTATATCATTATTGTTGTGGAATAAAGAGGTTTTACAACTAATTGGAAAGACTGCCAAGGAATTGAAGGAAGGATTAATAGGAGATGCTGACAATGGTTATCCCACAGAACTTGATACTTTGATTGAGAAAAAGCTCATGTTTAAAGTCCAGATTAAGGATTCAAACATTAACAAGAATGATAATGTCTACAAAGTAGTTAAGTTCATTGATGATGAAGCATTACTAAAGGAATATTGTCATCCTTCTCTTATACACAGTTTGACTGTAAGTGTAAAAATCATTAAAATTTAACTATAATTTTCATATAAATTAATTAACTATAATTTTTGAAACAGGAGGCATCCCTTGATTGTGAACAGAGCATTGATGAAGATAAACTAATTGAGGTATACAAATTAATTCAACCTATATATTTCGTATTTTTAACTTTTCAGATTTTAAAACATAGTATGTTATTTTACATTATGTGTTTTACTAGGCAACACACATAAATTTTTGATTATGTATTTAAATTATTTACAGACACCTATTAAGAATAGCATTTCAGATTGTGTTTCTTCACAAACAAAAGATGTGATTGATTTGACTGAAAAGTTATATCCCAATAATGGCAAACACGTTGGAGTTCAGCCAACACATGCAGATGATGAGGGATTAAATGTCAAACTACCATCTAACAAGTTACGCAAAGTTATAAAGAAGGAGAAAAAGGCATAAGTTTGTCAGAATGGGAGATAGACTTTAATTATTTTAGTTAGTTTATTTTAGAATATTAAACTATCCATTCCTGTTTTAAGAATGTATTTCATTGTGTTAGTACTGATTGTTGTTATTTTACTTTCTATATATGCATATGATGTTATTTCACTTTTAAACATGCGCCATTCTATGTGTGATATATAATTAAGTGTCAACTTCTCAAGTTTCAACTAGCAAAATCTGCCAGATAACTTCAAATAACAATGTGTTGAATACAAATAATAATATGAATGATGCTAACAATAATAACTACATACTAACCTTAAGTATTACATATAAAGCAATTATCTTTGCCAACAATATACTTGCAGGAAATATTTCTTCCATTAAACAACCTCTAAGCAATCTACAAAACATAAGAGACAATTGATTAAATCCTGAAGTTCAAAATTATTGTTATCACTTAGAATGAATTAAGTCAGAAAGTGAGGTATGAAAAATGTACAAAACAGTCTCATATATCCATTAATAGAACAACTCACAAGCTATAGTATAATAGGTATCCATAAATATCATACATTGAGTCTATACTATCCACAGAAAAATAACCATCTTTAAGCTAATCTGTAAAAAGGCATAATTCAAATATGGAAAATTTTGATAAGTCAAAATAGAACCTCCTTAACATGTTAACTAACAGAATAGTCATAGCTTCCCTCATAAAACCAAAATATGACTGCCATAGGTAATCAATAAATAGGCTTTCACTAACTTTATGTATTAGAATTGTTCAAGCATGGCAGGGAGTAATATTAGAGTTAAACTTTGATTGGATAATACGAGGAGAAATAAGAGGATTACCTCAATCTATTATATGTCCATGTGTTTATAATAATCAAGTACAAACTAATTGAAAGAATAGATCTTAGTATAACACAAATATAAAATTTATTGCCAAGGAGACAGTTATATCTACGTTCTAAAACATATTAAACTCAATGAACAGAAGCACAACTCAGTTCATCCCATACCTCTCTACACCTTAATCACACTGTTGAACCAGAAAAAATATATAGTTATGAATAGATTTTACATAATTAGAACAAGATTAAGTATTACAACAATCATATATAGTAAAGTATATAATTATGAATAGCTTTCTCATAATTAGAACAAAAAGGCTTGAACTAATCAAATACTAATCTAATAAACGTATAAACTTTCATATATTCCAATAAGACAGTATACTAAAGGTAATATCCAATAAATTTTGAAAAGTCATCACACAATTTCATATATTTGAGTCTCTTATCATTATGATAAATCTATATGTATGCTTCTGACAAAAAAACATTGAAAATAATATATGGTCATTTAGACATATTAGTTAGACAGATTTTATTATATAGTTTTTTCTATTAACTGACTGATATTTTTAAATTTAAAAAAAAAGCATAATGATGGTACAAAAACAAGAGTCTTGAGACTCAACTAACAAATTTATTGTGTAAAAATCTCCCTTTTTGCCCAACTGACTGTAAATTTAAATTTTACAGTTATTCAATAATAGGATATAGATCTAAAAAATTAATAAACTGCTCTAAATTAACTAATGTTCAGATCTGAGGTTTTTTCCATTTAAAGAG
This sequence comes from Solanum commersonii, assembly GCA_029007595.1. Classification (NCBI taxonomy): domain Eukaryota; kingdom Viridiplantae; phylum Streptophyta; class Magnoliopsida; order Solanales; family Solanaceae; genus Solanum; species Solanum commersonii. Next base: position 1,946,478 of record JAJTWQ010000060.1, read on the forward strand.
ATATAGAGTTCAATAACATACAACAAAGACATGAAAGATCGTAAAAAAATAGCAAGAAAAAATAGAATCTGCTTACAACAGAATAAAAAAACGTGAAAAACACTCATCTGAAGTTAATGGTTAGTTTTTTCATATCTTTCTTTTGTTTGATTAATTAAGTAACTTTCTTACACTTTCAGAAACACTTTAATTAAGTGTTAAAATGTTTATAAATTGGACAAACACATCCATTAAAAATTGTAATACTATAAGGGGGAAGAGATTTTGATGGAAGACATGATTATTGATTTCTTTTAAATATGACACAGATTTAACAGATTTTACAATCTAAAAAAACATACACTATGCCTAATATAGTTAATTTAGTGGCAATACATTCACAATTGTCATTTAACTTTGTAAAATTAGTTAGTACAAAGTGATTAACTTAGTGATGATAAACTAATAAAATATGATGAATGATTGTAGGCTTATTAAGTAATTTATTGTGCATTTCTTATTTCCACTTATATAATATTGTTATACTTATTTTCTATAGAGAATCAATGCTTGCATAAGTAGACTGATTTGTTACTCCATTGAAAGTACATTAGTTAATGCATATTCCTTTATGCTAGATTTGCCAAGTAGTTCTTCTTCAAATCCAAGGCAATCTAAAGGTAAACATATAATGGTGGATGAGAATGCATTTTCGGTGGAACATTCTAATGTTCAATCATATGAGCAAAATATTTATGAAAATGAATATGATGATATGTTGGAAGGTATGAATCTATACGTAAACACATTTTATGTTCTTATAATTTATTAATGTGCGAAATTTTGTATAGTAATAATTTTTTTTACATTTTTTTTATATTTATAGGGGATGAAATTGAAGGTGGTAGAATTTACAATCAAGGTATTTGTTTCAATATTACATTTCATCAACAAATCGATTTATGTTTTTTCTACAATAAATAATTAAACTCTATCTTTTAAATTTTAAATGAAATACTATTAGATTATTGGGATATGGGAGATCCTACTTATGAGTGTGAACATTGTGGTGCGTACTTCTGATATGAAGAAAGAATTGAGAAGAGATACAAAAAAATAAAACCTGTTTTCACTTTGTGTTGTGGTAAGGGAAAGATAAAGCTTCCAAATCCAAAGGATCCTCCTACACTGCTAAAGGAATTATTATTTGGATCAGGTAATTGAAATTATTTATCAAATTACTACATTATTATTAGAATATATTCTTTTAAATGTTTGAATAACATAAAATTAATTTAGGTGACAAAAGTCGTCATTTCAGAGAGAATATAAGAAATTATAATTCTATGTTTTCATTTACATCAATGGAAGGAAAAATTGATGCATCTGTCAATCAAACAAAAGGGCCAAGAACATTCAGATTATCTGGACAGAATTATCATAAAATTGGAAGCTTATTACCTACCAAGGGATCTACTCCAAAATTTGCACAATTGTATATATATGATACAGAAAATGAGGTGCAAAATAGAATTAATGTTATCAAGTAAGTATTTATAGTATATATAAATTTTACAACGTTCAATATAATTGTAATTATTAATCACTATTATTTATATAACTATTTTTTTTTAGTCGTAGTGAAAGCAACAATCAAATGCATGCTCAAATTGTTAATGATCTCAAGGAAATGCTAGATCAACACAATGTGCTTACAAAATCTTTTCGGATGGTAAGAGATAGATTTCAAATTGATCAAAGTGCAGATGTTAAACTAAGACTGATAGGAAAAAGAGAAACAGATGGAAGAAGGTACAATTTGCCAACAGTTTCTGAGGTAGCAGCTTTGGTGGTTGGTGATTTTGAACCAACCTGTTCTGACAGAGATATAATAATTGAAAGTCATTCTGGACAACTTAAGAGAATAAGTGAATTGAATGCAGCATACTTAGGTTTGCAATGTCCATTACTTTTTTCATTTGGTGAAGATGGATATAGAGAAGATATTCCTTTAAATGAAATTTATGAATCATCTGATGGAAGGAAATATGTTAGCTCTCTTGAATACTTTTCATACAAAATTCAAGAAAGGAAGAATGAAGTACCAACAATTGTATCGGCTAAAAGATTATTTCAACAATTCTTGGTAGATGGATATACAATGATAGAATCTTCTCGATTGCTATTTTGTAGGCTCCATCAAACACACTTGAGAGCAGACTTCTATAAGGGATTACAAGAAGTTGTTTTACAGGGAGACACTCAGCCTTCTTCTAAAGGACAAAGAGTAATATTATCTTCTTCTTTCACTGGAGGTACACGTTACATGTTGCAAAATTATCAAGATGCAATGTCAATATGTAAATGGGCCGGATATTCTGATCTATTTATTACATTTACTTGCAATCCTAAATGGCCTGAGATCACTAGATTTGTGAACAGTAGGGGATTGGCTCCAGAAGATCGGCCAGACATTATAACGAGAGTCTTTAAAGTCAAATTAGATCACCTGACAAAGGATTTGCGAGACAACAAAGTATTTGGACAAGTAAAAGCAGGTATATTATTACCTTATTATTATACCACAATTGTTTATATTTAATTTGAAACAGTAATAAAAAATAATAGCATATTTATCCTTTGATTCAGTGATTTATACTATTGAATTTCAAAAGCGTGGATTGCCTCATGCACATATTTTGCTATTTCTACATAATAAATCTCCAAATATTGGTGATATTGATGATATTATTTCAGATGAATTACCAAATAAATTACTTGATCTGGATTATTATGTGGCTGTTACAAACTTTATGATGCATGGTCCATGTGGTTCAATTAGAAAATCATCTCCTTGCATGCAAAATGGAAAATGTTCAAAACACTTTCCAAAAAGGTTTATTTTTTCTACCTCAATTGATGAGGGTTGATGAAATAAATATGTATTGTGATTGTCGGTATATATCACCATGTGAAGCAGCTTGGAGAATCTTTAAATTTCCAATCCACCATAGAGAACCTTCTGTAGAAAGGTTATCTTTTCATTTACCAGGCAATCAGAATATCATATTTTCAGATGATGATCCAATTGATGTTGTCATCAATAAACCAACCATAAAGGAATCCAAGTTTTTAAGTTGGTTTGAAGCAAACAAGGAATTTCCTGAAGCAAGAGATTTAACCTATGCAGAATTTCCTTTAAAGTTTGTTTGGAAGCAACAATCTAAGAGATGGGATAAAAGAAAAACTTCTGCATTTTCGATTGGAAGAATTTTCTTTGTTCCACCGGGATCTGGTGAGCAATATTATCTTAGATTGTTATTGATATTGTTAGAGGTCCCACTTCATATGAGGATATCAGAAGAATAAATGATATTGATCATGAGACTTTTAGAGATGCATGTTATGCTTTAGGATTATTAGATGATGACAAAGAATATGTTGATGCTATAGTAGAAGCAAGTCATTGGGGAATCCCATCATATCTAAGACAATTATTTGCTATGCTACTTATATCAAATTCAGTGTCACGTCCGGAGGTTGTTTGGCAATCAACATGGCATTTACTATCTGAAGATATTCTTCATGAACAAAGAAGAGTATTAGATAACCTAGGTACCCAATACTGTTTTAAATTTAAATTAATCTTATTATTATCATGAATTCTATATTATTTTTGTTTTATTAATTAGTTTATTATATTTACGTTTAAATATTAATTTATTATATATATTACTTTTTCAGAAGCTTATCTATCAGATGTTGATTTGAAGAATTGTTGCTTGCAAAAGATAGAAAGTTTTTTAAAAAGTTGTGGAAGAAGTTTTTCAGATTTTCCTACAATGCCAATACCTGTTTACACTGAGGATGATATTGACATCACCAATAGATTAATTTGTGATGAAATGCGTTACAATAAACGAGCTTTAGCTGATAAACATCAACAATTGATATTAAATTTAACGGATGAGCAGAAATCAGTGTATAAAAAAATTATGGCAGTAGTTAATGAAAATATGGGTGGATTTTTCTTTTTATATGGATTTGGAGGAACAGGAAAAACTTATATTTGGAAGACTCTATCAGCTGCCATAAGGTCCAAAGGAGATGTTGTTTTAACAGTTGCATCTAGCGGGATTGCATCTCTTTTATTACCAGGTGACCGAACAACACATTCAAGATTTGTTATCCCGCTAAATATAACTGAAGATTCAACATGCAATTTAAAACAAAGTACTCCTTTAGCACATTTGCTAATCAAGACTAAGTTGATTATTTGGGATGAGGCTCCAATGATGCATAAACATTGTTTTGAAGCTCTTGATAAGACTTTAAGAGATATTATTGGCTACAAAGACGTAACTAAGTCAGAATTACCATTTGGTGGTAAAACAATTGTTCTTGGAGGTGACTTCAGACAAATTCTTCCTGTGATCCCAAAGGGTAGTCGACAAGATATTGTTAATGCAACTCTCAACTCTTCATATTTATGGCCCCATTGTGAATTATTAACACTGACAAAGAATATGAGGTTGCAAAGCAGTGACGCTGATACTGATCTAAAAGAGTTGCAAGAGTTTTATGATTGGATATTAGCTGTTGGGGATAGTAGTATTGGTAATTCATTTGATGGAATTGATAAAGTTTTAATACCAAAGGATCTTCTAATAACTGAATATACTGATCCAATAGCAGCTATTGTGAAAAGTACGTATCCAGATTTTAGTACTAATTGTAATGATGTTGGATACCTACAACAAAGAGCCATTCTTGCTCCGACTCTTGATATGGTGGAATCAATCAATCAATAAATGATCTCCTTGAATCATAATCCTGAGAAATCATATTTGAGTTCTGACAAAATATGCAAGTCTGATCATACTTATTCAGCTTTGGAACATGTACACACCCCAGATTTTTTGAACACTATTAAATGTTCTGGAGTTCCAAATCATTCAATTATTTTAAAAGTTGGAGTTCCAGTGATGTTACTAAGAAATATTGATCAGATAGCAGGACTATGTAACGGCACTAGGTTGATTGTTACTAAACTTGGAAATCAAGTAATTGAAGCAAAGGTTTTATCTGAACAGATGGCTGGACAGAAGGTATTTATGCCAAGAATGACTTTAACTCCTTCAAATGCTAGAATACCATTTAAGTTTCAAAGAAGACAGTTTCTTATAACTGTATCATTTGCCATGACAATCAACAAGAGCCAAGGACAGTCTTTATCTCATGTTGGATTATTTTTGAAGAAACCAGTGTTTACCCATGGACAACTTTATGTAGCTGTTTCTAGAGTAACAAGTAGAAAGGGATTAAAAATACTGAGTTACAATGATGACGGACAATTAACTGATGAGGCTATAAATGTAGTATATAAAGAAGTGTTTCGAAAGCTATTGTGATATGCAGATTCTTTGGGATGTTTTATATATACTGTAATTGTTGATGATTATTATAAAACAATTCTGATGAAGTTGTTGTTATAATTATGGTATCATTTAGAGGTATGTTATTTTAACCAACTAAATAATTTTTAATAATATTGCGTTTTGTATAGTACATCTAAAGATAACATTATATGATCTAAAATGTTATGCGATTACTTTAATTAATATACAAATTTATTAATTTTAAATTAAATTTTTTATCATGTAAATTGATTGATTTACCTTTTTTTTTTGCATTGTTTTTTCAAGCTAATGACAGTCAAGAAACGTTAGAAATTGTTTCATGCAATCAGAAGAAATAAGAGTTCTAAAAGGACAAATACTGATAATGAATGTTCAGGTACAATTTTAATCTTTAGTATTTGCATTATACATTTTCAAGTAAAATTTTAATCTCAAATTTTTTCATTATACTTCTCTAATATTTCCTTTAGTCTTCTCTAATATTTCCATTATTCTTTTATCATTACTTTGTTTTATAAAGATTTATAATAATTATAATATTTTAAAATACTTTAAATAGATTATTGTTGTTAACTCTTTTATTGACAGTGGCAGATAATACAGCTGATATTTTGAGTTCTTGAGTTTGAATAATTGGTATCAAGAGTTTGAAAAAACGGAGGGGAAGAATACACTTATGCATATAGTGAACAATTTCACATTTAAGTAATTGAGTGTGCTTTGAGGATAGTATCAGTCTCTTTCATTATATCAAATGGAACTGCATGTTGACATTATTTTTTTATAACTAAACTATATATATGCAATGGAGGGTTTGGTTCTATATACTTTTTAAACTTTAGATTTAATCGTGCTATCCTGTAACAAGTATTTAAAGGAGTTCATATATGCTTTTAGATATTTCAAAGAAGCAGCACATTAAAAATAGACTCCAATAAGTTTAACCAACTAAACACACAATTATTTACGTTATGTTAATTTTAGTGAACTGAATTATAATCTATCAAGCATATGAATTTTATCATTAAGCTCTTCATCTGAACTATGAATCATAATATAGGTATAAGCACATTGAAACTATAGAAAATATCAATATAAATCAGATTAAAATATAGAGACTGCCGTAAAAAGAACCAAATTGAGAGGAAAATAAAATAGCTTAACTACATATTTTTAGATGTAAGACATCTTTTCGAATTTTTAAAAACAAATAATCAGTTCCCTGCTCCTTCAAGAAGCAATAATTCATCACAATCTACTCTAACAACATGGTTAAGCATAAAAAAACAAGATAGAGATCTAACCTGACATTGCAAAGACCATAAAAACTGCTACGACCACATCATAAACTCTCAATTGCCAAGCAAAATAACAAAATCTGAATCAACATAAGCTTATTACAACTATGTTATAGCATGCATGTACTAATTAAATTAAATTTAAAATATAATACCTTAGTTGACCATCCCAAATAGAGTAATATCGATGCAAAATAGAGTTGAAGAGGACATCAACTGATAAATTTTGCAAAATTAACTCCACGACAAGAAGATGATGCATGCTAATAGTCTTTAATAGAAGTTCTTATTAAACAAGGTCAATTGAAAAAAAGAAAAAGAAAAAAATGAACTCACCATTTCATGAAACATACGATTGTTGACGGAACGACTCTAGATTTAAATACAATTTCGTTCAAAATCTTATTTTCAGTGTGATACCTGCTTGAATAAAAATTTTCTTAGGCTTTGTTCTAATTGGAATGTTCAAATTTTGAAATGAGATTTATTTTTTTACCAAAGTTATGGTGATGAGATTCAAATTATAGATTTCGTTCTTCTAAGAAACTTTTTACAAGGAAGCATCTGAAAAAATTAACAATTAGAAAGAACCCAATTGATAAAGGGTAAGAGAAGAATATAAAGAAAATAAAGGAACAACACTAACAGTGAGATGGAAAAGCACACAGGAGCTAATAGATGACGGAGTAGCTCTTACCGGCGACGATCTAAAGAGAAAGCTCACTTTCCTAATCTCAAAAATCATATTCCATCAGTGCAAGTTTGGTCTCCTTCCACAATCTAGATAGATCCATTTTTTTCAAGTTTTCATTTTGTTTTTTCTTATATTCTCTACTACCTGACACTTTCCTCCAACTTTTTGTTTACATTTTTTTGTTATTCAATAAATTGGCCCATTGCCATTTTGCTTAATTAAAAATAACGAAAGAAAGATGGAAATATTGAAATGTGTGCATACATTGAAGTCTACTATACAATCAAGGCACACTAATCAATATACCTAAAAAGTTGTATTATTTTATATTACTTTCTTCATTTTATACCTCCTTCGTCAACTTTTAATTGTCATATTTAATTTTCAAAAGTTTATTTGACCAATTTTTAAAATAAAATATGATTATATTAAATTGATATTTTAAGAAAAATATTTTTATATTCCAAAACTATACGAAAATTACTACAAATAGCCATTATTTGCATATTAATATAATGAAAAAATATATCGTAAATTGTTAGTCAAAATTCTTATGTTTTACTCTAAAAAAACATGACATTAAAAGTGAACTGATGGATATTAGTTTATTATTATATTAAATATAATTGTCGCATATTAATTTATCATTATACTAAATATAATTAATTTATATTAGTTGATCACTTTACTAAATCAATAAAATTTTAATAACTTTTTTTACTACTCTTGCAATTAATTTTATTTTTGAAAGTATTCATATTTGTTTGTATAATTTACAATATGTATTTTGAGGCATGAACTTGAAAAATAATCTTCTTATTTATGTTTTTCAAGCATTGTAAAAAACTAATAGTGATCAACTAATATGAGACGAAGGGAGTATTTCACATACACAATACGTAATATAGTTTTTTATATTATATTATATATTACACAATACGTAATATAGTCAATTTTTTCGAACAAAACATAACCAAACCAAATACTATTAGTTTTTAAAAAATCTAAAACCAAACCAAACCCTAAATAAAATCGATCTATTTAATCGGTTTGGTTTGGTTTTTCGATTTGGATCGGTTTTTATCCAAACCGTGAACACCCCTACTCTCCAGTCATAAGGAATTGAATAGTAATTCTCCAAATTTGGAGAACTACTATTCATACAATCTATTTCACTTTTTGAATATTATATTGTTATTATTATTATTTTGTGTAATTAGCATATTATTTGTTATATAAGACTATTCATTAAATCTCTAATATTAATAATTCTTTTTACATGTAATATAACATTTTAAAAATATATTATTTAATAAATACTATTTTTTCTGAATTAATAATATTTTATTTTTTTTAATTTTTGTCACTTTAAGTGATATAATTTGATATGACTATTAATTTTCATTATTAAGAATGCACAACATTTAAACGATAAGATGAAAATTTTAATTTAAAAATACAATACATAACATAATAATTTGGGCAAATTACAAAAATCACATACTTTTAAGGCAAAACTACAATATATCCCTTAAAAATTTATAATTACTGAAATCCTTCAAAACAGATACAATAATATAAGAGTTGATACATTAATCTGATGCGTGAGATACATTAATCGTTAAGTAAGATACATTACATTTTATACATGATACACTAATCTGATGTACATTTTATACATGATACACTATCTGATGCGCGAGATATACTAATCTGATACGCGAGATACACTAATCTGATGTACATTTTATACATGATACACTATCTGATGCGCGAGATACACTAATTTGATGTGCGAGATACATTAATCTGATGCGCGAAAATGAGGAATTTTGGAGATTTGTAAAACTTATAGAGGATAATGGTAATAAGTAAACTAAAGTGTGGGATTTCTGCAATTTTTCCTAATCTAAATACAAGATAAAAATACACTACATAACATAATAATTTTAAAAATCACAACAATAATTTAGTAATTCAGTAGATCATTTCCTGATTTAATAATATTCAGAAAAAAAAATCAATGTATGATCCAAAGAATTGTTGTAGTTGTAATTGCGGTTATGCTTGTTGAATAATTTTTAGCTAGACATAAAAATATTAAGGACAAAAATGTTCATTTTGAACTCCGTAATTGTAATGACCATCCAAATCATTTTCTTCATTTTCCAATCTTTTCAGCATTTAAAGCTTTCTTGTAGCGACCATAAGTCATTTATGACTTGCTGGGACTAATAGTTTGGTCGTCGGGTCGTTTGTTTGGATTTGGTGCAAGTTTCATATTTTGGAGCATTTGAAACTGAATGGTTCTCCAAAAAGGTCATTTTAGGCTAGGGCATGGTTGGTTTGGGTTAGAGACTTCTGGTATGAGTTTGTGTCATTAGACATTTTAATTTTGAATCTTAAGTTAAAGATTGACTTTGATCAATATTCTTGGTAAACATGCTCGAAAGAGAATTTTGTTAGCGCAATTAATTCTGAAATGTCAAGTTTGGTTTAGAGCAACCTTTCATGCAGTTTCTAGACTTCTAGTCTCATTTTGAGCCTTCTTGTGGTTTTTAGCTTAAATGGTACTTGGTTATGAGATCGACTTTTTCTCGAAACGACCTCGGATAGAAGTTTTGATGATTTTATTGAGTCTGGAATGCCGAATTCAATGGGATACAATATTGTATTTACACGCATGGGTTCCAAATGAATCCCAGGCACCCCATCAAAGAATTCAAAGTTGGAGCAAATCAGCTAAACTTTTTTTTTTAAATGACAGGGAAGGCCTAGATGGGGTGGTGGGGTAGTGAGAATGACATAAAAATGATTTTTAAAAAAATTTGAAATAGTTTCCAAAAATAATTCTTTTTTAAAAATAAAACAAAAATTAATGGAGGTGGCGGGGAGGGGGTGGACTTGTTGGGGGTGGTTGTAAAATAAAAAAGAAAAAAATTTGAAACATTTTTAAAAAACAATTTTTTTGAGGGCGGGAATAGGTGGTAATAGTTGGAGGAGGTAAAAAAAATCTTAACATTTAAAACACTTCTCAAAAATAATTTTTAATCTCTTTTTTGAGGAGGGCTACTTTGGTAATTAGGATAAAAATATATTTGAATGTTTTTTTTATAAAAAAAAAATATTTAAAAAATTTAATTCTTTTTTGAATGGAGATAGTTGGGTACTGATTCTAAGTAGGGTAAAAAAAATTGAAGGATAATTTTAAAAAATATTCTTTAATTTAAAAAAAAAAAGTTAATTTAGAAACATTTTTTAAACATTTAAGTCATCCAATCCATACCAAACACACCCATCGTGTTGGCTCATACAGAACGATCATTGTATATAAAAATTAATGGTAATCAGTATATCGACACATTTCAACAAACACTAAACATGCATAAAACATAGATAACATATTACAAGTATATGGATCAGAATATCTGGCTTGGATTTTCCCATAAGATGAGAAAATACATTAAAAAGTGCTCAGTTATTTCAGCTTCGATCATCTGGGGAAATATTCATCACATCCATAAGCTAAATCATTCAAAAAATACATAATAAAACTTAGAAATGACAAATTATTTTAAACACCCAATTTCAAAAATTCTTTCTTCCTTAAAATTGTATTTATTTTTAATCTTGAAAAAATGATAAGCAAGATCTTATAACAAATCAAATCACAAGGAGCGGAGAAGGAAGAACCACCGTTTTACTTTGACACATGAGGTGGCGGGTTTGGCTGACAGTATATAACTTGAATCCTTTCTTAAATTACAGGAGATAATAATGCACTAAACTAATCAATTATATTATATCCATGTATTAATAATCTGATAATAAAAGCAATTATCGAAATTGTGCTTAAGCTTACTAGACCAGCTTCAAAGATATAAATATATCTCAGCAAATCTGAAGAGCATAAACGAATTCAATTTTCGAGCAGAGTAACACCTCCCTTCCCATCAATTATAGAAAAGGGGGTTGCCTGAATTTCTACTCAAAAATTCACAAAACGCAAAATAACAAAGAAAAAAACAGATCTAGTTTGAAATTTATACGTTCTGTGATTTGAAATTGACAAAAAAATTAGAGATGTAGGGTGTGTTTGGTATGAAGGAAAATGTTTTCCATGGAAAATGTTTTCCTGGAAAACCAGTTGATTTTTGACTTATTTTCTCATGTTTGGTTGGTGAGTAGAAAATATTTTTCGGAAAATATTTTTAGTGTTGATTTATGAATGATTTTTTTTTTGAGAAATATTTTTTATTTTTACTAGGGTAGAAAATAATTTTTGAAATTCAAAATATTTTTTAAAAACAAACTTAAATTTTTTTTTGGGGGTGGGTTGAGGGTAGGGGTGAAAAATTGAAATTTTGAAGTTGAAAATATTATTTAAAAACAAATTTTATTATTTTTTTTTGGGGGGTGGGGGGTGAAATTTGGGTAGGAGGTGCGTGAGGGGGCGGGTCAAGGTAGGGTGAAAAAATGATTTTTTGAAATTGAAAATATTTTTTAAAAACAAACTTATATTATTTTTTTGGGTAGGGGTGGCGAGTAGGAAGTGGGTGGGGGATTGAGTGTAGGGGTGACAAAATAAAATTTTAAAAATTGAAAATATTTTTTAAAAGCAAATTCATTTTTTTTGGGGGGGGGGGGAGGGCGGGGGAGGGGGTGTGGGTGATCGAGGATCGGGATGAAAAAATAAAAAATTGAAATTGAAAATATTTTTTAAAAACAATAAAAAAAAATTGATAGGGAGGGGGAGGGTAGTGGGTGGGGGTAAAAAATAAAAAATAAAAATTAAAAATATCTTTTAAAAATAATTTTTAATATTTTTTTGGGAGGGGGGGTAGGGGTAGGGGTAGGGGTGAGGGTGGGTAAAACAATTGAATTTAAAAACAAGCTTTAAATTATTTTTTTGGGGGGCTGGTTTGAGGGTAGGGATAAAATAAATTGATTTTTTCAACAAAAAAGTAATTGTAGTTTGAAGTTGGAAGAGAGTTTTGGAAAATGTTTTTCTTAGGTTTTGAAGGGAAGTCATTTTCCTTAAATTTGAGGAAAATGAGTTGATTTGGAAAATAATTTCCAAAATATGAGAAAATTGAAAAATATTTTTCGAAAAATGTTTTCCTTCATACCAAACACACCCGTAGTTTGTGAAGGGCTCAGAGGTTTGCTTAATGTGCTCAAGGAAGAACTTTTTGAAGTTTCTTCTCATACAAGAGGTGCCAGAAATAAATAAATAAAAAGCACCATCATCTTTGCCCCTAACAATTAATCTACAACCAACAAACAAAAAGCTAAAAAACAGAATGGGGAAGGAGAAAACAGAATGGCTAAATGGTTGAGGCATAATCCTGCCGCAAATTAGGGTTTGGTGTTCTCTTTGTTCATTGCAAATGCTGTTCTTATAGATTTTGAATGGGCTTTAAATGTTAGCCTAAAACCATTCGAATGAATCCCGTGTGTATATAAGTCAAGATTCCACGCGAAATGTCGTTTAGGGTTTGTTTGGAACTATTTTGATAATTGAATTTGGTGTAATTTAGTATAATTATATTGTCTATCATGTTTGATTGGTCATGTAATTACCTGGTCAGCATATAATTGTGTGTAATTTATAGAGTGTATGTTGACACCCAATTTTGATCGACCCTTAACCTTTTGAAATGCTATTCGATTAAATGCGTACTTTTAAAGCATTTTGAGTTTAAAATTATAATCAATTTTATCTAAAAATCATATAGGTTAGCATGCATAATTTTGAAAATTATCGTAATTATCATCAAGTTATTTTATCAAATTATCTTTATCGATATTTAAACTCGAAATAATTCAATGTTGTTTTAAAAATTTTAAGTAATTTTAATTATAACATTGTGTAGTATTTAATTAAATAACATTTTCTTTAGTTTTCCTCAAAATCATTTAAAATTGAGCCAATTATATTCTAATTCCTTTCAATTCTAGCCCATTCAATTCCAATCTTATTGCAATTATAGCCTTTGTTGATTTCAATTTTAGCCTATTCTTATTCCAATTTCAGATTTCAAGTGAGTTAATCTCATCCGTTCATCCTTAAAATTAAATCTGAGCCGCACATCTAATTCTAATCCTACGGTTGAGATCGATTCTCCTCAACCTTCCTATTTTATTATCTAAAACACCTAACCCTAACATTCACTCTTCATATTCATCTCTCCCTCCCTAAGCTGCCGCCTCCCCCTCCCTCTTTCTCTCCAGACCACCGCCTCCGGCGAGACGAGCAGCAGCCGGCGACTACAGCAAGGCCAGCAGCTGTGACCAGCAGCGATCCCAGCGAGTCTCTCCTCTTCTCCTTGGCTTCGGCGAGCAGCAGCAACGCCTAGCGAGGCGGACACCGGCCAGCAGCTCGTTAAAACGAGCAGCAGCAGCTCCGGCGCTTTCTTCCTCCTCTCATCTTCCCCCGCCTCTCCTTCCTTTCTCTATTTTTCTTCTCTTTGCAGGAACACCAACAACAAGCTGCCGGCGAAAATCCAGCGGCCAGCAGTCGCGAGCCACCAGCAACGCCACCCTCTCCCTCGCCTTCTCTCTCCGGCGAGAATGAAGAAACAACAAAAAGCTTGTAGATTCCCATGTGCTGATTCGGAACTAAAAACAATTTATTTAATAAGGACTGATCTGTGAAGATCAGTCCCAGGTATGATGTCTTCATTTTAAAATTCAAAGTTATTTGTGCTTGCCATTAGACATAGATGTGCATGTTAATCCGTTCATTGTTTCGTGCTTAGTATTTCAAGCTCCTAAAATATGTGTGGAGCTGCTGATTTTTGTGGAAATCTATGTTCTTCATTTGGTTAAACTTTACATGTATGATAAAATTTTAACTATAGTTTGGATTTGGCCCATGAAATTTCTCCACCTTCGTTGCCAGTTTTCCTTTGTTCCTTGTGATGGTATGTTTCTAATCTGTTCTGTTGCAATTGATCCTTGGCTATTATTATAATAATATTGTGTTTGTTATTCAATAGGCTCTAAAAGGAATTTGTCAAACTGTTAACTTCTTGATTGAATAGGAAATTCCATCCAATATATCTTCCTTTTTGTTGTATGCTATGCTCGGGTATATACGGTAAGCATCTTGTTGGAGTATAGCGGAAAAGGTAAGAATATTTCTCTCGTTTGCTGGTTGATTGTGTCACTTTATTTTAGCCGCATGATTTATCAATTTAGGGCCATTGTTGATGATGTTAATTGATTTCTAAGAGAAGATTTCTCCTGATTAATTGTTTAGTGACTTGTTACCTTATTTGAAAGGTTGAACAGATTCTTACTTTTTTTATATATATATATTTGGTAAAATAAAATCTGGGCAATTATATTTGAACATATGCTTACTTGTTTTTTTTTTTTATATTTGGTAAATTAAAAATCAATAAAATAAAAGTCTGATTTGGTTTCCGGTTATTTAAGGAAAACAACTTTTAATTGTCTCCTAATTTATTTCTTTCCTTTGTTTGTGCCCCTCCCCTCCACTATATAAATAGGACCTACACATTCTAACTTTGACAGTCACTTAGACACACACAGAGATCCTCACATATTACTCTCACACACGGTTGAAGACTCTCATGCTTAAGACACACCTTCTAAGCAATTAGCAATAGAATAAAACACTTCCCCACTCTAAAATTTTTTTCTGAAAATCGGTGAACATTTTTAAGTGCTTCTTTACTTGATATTGCGGTGTTTGTGTCTAGCATCGGATTGAGTTTGACTGCATTGCTGATAATTATACTCCGCATAATCGGTTAGTTCTATTCCATTAGTTTATTTTGTTTTACATATGTTCCCTTGGAATGCTGTGCATGAATAAAATAATAGGGAGGTATCCGAGTTAGTTCCTTTCACCTATATCCTCTATGTGGTATATTTGTGTGGTATATTTGTGTGCTTTGCTTAATTGATTGTGAGGCTACATATATGTGAAACAAATCGTACCGTGCACATTTGTTGTTACTCGTATTTGGCTGTGTTTTCTTAGTTTTAACAGGTTTTCTTGAGCTTAAAGATTGAAGATCTTGAAGAGTTGTCATGGGAGGAAAACATTAGACAAGCTAATCTTGCTTACTTTATATTTTGTATATTATATAGTTACTATTAGTTGTCTTGTAATAATTTGTAAAACTCTAACTCTATATATATACAATATTTGGGGGATCGTCTAAGGGGGGAGGGGGATTTATATGCTACTTGTTTTATTTTTTTAGTAATTTATTTGTGTTAGAAAGCATGTCTATAGGTTTGTGATTATTTGATAGTTTATATCTTATAACCCTGCTTTAGTTCTAACTAAATAAAATAAAAATAAATAAACAAATCATTACCGCTATTTATCATTTGTTTGATATTATCTAATCATAATAAAGTTGTTTGTGAATAATTTTGGAGTGTAGTGATCACCCTCTAAATGATAACAATATAATATATTTGCTCTTTGTTTAATCTAATTTCAATCAAAGCTCCTTTTATATAAAAATGAATAAATATTTAAATATTATCATAATGTCTCGTATTGGAATGTTCTGCTATTCTAGATATCATGCCTATAGGATTTAGATAACTTTAATATATTATAGTATGTATGCATGTAGGTTTAAATGAGTTATAAAAATGTATGATTAAGATCTGAAATTAATCTAAGCCTACCACCTACAATTCATGCCCATTGCTTTAATTAATAAAATTGATCTTAACTAATCAATAAATTTTTCAGCATGTTTAATCAACTTTGGGGCGCTAATATTTCCAGTATGTTATAACTAAATAAATCAGCTTGTTAAAATCAAATCATAATTTTCAGCATGTTAACTAATTAAAATAAATATGCTACATATTCTTTTTTTTTTCAAGTGTTTCTACATCTCATAATTAGGTTCTGCCTTTTAAAAAATAAATTCATAAACTATTTCCAGTATGTTTTAAAATTAAGATTTGTTGTACATATTTGTTGTTCTAATAAGACTTTGCCTGAAATATTTAGTTTCTGCATTATGAACAGTTGTCTTGCCATTTTTAATCAATTGATAAATAAATAATTCATGCATGCTTTATTAATAAATAAATAATTTTTGCATTGTGTCATAACCCTCTATCTTTGCTAAATTATATATCACATTATTATGAAGCTTGTTTATGCGTTTGTATGCCACACACCTTAGCATGAAACCTTTCACCTTATTTGTGTTTGCAAGCATGTTAATTAAAATCTAGAGGTCAATATGAGATTTATGTGCTAAGTGTTGTCCTATTTGTTTGACTTGGAGTCTAGGTGGGCCTATTAGGAGTTTATATTTGTCTAAATCTACCCTATTAGTAGTCCAATGCCTCTTGGATTTTAAGCGGGGACGTTAGACACCTTTTAGAGACGAAAAGCATGCGGTGGTGGGGTAGGGATAGTTTAGGCTCTATGGAGATGATGATATCGACTAGTCTTAATGACAAACTTTGATTTTGTCTGTCCCTACGAAATACCGATCGAAATAAAGAAAGTCGAGTGCTGATCCTAAAATTCTTCAGAGTCTCCCTTTCCTTTGTCCCTTGATTTGTATATTTGTTTGGGCTAGTTTAAATAAAATATAAAAATTATTTATCCTATCTACTTGTGCAATTTTCTGTCTCCTCGCTTCTTTTTTATTATTTGTTTAAATAATTATTTCTCGTTTATTACATCACTTAGTTCCGCATGCTTACTAATAAAAGTAACTAAAGTGCTCTTAATTGTTTAATATGTGTTATCACCTAGTAATAATGTTTAATAAATAATCAAATAATGAAATGACCTTAAATGCTACTTGTAACCCCCATATATTGCATGAGACATGGTTGGGATTCACATTTGTGGACCTCGAAGGATGCCTAACACTTTTCTCTCGAGGTAATTTGAACCCTTACGCTGATCTCTGGTTCGTTGACCTTAGTTAGACTTAGTTAGGTTAGATAGGTGCCCTAACGCGCCTTAATTCGTTAGGTGGCGACTCTTCAATCACCCAAAGCCCAAAAAAGTTGTTAGGTCGTGCACAAAATCCGTTTTGAGAAAAAAGGGGGTGCGACAATGTAATTACACTCTCCAATTAATCGAGGGGCTGTGAATTGTTGATAATTACATAGTTTAATTACAAACTAATTACTTTTTATTTTTTTTGTTTTTTTCGTTTTAATGTATTTTTTTGATTTTATTATTCTAATATTCTCTAGATATATTTTTTCATTATTTATATTTCATTTCCTTCTTATTCTCAACCTTTACTTTATGTGATTCAATACAATTTTTCGTATCATCCACAAAAAAGTTATTAGTATAATTTTGTTAGTATTAATTTTTTTAAATTAAAGCAGAATTCATTGTTGCATAAAGTTATGGACTTATGTTTTCCTTTTTCTTTTGAATCATATTTATGTATGTTATGTTAAAATTTGACATAAGAGTTTTATGTTAAATTTTTTGTTTTGAATTTAGAACTTATGTTATATTTTCACTTCATTTTTTTAAGAGTATTGACTAGATATTTTACATTGCAAATTATTTTTTTTAAGTTAGACTCGATTGACTATCTTTTTGTCAAATGTTTTATAATTTTTTGACATTATATTTATAATATTAATCTTTGTGTCAAACATGCATTTCATAATGTTCATAGAAATTTTGTACTTTTAATTTTTATGATTAATTTAATTAAAATATACCAAATTGAAAATATAAATCAATTATTTTTATAATATTAGTTAAGAACAACTGTTTATTAATTAATATATTTTTAAAAGACAATATATATATCTTAAATATTCAATTCAATATCATTTATATAGCTCCTTATTTGTCTAATATAATTTTTAATTTTAAATAATTAATTTGTATTCTTGATTCAATATAACCTTATGATTATACTTGTGCAACCAGATAGTAAACTTGTAATTACTGTTGCAATCAAATAGGTTAGCGTAATTGCTAGGTTGTGTAATTACTAGACTGGTAATTACTACCATAGTAATAACATCAATTTCAACACCTGGTGGCTTTCCAAACAAACTCATATCCTTGGGGTTTGTTTGACAGAGTGTATTTGTTGTGAATTTTTGTTTTCAAATTATTGATTATCTTAAAATATTTTTTTACTTGACCAATTAAACTTAAAATACAATCTCGATCCGTCATATGTCAAATAAGTTGTCTTAAACTCTTGTAGGAGCAAGAGACTCTCATAAAAAAATTGAGAGATGTGTTGAAATACTCATAAACTTGACGAGAATTTAGGAATGTATTTTACATATGTGGCAAGATCATGATGTATTTAATTTAAGTTAGGTTTCATTTGTTTGCACTTAATGGAAATCCGAATCATAATAATTCAAATTAAATTAAATTAGAAAAATTATTAATTCGGGAGATAAGTAGTGGACAAATCAATAATATATTTTTAGATGGAGAAAAGACATAAATTTCCCCCTGAACTTGTTCCGAAAAGACAGTTACATGCTTAAACTATCATGACGACCTGTTACATACTCAATCTTGTTTAAAGTGAAATTAACACCCCCCGCCCACTCCCTTTTTGTGTGAAAATGTGTTATACATGCGTTTTGACACATATATAAGATTTTATTTTTAAAAAAAAAACCATTTTTGCTTAATATTTTCTTAGACTTTTGCAAAAAGTAGAAACCTAGGCTTTCTTCCTCCTCCCACCTTACATTGTTTTCTTCTTAAAGTTCATTTCTTCTTTCTTCTTCATTATTCATAAATTGAAGGGAAAACAAGAAATTTGAAGAGAGAACATGAGACAATAAGACGATTATGAAATTTAGTGATGTTGGCGGCGGCAATAGGGGGTGGGCAAAACCATTGTTGTCGGCGAAATAAATAAAAACTTTCAGATCTGTAAAAGTTCTTTTGAAATCTTGATAATTATAGATGAAAATCAAGCATTTCATTAGTATTCTTTGTGTGTAAAATCAAATATGTTATTGATGGCTTGAGACAAAAATAACATTGTGATGGTTGTGGGTGGTGCTCTGGCAAGAATAAAGAAGACAAAGATAGAAAATTATTTTCTTCCATGAATTTTTGAAAAAAGTAGGCAATGAAACATGAATTTTATGCATAAATGTCATAGGATTTTCAATAGAAACCATTATCTTTCTCATAATTTTTTCCGGTGTTCTTCCCCGGTGAATCCTCCGACGAGTTCGAATAAAAATCATGAACCTTAAGTTAAAATTATTAACTTTCCAGTGGAAATCAACATCCTCCCCACTACTTTTTACTTCTATTTAGAGTTCCTTTTTAAGATAGAGTGATGGATATTTGAAGAAATCATCAATGGTGACAAAGAATTTGTAAAGAAGAAGAACTTTAAAAAAAAAATTAAAATGTAAAAGCTTTAAAGAAATTTGGGTCACTAATAAAAAGATAAAAAAGAAAAAAACTGACATAATTAATACTCCTATATTAGAAATTATAATACTTAATAATATAATGACCAATAAAATAGTGCCGCATGTTTAAACTTGTCATTTTAACATAAATTTTCTTCTTTCACGCACCTTAAGGAAGGTAAAGACACTTTCTGTGTCATGTCACCTTCTAAGGGGTATTAATATCACTTTGAATAAAATTAGGTGTGTAATAGGTCCTTACAATAGTTTAAGCATATAACTGACTTTTCTAGACAAATTCATGAGGGAATTTATGTCTTTTCCATTTTAGATGTTTTGGATTTAATTACTCATTAGCACTGCAGTTTTCATTTTTATGATGGTTATTTTTAATACAATTATAAATTATAATAAAACTCACTTATATCTCAAATATTTTTCTAAGTAACCTTATTAATAAAAATTATAAATCAATGTAAAATTAACAATCTCTCTCTCTTTATATATACTAGTATACGTACTCGCGCGATGCACAGATAATATAAAAGAAAATAATTATGTTGTATATTATTCTCGAACATATATTATACATTTGTCTATATGAAAAAATTGTTTTAAATTAGTATTTCTCAATATTATGCCTTGAAGAAGACTCAAATCTCTACGCTCTTTAATGAGTGCCACATTTCCATTCATGAGTTACTCTTGCGTAATTGTTATGGCGATTAGCATAGGAAGTTTCTCATCACTTCTTAACACATATTGAATACTTGAATGGTATATTTGTAATTTTTATGTCCATACAACAACAAAATAATTTTTTCATTGACAACCATAATGCTATATATGTAGCCCGAAAATTATGACCAAATTTGTTAAGAGCATCAAATGTTATATAAATTATTTATACAGAATTAAATGAGTAATGAATACGAAATGCTAAAATACAATAATTAGATAGATTGTCTCAAAATGTATATTTTAGTCGTGTTATATATATATATATTAGAATAGAAGAACCAAATAAAAAGATATGATTCAATTTTTATTATTATTATTATAGACGTACTTTAAAAATAAAGGAACAATAGAAAATTGATATTATTAATTACCTTGCTTTTGAAGGGAATCTAATAATAAATAATACGTTATCACGTGATTTAAAAATTTGAGTAGTGCATAATTATTTTGGTAATATGCACGTTTTTAGTAATTTCATCATCATCATTATCCTCGTAATTTCATTTTCATCTTTTTAGTTTAATTTTGGCCCATAATATTGTATTCCCGTTTTTTCTTTCAAAACTGAAAATATTTTAAAATTTTTATCATTTAATTTTACCGCATATATAATCAGTTAAAAATAAAAATATAAATTAAAGATGACCGCTAAGTGTGATTATATATATGAATAAATCAAATATTTTTTTTAAAAAATATTTATATCTTGATTTAAATGAATAAATCACTTTATAAAAAATTTATATAAATTATGTGTTATAAGATTTATATAAATATTTTTGTTCTTCTTTCTTGTACTTTCACTTATTCCTTTGCAAATATATTCGATTTTTCTTCTGGCATCAAATAATATATATATTCGCCCCCAAAGAAAAAGATGAAGAAAAGAAGAATTGAAACACAAATAACATTACACATTTGAAGAATAGATCCATTAATTTTTTAGTTGAATTTATTTATGTATATATTGAAAATCTAGATAATGGATAAAGCAGTTTTAGATAACCACTTTAAATTCAAATTCAAAAAGTAACTATTCTGTCGTAATTTAAAAATAATATTATTACGTGAATCGGTTTGTTACATTTTTTCAGTTTTTTTTTCATTTTATATTTGTTTATATTATTATCATTATTATTATTATTATTATAAAAATCTAGATAACGGACAAAACAAATACCACTTAACTACTCTGCCATGTTTCTTTTAAAAATAGTACTACATGTTTTTTTTTTCATTTTAAATTTTATTATTATTTTTTTTATCAGATTTTAAACTTAATTTAATAAATTTAATAATAATAATAATAATTTAATAATAATAATAATAATAATGATAACAATAATAATTTTAATAATAATAATAATAATAATAATAATTATTATTATTATTATTATTTGTTTTGCTATAAATAAGGAGGTTGTGGAAAGATAGTTAGAAGTGTCTTTCCAAAAAAAAAAAGTTGGATTGGTTACTTTTATGTTTTAAAAAATAGTATTACGTTTTTTCCAGTTATTTTTCCTTTTATATTTGTAATTTTTATTTTTATTTTCGGATTTTAAAATTTGATAATTATTATTATTATTATTATTATTATTATTATTTATTATGCTATAAATAAGGAGGTTGTGGAAAGATAATTAAAAATATTTTTTCAAAAAAAAGTTGAGTTGGTTACTTTTATGGTTTAAAAAATAATCTTACGTGTTTTCAATTTTTTTTCCTTTTATATTTGTAATTTTTATTTTTTATTTTTGGATTTTAAATTAATTTAGTTAATTTAATAATTAAGATAATTATTTTTATTATATTATAAATATTATTATTAATATTATCATTGTTTTGCTATAAATAAGGAGGTTGTTGAAAGATAGTTAAAAATATTTTTCCAAAAAAAATATCACACATGTTTAAATTTTAATGTTAGTATAGAAAGAAACAAAAGAAGTCATTACACTGTGTTTAAAATATCTCATAACACCAATATGTTCCAAATAGATTAGGATTTTTTCAAACTTGAATCTCCAAATAAGATGGTGAACAAAAATTACATGACGATCTAAAAAACCACAATCAATATAGTTCTTTTACTACACATATGACACGACACGAAATTGTCAAGTTATTTGTTATATTTTTGTTTAAATTTATATGCACGATTTAATTGATATAACGATTTTTTTAAAAACAAAAAATTTCATTGATTAAGCTTTACTTAAATTGATTTACCAACATATAAGTATAGTGTTCAACATCCTTATATGTATCTTCTTCTTCTGGATTTGTTTTTAATTAGTGATAGTATCCAATCACATATTTAACTTCTTATTTTGTCAAAAAAAATCGAATCACTGGTATATAATAATCATGCAAGACCACAAAACAATATATTATACATATTTGTATTTGAATAAGGAAATCAGCAAACTTAAAAAATAGTTTTTTGTAAAAAACAAAAAAACAATGGATAATTAAAATTATTTTTAAACTTCTCGTACTCTATTCAAACATATTTTGTGGATATAATACTTTCAAACTTCTCATGAGTTTCTTCTTCTAGTGAACTCTCATTTTAAATTAGTGATAACATTTCATCAAAATATATTAGTGATACAGATCATATGAATGAATATCTTAAACTTACAAACTAATCAATAAAATTAATATGAAAAATTGCAATGATTACATAATATATGTTGAGAAAGTGCAAGGAAAAAGAAATTTATCACACTGTAAAATCATACGCTGAATAAATTCTCGAAATCTAAAAAATAATGTTAAGTCTCAAGAAATCTGAAACAAAAATCAAACTAAATATAAAATGAGCAAATGGATAAAAGCAATATCCATAAATGTACCTTTATCCAATTGTGCCGAATTATCAATCTGCATATATTTCTGAAAACATTGATGGATTTAACTTTCTGAAATTTCTTAATTGTGTATATATAGAGAAACAAGAGGTAATGGATAGAGCAGTTTTAGATAACCATTTTAAATTCAAATACAAAAAATTACTAATTTTTCATTTTTAAAAAATAATAATTTAATAATATGTAAGTTGGTTACTTAATTTAAAGAATCCGTTATATTTTTTTTAAAAATAAAATATATCTTTATAACCGTTTCTTTTAGTTAGTGGGCAATTTTACTATTTATTTATTTAAAATGATTGATGCACAACGGTTTTTTTAAAAATAAAATTAATGGGAAAAATTTAGAGATATAATCAAAGTGACAATGTTTTTTTTCTCCTTTTATACTGTTAATTTAAGTAAGTTTTAGAATGTGTTAATTTGATGTTTGGTCTTCCTGTACTTGGCAAACGTGGGTGGTAATTTTTTTTTTTGAATTGGATGACATTTATCTAACTATACCACATTAATTTTAAAACCCCTTTTGTAGTTTTATTTTATTTCTAAAGATTATATATCTAAAAAAAGTACAGATAATTAATTCCACAAAAAAGAATTATGCATCCTATTTTTTCGAGCTGTTTTAAAATTGTTTATCGTTTAGTTGTAAAAACTACTTTTAAATCATTTTAAAAAACAGTAAAAATTTAAGGTAAATTTAAATTTTTGAATTTTAAAAAAAGCTGTAAAAACTGCTTGTTGATTTTTTCTTTATTTTTGTAGTGTTTGTAATTTTTCTTTTTTATTTTTAGATTTTAAATTAATTTAACAATTATTAAATTCTCTTTTTTTAAGCGCTGACACGTAGGAGTTTTTTCTTCTCCTTTTATATATATATATATATATATATATATATATAGAGAGAGAGAGAGAGAGAGAGAGAGAGAGAGAGAGAGAGAGAGAGAGTTTTGCGTGTATACATTTCTTCTTTTTATTTTGTGAACAGTCATTATCACCACCACAACAGTTCTCCTTTAGGCTATGAACAATTTTTTCACCTCTACGACCACAGTCTTACGACTACTTCACAATTTTTTCACCTCTACGACCACAGTCTTACGACTACTTCCTAACTATTCCTCCTTAGGTCTTGAAGATCGCAACCTTCACTTTAAGATTGTTCTTAAAATTTCAGAGAAGAGAAGTATATAAACCAAACTGTTTATTTCATAATACTATTTTCACATACAAATCATACATATTTTACATATATCTAACCCATATTAAGAAATACTTTTCCCTGGCGGGAGAAGTTCTTACTCACTCTTCAAGGTACCTATAATTTTTCTCTAATGGGTTTTTCAAAGAAAATGTAGTCTGCCTCTTTAGTGTGTTTTTCCTCTCCTTTTATAAATCGAAGGAGGGACTAATTACAAATTTTGTTTTTGTAGGGACCTCCCTAAGTTATTACATAATTTGTTCTCTAGTCCTTCTTTGACGGTCTTTTAAAATGACCGACAAGATAAGATTCATTTTGATAAGATGCCATGTGCTTGTCCTTTTCTTCTTTGACGAGATAAGGTGAGCTGTCCATGTGTCTTTCTTTATCTTCTTTTTACGAGATAAAATTCTCGTTTTGTCACTTTCTTTATGATGTAAGTGCTTACGTCGCTGCTTTATCTTTACCTGATGTTTACATTTTATTCGGCTTCATTTACCGAATGCTTATGGTCAAGAAACTTGCAGACAAGTTTCCATGTTTCTTCAGAGGCTTCCATTCTGTGAGGCTCAATGTCAAGGATTTTTTCCTTTAGTGTTTTAGACTTGAATTTTCCCTTTGTCATCAAAACCCAATCGTGATCATGGTCTAAGACTTTGAAATCTTCATTATAAAACCGTTTAAGAATAAAGTATAATGCCTTAATTCCTAACGCTCTTCTGGTTTGTATCCACTTCTTGTTTAGATGTGGGAGTTTTTTTTATCAACTCCAGTGGCTTTGACATTAAAGTCTTTTAATCTTTCCACTGTTATGTAATTGATTGTTGGGAAACATACTTGCAAGTCCTTGCTTTTCATTGAAATGCTAAAGAATAGGCAATAAACACCATTTTCTTGTGCACAATTTTTTACTGAACTTATCAGCTATAATGGTAATTTGGACAATTTCTGTAAATTTGGCTTAGCATAAACTTGATCCAAGTAACCAAATTTGAATAATTGAGCCGTAAAGCCCGGTGATCCGTTTGGGAATATAGAGATTCGTAGAATCAAGTTGGTTGTTCCTAGAACTTCATATGTTTCTCCACTTTTTTTCTGGGAGATTATAGATATATCTTGTGAATGCAAGATATTCTTCTTCAGATGTTGCTTTCCCACCTGAAAAGATGAAAAAACTTTTGTTCCTGAAGGAACTCTGTTAGTGCTACTTTCAGGTTTCCCAGAGATAATTTTTTCAGTTTTCACTGAAGATGTGCTTTTTTCCTCTTTCGAAGAAGTAGCATCTTTTGATTTTTCATTTGCTCAGCATTTTCCTTCGTCCTTAGACTTAGGATTCGACATATTCGTGCTTACCGTTGAGATGTTTATGGCATTAGGGGCTAGTGGGACATCTCCTGCCATTTTGTTGGGAGTGATGTTCCCTTTTAGATTTGAATTCCTTTTTGGACAAGTATCCAAATGTTCACACAACAGTAAAAAATCACTCATGTTATCTGCTTGTTCAGCATTGAGTTGATTGATCTCGTACTGCATCATTCTTGCTTGTTTTGACAAGCTTGCTAATTCATCTCGAATTCTGAATAACTTGTGGCTTTTGTCATCTATGGACTGTTCCACATTTTGCATTTTTTCATAGATCCTGCTAACCAGGATTAGTGTCCGATTGTCCATATTGGATGTTTCTTGATAAGAGATCTGCAAGAGAATTGTCAATTCCTTTAATATATTCTACTTTAAATGAATAGAATGACAACAAAACCTGCCATCGATGTAATCTCCTATATTGAGGCTTAGAAGAAAGTTTGTTAAACATTAATCCTGATACCTGAGTATTGTCAGTTCTGATGATAAATTGTTTAGGTAAAAGAAAAGTTGAAAATTTTCTTATTCCCCTAACAATGGCTAATAACTCTTTTTCATTAGTAGAGTACCTGACTTCTGCTTCATTAAACGTTCCGCTAGTATACCTGCAGATTTCGTTTAGGTCTGTTTGTAGTAAGGCTCCCAAATGATAATCGGAGGCATCTGTTTGTAAAATTAGATTATCCTTTTCATCTGGTAATCTAAGGTTTGGTAATTTTGAACATTTTTTTTTAAATTCTTTAACACATTGTGTGTGTTCCTCTGTGTATCCTTGTCTATTTGATTTTCTTATCAATTTTTGCAATATATTTCTTTTCTTTACTAAGTCGGGAATAAACCCTCATGCATAATTAAGACATCCTAGAAATCTTTGTATTTCCTGCTTAGTTGTTAATTTTTTAGGAAATTCTACAATCTTCTTCGAGATATGAGTTTGGAGCTCAATTCCATTTTTTGAAATAATCATTCCTAAGAATTCTATTTCATTTTTATTTATTTCTGGCTTTTTTTGGCTTAGAATAATTCATTTTTTAAACATATTTTTGAAATTTTTTTCAGATGCGTAAGGTGTTCTTGATATGCCTCGGAACATATTAGTATATCTTTTTTTTTACCCCTCCCTAAGAGCTCCCACCATTTTTGCTCCCTTGGTGACTCGAACTCGCAACCTTCGGGTTGAAAGTGAGGGGTACTTACCATCCGAGCAATTCCCTCTCGAGACTATTAAAAATTCCTTTTTGGAAAATATCTTATTCATTTTTCTTTGAAAAATTTGTGGGGCATTTTTCAATCCGAACGGCATTATTATCCATTCATAGTGTCCGTTAGGTGTGCTAAATGCTGTTAACAGAATGGATTCTTCTGCCAATTTTATCTGCCAAAATTCACTTTTACAGTCGAATTTTAAAAAATAAGTTTTTCCTTTTGCAAGGTTTATGAGATTATTTTTATTTGGGATAAAATATCCATCAAATATGCAATTTTTATTTAGCTCTTTGTAGTTTATAACCATTCGAGCTTTTCTTCTTTTTACCTCAACATGGTTTCTTACCATAAATGCTGGGCTGCTATGAGGACTTTTACTCATCTTAATCAATTTTAGGTTGAATAATTGTTTGAGTTGAATTTTAAACTCATTTTTATCTTCTTCATTATAGAGCATGAGTTTTACTCTAACAATGATGCTGGGGTCTCTAAGTATTAAAGTTGTCTTTTCTTGATTTCGTTCCCATTTTTCTAATGGATTTTCACCATAAGATTTTTGTAGATTTTATTAGATTTTCCAAGTTCTTTCTTTTATAATTTCTTTGAGTTGAATTTTAAACTCATTTTTATCTTCTTCATTATAGAGCATGAGTTTTACTCTAATAATGATGCTAGGGTCTTTAAGTATTAAAGTTGCCTTTTCTTGATTTCGTTTCCATTTTTCTAATGGATTTTCATCATAAGATTTTTGTAGATTTTCTTTAATCTGTTCAAGATTAAGACATTTACAAGAGATTTTTCTTAGATTTTCTAAGTACTTTCTCTTATAATTTTCATTACCTTTTTCAAGACTATATAGATTTTGTTTTCTTGGGACTTTGATAAAATGTCCGCAAGGAGTTTTAAGGCTTATCATATATAATGTCTGATGATAATCCTGAAACTGTTGTAGGAAATCATTACCTAATAATAAATCTGTTTCTAATTTATCATAGGCAAATATTTTATTTATTGAAACAATTTTTTATCCTAAAATTATTTCTACCTTTTCCTTCGACTGTGATAGTTGTTCCTTATTTCCTGTAATACCAATCATTGATATGTTATTTTTATTGATATCTCAGTTTTTTTATCAAAAATGATTTTGCTCAACTAGCTTTCGATCCATTCTCAATTTGACAACAAGTTGTTAGTTTAGTATCATAGAAGGTTATTTCTATGAAAACGGATACCTTAAAAGATGTTTCTTTAGGCATTTTTTTGGTTTGAAACAAGTTTCATTTTTGTAATTTATTTCTATCCCATTTTTTCCTATACTATAGTCTTCTAGACTGTTAAGGAACAGGTTTTCTAAGATTAAATTATGATCACTTTCGTGATTTGTAATATAATATGGGACTGTTATTCTTATTATGTCTAGTTGTATTGGCAAATCTATCATATTTATACAACTAAAGTAATTTCCTTCAAAAAATTTATAGGTATAAGGAGTACCTTTGTATATTGGTAATCCATCCAATAAAATACCTTTGACATGATTGGCTGTTGCTCCTGTTTGGACCAAGATCTCTTGTATTTTTCATTCTATTCCATTAAAAATTCTTCTTATGATTTTAGTAAGGTTAGAAATTTCAAGAATCTTTTTAGAATATCTAGTGGAAATGGTTTTCTTAATGGAGTTTCTTCCATATTCTAAAGAAAGTCTAGGATTGCTATATGAGCTTCCTATTTCTTGTGTTTTTGCAAAACGAATTTTTATTGATATCCCAATTTTTTTTATCAAAAATGATTTTGCTAAACTAGCTTCCCATCCATTGTCAATTTGACAACATGTTGTTAGTTTAGTATCATAGAAGGTTATTTCTATGAAAACGGATACCTTAAAAGATGTTTCTTTAGGCATTTTGTGGTATGAAACAAGTTTCATTTTTGTAATTTATTTCTATCCCATTTTTTTCTATACTATAGTCTTCTAGACTGTTAAGGAACAAGTTTTCTAAGATTAAATTATGATCACTTTCGTGATTTGTAATATAATAGGGGACTGTTATTCTTATTATGTCTAGTTGTATTGGCAAATCTATCATATTTATACAACTAAAGTAATTTCCTTCAAAAAATTTATAGGTATAAGGAGTACCTTTGTATATTGGTAATCCATCCAATAAAATACCTTTGACATGGTTGGCTGTTGCTTCTGTTTGGACCAAGATTTCTTGTATTTTCCATTCTATCCCATTAAAAATTCTTCTTATGATTTTAGTAAGATTAGAAATTTCAAGAATCTTTTTAGAATATCTAGTGGAAATGATTTTCTTAATGGAGTTTCTTCCATATTCTAAAGAAAGTCTAGGATTGCTATATGAGCTTCCTATTTCTTGTGTTTTTCCAAAATGAATTTCATATTCATCTGGAATCTGTGCCTATTGAATTTCTACTTCAACAATCCTTGCTATTACTGCACATTCTTGATCAATTTCAATCATTTCTTTATTTTTATGTACTCTCCCATAATTGGAGTTTGTTACTGTATATAGAGCCTGATAATAAACGCTCATAATGTGAATATCTGGTTTGAATAGATCATTTCTTTTGACCTGAAAATGTAAACTCAATACATCATTAAAGTCTGCATCTTTGAGTGAAATACAGTACCTTGAATAATATGTAAATAGGAGTTTGGTATAAGCTAGGTTACCTTCAACTATACCAAGATTTCCTTCTCTAGCGTTTATAAATCTTTCGTCTGAAAGATTAATGGCAATAGGGCAATTGATCTCTTCTTTAAAGGTCGATTTGACTAGGATTTGAATTCCTCCTAAATGGACATAATTTGTTTTTTTTCCTTTTCTTTTTCGGAATTTTCCTAAGGATTTGTTCGATCATTAGTTTAGTTAACATGTTTAATTTATGTCTTTCTGTTGTTTGGGTAATTTCTATTACTTTTTCTACTTCCTGATATTCATAATAGGAAATTTTATTTCTTGCAAACATTATTTTGCTAAATATATTATTCTCAGTTTTGTGATTTAATTGTAATCCTTGAATTTTCTTAAATATCTCTCCATCAAATGTTGCCTTTAGGGCGTAACCCTTTTGATCTTCTTCAGCTTCCAGGATTTGAATTGAATCGTCTTCTTCCTTTTGTATTTCCTTATTCATTTATTCAGATTCTTCTGAGATGATTGAATATTCTTCATATAATTCTTCATAAAAGTCATCACTTTTTATTGATTTTACTGATTCTAAATCAGAATCAATTTCTATTCTATCAATTTTTTATATTCTTACCCTTTTCTTGTTACATTCGTAACTTTTATGACTTTCTTCTCCGCAGTTATAACATTTGCACTTTTCTGCTGGCTTTGTTGTTTTAAAGTTATTTTTCTTTCTATAGTATCGTTTTTAGGTATATAGTTTTGTGTTGATATTTTTTTTGCTTGATTAAGTCTTTCTTGAGCTTCTTTGTTTTTTTTATATGATTGATTATCACATCCCCATTGGGTTGCTGCATTTGTAGCCAAACAATAAATTTGTGTATTGATTCTTTTGGGTTTTCTTTGTATATTATGTGTCATACAAAGTTGTCCAAGCCTATTATTTAGAAAAGATATTCTTTGTCCAAGAGTATCTCCTTCTATGTTTTCTTTTGCATATTCTTCTCTAAAATATTTGGCCCAAAAGCCTGGTAATTTTTTATAGTATTTTTCAAGATATGGTTGCATTTCTTTGCTACAATCAAATATTTTATAGTAATATTCTTCGAATTCACAAGTGTATTCTTGAATATAACTCATTTTGCAAATTTGCAATTTTTCTAGTTGCTCTTTTGCTAATGTTCTTACTTTTTCTCTATTTTGCGAAATACTCCCTTCGCCTCCCAAAAATTCATTTGCTATGTATTGTACTAGATTTTTTATTCCTTCTTGAAGGGATTGTTTAAATCCTTCTAAGCTATTATTTTTTATGATTCCTTTTGCATCATCGGACAATCCTGAGTGCCAGTTGCTTACTTTTCCTGTGAAAGTATTTATCATATTGATATATTTTTCTTAATCTGTGTAATTTACTCCTTTTCCTAGTAGAAAAAAAATAAAATATATTCTGAGACCATATATCGAGATCTATTTCTGGTTCTCTTTTACAATTTAGATCCAAGAATTGGGTTGTTCCTACATCTCCTGTTGGGAGTCTATTAGACATGTATTTTGATTTATTATTATTGTGATATTGGCTCATGAAGTCTTTATTCTTTTTTTCTTTAGGTGCAAAATTTCTCTCCATATCTGCTTGTTGCAAGATTTCTTCTTTTATGGAGTTTGATCCATCTCTATCTCGAATTTTCCTTGGGGTCCTCCTGTATCTCCTTTGTTCATTAGAATTTTTAATTTTTGATTTGAAAGATCAAGGTCTTCTAATGCATAAACTAGTTCGCTTAGTTCATTCATTTTCAGGGTTTTCTCCTGTTTCGATTTCTGTGTTTGTTTCTAGAATCAATTTTCTAGACTGTTCTATTTCTTCATTTTTTCAAAAAGTCATGAATGAGTTTTTCATCAAGACTTCCTTTTTGATATGAACCTTTATTTGCAAATTTTTCTGCTAGGAGATCATTTATATATTTTTGACCTATTTTTTTGTCAAATTTTTCTGTTTTTTCTATTAGATTTGTAATCCTTCCAGGAATATTTTCTTTAAGAGATATAATTTCTAATTCTATTAATTTTAGTCTTAAGGATATTTGCTTATGACTTTCTATGAGGTCATTTAATAAATCTATAACTTCTTTTAAGTTCATTTTAATATGATAGATAATAATGAGATGTATCCATGTAATTTCCTACTATTTCTTCATAACCAAATATTATAAATTCCATTGGAAATTCATCTTCTTATATATCATGCATTATGAGTTCTATGATTTTTTCTTTGAGATCTTTATTTAGTTTGATTACCTTTTAGTATGGTTACTAATATTTTTTTTTATCAAAATACCATAAAGGTTTTATCATTTTGTAATTTGTTCTATTGGCTCTGATACCATTTTGTTGGGGCTGTCATATTGTCGTAGACAAATCAAAGATTCTAGGGTAAAAAATTGATAATCAACTCGTTTAAGATTATTTGTGCAGTTTTAACATTATATTTTTAAAACTTTAACCAAATAGCTTCGCTTTATAAATAAATATTTTTGGCTCACAATAAACTTACACACAAGCTATTTATTTCACTTTATCCGCTATTCATAAAAATATATGTTTTTCTTGTTTTACCAAGCGAAAACTACTTTGATATCCATTAAAATAGAAAATAGTTAATTACATGTTTTATCCTATAATGAGTTAGTCTTTAGTTTATGTTCTTCACGAGTTGGTCATTAGCTTCTATCCACATAAATAAAAGGGAAAAGGGCTTGATATATCCCTCAATTTTGCCATTTGGAGCTGATATGCCCCTCATTATGAAAGTGACTCATATATATCCTTACCGTTAGACAAACGGCTCACATATACCCATACCGTTACAAAATGAGCTCACATATACCCTTCATTTAACAGAAGTGAAAATATTAGTTTTAAATTTATATTTTTGACTTTTAATTTTTTTTTAAAAATATTTAGGGGTATATATGATTCTTCTAGCAAAGTTCAAGGTATTTTTAAATATTTTTCATACATAAATTATTTTTTGACTTCTTTGATTATCATTATTTGAGTTTCTTATTCTTATTTTATTTTTTTTCTTTCATTCCTTAGTGTAAAGAAAAAAAATTTAAAACTATTTTTTGTCTATATTATAATTTAATTTTTTTGTGGTTTTTTGAGATTTTTCTTCACTTTAATTTAATACAATTATAATTTATAATAAAACTAACTTATATCTCAAATATTTTTCTAAGTAACCTTATTAATAAAAATTATAAATCAATGTAAAATTAACAATCTCTCTCTCTCCTTAAATATATATATATATATAAAGCAGAAACATAAAAATGATGATGTGACGCACTCTAAGGTCTGAAATCCTATTTATCTTCTTTTTTTGTGGTTTTTTGAGTTTTTTCTTCACTTTAAAAGAGATAAAAATTTTCTTAAACTTTTTACGGAATATTAAAACATGATATTTAATTCTCTTCTCATTAGTGCCTTAATATAAACACTTCAATTGTCAATTCTTTACAATAAAATATATTTTTATTGTAAAGAAATTCTTTCAGTTATATTTTTCTATATGCATCAATTAATTACAAAATTTAAGAGGTTTGTTGTAAAACTTAAAAACAAAAGAACAATATAAAGATGAAGACAAGAAGAATATACGACAAGAGGAACAATATAAATAACTTTCTTTCTTTCAAGTATTCACCAAATCTTCAAGTGTGTACAATATGAACTCTTATGCCTCTATTTATAGTGTAACATAGAGACATGCAAAAGGTTAGTCATAAACATAACATTAAACATGAATATAATGGAGGAGGTTATGGAGGTGAAAGGTTACAAGAATAATGATCATAAAGGTGGAGGTTAGGAGGTTATGTAGTAACTTCTTAGTGTAGTGGACATCCACACTATATTATTTTATAACACTCTCCCTTGGATGTCCATAGATAATATGCCTCGTTAAAACCTTACTAGGAAAAAATCCTAGTGAAGGAAAAAGAGTACACATATCTTTTAATACGCTTGGAATGTTGCGTTGTTAAAAACCTTATCAGGAAAACCTAATTGGGATAATACCATGGTTAAGAAAAAGAGTACAACGCATATTTTTCTCCTCCTGATAAAAACTTTACTTGATATCTTGGAGATGATGCATTCCAATCTTATATCAAAACTTCTCATATATTGATGTTGACAATCCTTAGTGAATAAGTTTACAAGATTATCACTTGAACGGGTCTTTGAACGTCTATCTCACCATTTTATTGAAAATCATGTGTGAAAAAGACTTTTGGTGAAATATCTTTTGGCCGATCTCCTTTGATTGTATCTTCCCCTCAATTGAGTTATATATTATTTTCGTATATGGTGCCTGTAATATCCTTTTCAAAAGAAAATCACATATTTTTTGAATATGATAGATCATGATTCCAACCAAACATACTCCCAGCTTACTTCACCGATCAATATTATTTCTGCATGATTTGAAGAAGTGATTACTAATGTTTGATTCTTTGAACGCCAAGATATTGGTGTGCCTCCATATGTAAATAAATAGTCCATTTGCGATCGATCTTTATGCAGATCAAATAAATATTATGCATTTACATAATCAAATTATTTTTGACTCGGAGATTGATCATTTCAATTTTATTGAAGCTCGTCTTTTCTTCTCAAAGAAAATCACACATCTTCTATGTGTTGAGTCACTTGCCTTGTTAGTTTCTTGTCATAACTTGAATGATAATATGACAATTCATTCACATAATTTTCGTTATGTATATCAAATAATCTTCAAGCTTTTGCATAACTAGCAATCTATAAGTGTCACGACCCAAGTCTAGGGCTTAGACGTGACCGGCGAATGGGGAACCCGAGGGAACCCCAAACAAGCCTCATAGCATATCATTACACATCCTTGGTCGCGGAAGCAATTAAAATGACCATAAGCGATACGCATAATCAAGGCGAATTTGGGACTAAGGGAGCAAGACAAAAAGAGAATAATACATAAATACCATAGATGAGTCAAGCTCAAACATAATACACAACTTGTCCAACACCACCTCTAAACATGGATACTTAGCGGGGGTCGAGACAAACTACCGGGCTCACCCTCATAGTCAATACATAATTAAAAAGGAAAAGGTCTTATACATAGCAAAAGATCATGAGCAACGTCCCCGGAATGAAGGACTCACCAATAACCTTGATAGGAAATCGTATTAGCCACGTGGAGGAGGATGGTCAGACGGTGCTCCGGTCCCTACATGGTGACATCATGTAGGCATAGAGTATGCATTAGTACGTTTGAATGTACTAAGTATATGGGATGCAATGCAATGCAACAATGGATGGACATTATAGGCAAAATGCATAATCGTACCCGATAGATAACATATTAATGAGATGATATGTATAATGATGCTTATATAAAAATCATATTTAGTAGGGCATAGTATATGTGTAGTGAGTGACCATCAATATAGCATTTTCAAGGCCTACCACCCCCTTGGAGAGGCGACAGAGGTACAAACCCCTCAATGTGGTTACAGGGCCTACCACCCCGAGCTAGGGACCAAGGTACAAACCCCTCGATACGGTTATACGGGCCTACTACCCCCCGTACTAGGCAACCAAGGTACAAACCCCTCGATACGGTTATACGGGCCTACTACCCCCCGTACTAGGCAACCAAGGTACCAACCCCTTGATACGGTTACCCGAGCCTACAACCCCCCGAGCTAGGCTTGGTCGACTCACACACTATATAGAGAAAATCATATACATGTATCCATTTCATCATCATTTCAATACTTATATAATCATCCGACTCATAGGACGTACATTGAACCTTCCATTTCATAAGAATTCTATAAATGACATTTTATCAAACATATGGTGGGCTACTTGTTCATATAAATAAAATCATGTGTTTCAAGAGTACTAAGTCCAACCAATTTTCAAAATCCATATAAAAATGACCCACCAACAAACATACATATATATATACATATATAACAACCTTCATAATTTGATCATGGAGGCATGAAAACCATAAACATCACATAATAATACCATTTCATGAAAATATGCAAGATAGACCTTAATAGGGTGTGTAGTAGTGATTCCATAATTCAAGAGTTCATAAATGATCATAAGGACTCATAAACTTGAAGTAAAATAGAGGATAAATGGTTGGACTTGTGGAAAGGAAGGTTTCCACAATCAACCCACATACCTCAACTTTGGAGAATTCTTGATGAAGATTGGAATGGAGAATTGCTTGAGATTGAATCTTGAATCTGGAATTAAAGCTTGGGATTCTTGAATTTGGTGGATGATCTTGGTGGAATTTTGGAGAGGGCATAGGGAGAGTTTTGGATGTTTTGAAGTTAAATGACTAAGTATGGATATGTCCCCTTTTTATAAAAAAAACGTCCCAACACTTAGAAAAAAAATGAGGCGGGTGAACAAGTGTTTTCGGCTCTTTGGAATTTGCATTTTCTGCCGGACGAGGTTTACGAAAACGATCATAACTCCTTCATCCTAACTCTGAATGAGGTGAAACAAATTGCGTTGGAAATCTATCTCATAGAGCTTCAATTTTTTATAGTTTGAGCTCCTTCTAGTTCCTTGTGTGCTGAGAGATATGCCCCTTTAAAGTTGACCCTCAAAATCGGATTTTTTGCGATTTTCTAATTTTGATACGGTTGCTCTTAAATTCGGGTTAGACCCATTTCCCACTCAATTTGACCCCCTGAATAAGAATATGAAGTCGAATTTTTGAAATGATGCACAAATTTTGAGATATATGAAAATTACAACTTTAGGTGTTTCCGAAGCACATTTTCGGGCATTTTTGGGGTCGTTTCAATATCTCCCCCTTGGGAACATTCGTCCCCGAATGTCAAAGAAATGTACATGAGAGACATAAACATGGCAAATTCAGCCCACATAAGGATGCAACAATGCACTTACACCTCATTTCAAAAACTTCAACATAGTTGTAAAACCACAATGAACTTGTTAACTTAAACATGAATGTATGCAATGACATGGTGGCCGAACTTAAGACCCGAGATTTTATAAAGGGCTTAGATCAATACCTTAAGCTTGAGTGGAGTGGAAAAGATAAGGATATCGCCTTTGCATGTCCGCTTTGGCCTCCCAAGTAGCACTTTCAACTTGTTGATTTCTCCAAAGGACTTTAACGGAAGCCACATCTTTGTTTCTCAACCTCTTCACTTGTCTATCTAAAATCTGGACCGGAACCTCTTCATAGATCAAATTATATTCAACAACACCCATAACATCAAGAGGCACGATGGCATTCGGATCACCCACACACTTCCTCAACATAGACACATGAAATACCGGATGAACCAAATCCATTTCGCTAGGCAATTCCAACTCATAAGCTACCTTGCCAATTCTCCTCATCACCTTATAAGGACCCACGTATCTTGGGCTCAACTTGCCCTTCTTACCAAAACGAACCACACCCTTCATGGGTGACACCTTCAAATAGACCCAATCACCAACTTGGAATTCAAGAGCTCTTCTCCTCACATCGGCATAGGACTTTTGGCGACTTTGGGCCGTCTTCAACCTTTCTCTAATCATCCTAACCTTCTCAAGAGCCTCCATAACTAGATCTGGTCCTAACAAGGCCACCTCACCAACCTCAAACCACCCAACCGGTGATCTACAACGCCTCCCATAGAGAGCCTCAAAAGGAGCCATACCGATGCTAGAATGATAGCTATTGTTATAGGCAAACTCAATCAATGGAAGATGATCATCCCAACTACCCTTAAGTTCCAATACACAAGCCCTAAGCATATCTTCAAGTGTTTGGATAGTCCTTTCGGCTTGTCCATCCGTTTGCGGGTGAAAGGCCGTAGTAAGCTTAACTCTCGTACCTAGACCCCTTTGAAAGGACTTCCAAAAAGTGTGAAGTAAATTGAGTACCACGGTCCGATATGATGGATAGAGGAATCCCATGCAACCTTACCAAGTCATGAATATATAATCTTGCATAATCTTCCGCCCCATATGTTGTCTTTAGGTAGAAAATGAGCCGATTTTGTCATCCTATCAACCACCACCCAAATAGAATCAAAACCTTTTCTAGTCTTGGGTAAACCAACTACAAAATCCATATTAATTTCTTCCCACTTCCAAGTAGGAATCTCTATGTCTTGGGTTAGGCCACCCGGTCTTTGATGTTCGGCCTTGACTTGTTGGCAACTATGACAACCGGAGACGAATTTGGCAATGTCCTTCTTCATGCCTCCCCACCAATACAGATCTCTCAAATCTCTATACATTTTGGTGGGCGGGGTGGATGGAGTAGGAAGAATTATGAGCCTCCTCAAGAATTTTCTCCCTCAAACCATCAACACAAGGCACACACAACCTACCTTGGTACCTAAGGATACCATCTCCCCCTTGGGAGAAAACTTTCACCCTACCCTCTTTCACCAAGGCCTTCAATTCTAACAAAGAAGAGTCAAGATCTTGTTTTTCTATCACCTCGTCAACCAAGGAAGACCTAGCACCATCAACAACGACCACACCACCATTACCAACCTCTTTCAACCTAACCTCTAACCTAGCCAACCGATGCACCTCCCTAGCCATTTCCCTATCACCAATATCAACATGAGCTAGGCTACCCATAGACACCCTACTTAAAGCATCTGCCACCACATTAGCTTTACCGGGATGATAATGCACACTCATATCATAATCTTTAAGAAATTCTAGCCACCTTCTTTGTCTCAAGTTGAGATCTTTTTGGGTGAAGACATATTGGAGGCTCTTATGATCGGTAAACACATCAACATGTACCCCATACAAGTAATGACGCCAAATCTTTAAAGCAAACACCACCGCGGCTAATTCAAGATCATGCGTAGGATAGTTCTTTTTCATGCACTTTGAGTTGTCTAGAAGCATAGGCTATCACCTTACCATTTTGCATTAGAACACAACCCAAACCAACTCTAGAAGCATCACAATACACAACAAATCCCTCAAGCCCATCCGGTAGTGACAATATAGGAGCAGACACAAGTTTATCTTTCAAGGTTTGAAAACTCCTTTCGCATTCATCGGTCCACTCAAACTTAGCCTTCTTTTGTGTCAACTTAGTCATGGGAGAAGCAATAGAAGAAAACCCATTCACAAATCTCCGGTAGTAACCCGCTAAGCCCAAGAAGCTCCTAATATCCGACGGGGTCAATGGCCTAGGCCAATTTCTAATCACATCGGTCTTCTTAGGGTCTACCTTAATACCATCCCCCGACACCACATGACCTAGGAAGGCAACCTCCTTCAACCAAAATTCACACTTTTCATACTTGTCATACAACTTCTCCTCTCTCAATCTTTGCAACACCACCCTCAAGTGACCCATATGTTCTACCTCGCTATGCGAATAGATTAAAATATCATCAATAAAGACCACAACAAAGGAATCAAGGTAGGGTTTAAAGACTCTATTCATTAGGTCCATAAAGATAGCCGGTGCATTGGTCAACCCAAAGGACATGACCACAAATTCATAATGCCCATACCTAGAGGAAGAATTTGTCTTAGGAATGTCACACTCCCTCACCTTCACTTGATGAAACCCGGACCGAAGATCAATCTTAGAGAAGTGGCTAGCCCCTTGCAATTGGTCGAACAAGTCATCAATCCTAGGAAGAGGATATTTATTCTTGACGGTGACCTTATTGAGTTGCCGGTAATCAATACACATCCTAAGGGACCTATCTTTCTTCTTCACAAACAACACGGGTGCACCCCATGGTGATTGGCTAGGCCTAATAAAACCCTTCTCCAACAAGTCCCTCAATTGTTCTTTCAACTCCTTTAACTCCCTCGCGGGGCCATACGGTAAGGGGAATAGAAATAGGTTGAGTATCGGGGAGGAGGTCTATGCCAAAATCTATTTCCCTTTCGGGAGGAACACCGGGAAGGTCATTAGGAAAGACATCAAGAAATTCATTTACGGCCGGAACCGACTCTATAGGAAGGGTTTTGGACTCCACATCTCTAACCCTCACAAGGTGATAGAGACACCCCTTAGAGATCAACTTACGGGCTTTAATGCAAGAGATGAACCTACCCTTGACTACCACATTTTGGCTTTCCCATTCAAGAATGGGTTCACTAGGGAATTGGAATTTGACCCTACGGGTTCTACAATCAATGGAAGCATAGTATGCATGCAACCAATCCATCCCAAGAACAACATCAAAATCGACCATGTTCAATTCAACAAGATCACAAGGCAATATTTTATGCAAGATGCAAATAGGACAATTCCTATAGACCTTCCTAGCAACCATATATGCACCAATAGGAATAGACACCTTATATAACTCATGCAATAAGTCGGGCTCAACATGAAACTTTTTGGCAACAAAGGGGGTGACAAAAAAAAGAGAGGCACCCGGATCAATTAATGCATATACATCAAAGTCAAAGATTTTCAACATACTGGTAACGACGTCGGGGACTTCATCGACCCCTTGCCTCCCATGCAAAGCATAAAATCGATTGTGCCTTGGGGCACCACCTTGTCGGCCCCCTCTCCCCAAAGGAACCGCATTGGCACCTTGTGGACGGACCTCCTTACCCTTGTTGCGATTCCGAGGACAATCTATTGCCTTGTGCCCCATTTCCCCACAACTATAGCAAGCACCGGTATTTCTCAAGCACGGGCCATCATGACCCTTACCACACTTTGGACATACATCAATAGGACCCATACCACCAACACCTTGGGCCCTTGGAAGATCATTGGCAAACCCCTTATGGGGCGCATGAGAAGACCCTTGGCCTTGATGAAACCGGCCTCCCCTTCGACTTTGGAACTTGCCCTCAAAACAGGCCCTCTTGGCCTCATGACCCCTCCTCTTCCTCAACTTCTCCTCCTCCATTTGTTCGGCATAGACCATCAAGCGGGACAAGTCCATGTCACTAATCAACATTGCGGACCGGCATTCTTCACTCACTAGGTCGGACACACCCATCACGAATTTGTTCATTCTAGATCGTGAGTCGGCAACCAAGTGTGGAGCATATCTTGAAAGTTGGTTAAACTTGAGGGCATACTCCCTCACACTCATAGACCCTTGTTTTAAATTCATGAACTCCACCAATTTGGCTTCCCTAAGCTCAAGAGGAAAGAATCGATTAAGGAAAGCCGTTTTGAACTCTTCCCAAGGCACCACATAGTTTGCCCCCCTCTCTTCTTTCCATTGGTTGTACCATATTTGGGTCACCCCTTTTAGTTGGTAGGCCGCCAACTCCGCCTTATCTTCGACCTCATGCCCATGATAGCTAATATCTTGTGGACTTCATCAATGAACTCTTGAGGGTCTTCATCTAATTTAGACCCATAGAATCTTTGGGGATTCATCCGCACGAAGTCTCTCACCCGAGATGCCGGGGTAGGAGCCTGAGGAGCTTGGGCCCCGTGGTTGGCTTGATTAGCCATAGCTTGAGCAAATAAAGTAAGGGCATCCCGAAGATCCCCATCGATCGGTTGTTCCTCGGGTGCACGGGCTCGTCTTCCTCTTATATTAGGCATGATCTAGCTTAGCAAAGAACAACCGTTAGGGAAAAAAAAAAAACTTAATTCAACTCTACCGCACGACTTAGAACATGAAGAAGGGAAACATTTCCTAAAACGTCTCATAGCCTCCTACTCATAATTGTGGTGCACAACACAAGCATGAATCGGACTCTAATCAACGCGGTGTGTTGGACTCCGAGGATCTATCAACCTAGTG
Source organism: Solanum commersonii (assembly GCA_029007595.1). NCBI lineage: Eukaryota > Viridiplantae > Streptophyta > Magnoliopsida > Solanales > Solanaceae > Solanum > Solanum commersonii. The sequence goes on from JAJTWQ010000060.1 coordinate 1,988,127, forward strand.
CTTTGATACCAAGTTTGTCACGACCCAAGTCTAGGGCTTAGACGTGACCGGCGAATGGGGAACCCGAGGGAACCCCAAACAAGCCTCATAGCATATCATTACACATCCTTGGTCGCGGAAGCAATTAAATGACCATAAGCGATACGCATAATCAAGGGGAAATTGGGACTAAGGGAGCAAGACAAAAGAGAATAATACATAAATACCATAGATGAGTCAAGCTCAAACATAATACACAACTTGTCCAACACCACCTCTAAACATGGATACTTAGCGGGGCCGAGACAAACTACCAGGCTCACCCTCATAGTCAATACATAATTAAAAAGGAAAAGGTCTTATACATAGCAAAAGATCATGAGCAACGTCCCCGGAATGAAGGACTCACCAATAACCTTGATAGGAAATCGTATTAGCCACGTGGAGGAGGATGGTCAGACGGTGCTCCGGTCCCTACATGGTGACATCATGTAGGCATAGAGTATGCATTAGTACGTTTGAATGTACTAAGTATATGGGATGCAATGCAATGCAACAATGGATGGACATTATAGGCAAAATGCATAATCGTACCCGATAGATAACATATTAATGAGATGATATGTATAATGATGCTTATATAAAAATCATATTTAGTAGGGCATAGTATATGTGTAGTGAGTGACCATCAATATAGCATTTTCAAGGCCTACCACCCCCTTGGAGAGGCGACAGAGGTACAAACCCCTCAATGTGGTTACCCGGGCCTACCACCCCCCGAGCTAGGGACCAAGGTACAAACCCTCGATATGGTTATACGGGCCTACTACCCCGTACTAGGCAACCAAGGTACAAACCCCTCGATACGGTTATACGGGCCTCTACCCCCGTACTAGGCAACCAAGGTACCAACCCCTTGATACGGTTACCCGAGCCTACAACCCCGAGCTAGGCTTGGTCGACTCACACACTATATAGAGAAAATCATATACATGTATCCATTTCATCATCATTTCAATACTTATATAATCATCCGACTCATAGGACGTACATTGAACCTTCCATTTCATAAGAATTCTATAAATGACATTTTATCAAACATATGGTGGGCTACTTGTTCATATAAATAAAATCATGTGTTTCAAGAGTACTAAGTCCAACCAATTTTCAAAATCCATATAAAACAGCCCACCAACAGCATACATATATATATACATATATAACAACCTTCATAATTTGATCATGGAGGCATGAAAACCATAAACATCACATAATAATACCATTTCATGAAAATATGCAAGATAGACCTTAATAGGGTGTGTAGTAGTGATTCCATAATTCAAGAGTTCATAAATGATCATAAGGACCCATAAACTTGAAGTAAAATAGAGGATAAATGGTTGGACTTGTGGAAAGGAAGGTTTCCACAATCAACCCACATACCTCAACTTTGGAGAATTCTTGATGAAGATTGGAATGGAGAATTGCTTGAGATTGAATCTTGAATCCGGAATTAAAGCTTGGGATTCTTGAATTTGGTGGATGATCTTGGTGGAATTTTTGGAGAGGGCATAGGGAGAGTTTTTGGATGTTTTGAAGTTAAATGACTAAGTATGGATATGTCCCCTTTTTATAAAAAAAAAACGTCCCAACACTTAGAAAAAAAAATGAGGCGGGTGAACAGTGTTTTCGGCTACTGGAATTTGCATTTTCTGCCGGACAGGTTTTACGAAAACGATCATAACTCCTTCATCCTAACTCTGAATGAGGTGAAACAAATTGCGTTGGAAAGCTATCTCATAGAGCTTCAATTTTTTATAGTTTGAGCTCCTTCTAGTTCCTTGTGTGCTGAGAGATATGCCCCTTTAAAGTTGACCCTCAAAATCGCATTTTTTGCGATTTTCTAATTTTGATACGGTTGCTCTTAAATTCGGGTTAGACCCATTTCCCACTCAATTTGACCCCCTGAATAAGAATATGAAGTCGAATTTTTGAAATGATGCACAGATTTTGAGATATATGAAAATTACAACTTTAGGTGTTTCCGAAGCACATTTTCGGGCATTTTTGGGGTCGTTTCAATAAGTGCACCAATTGCACTAATACATGATATTTAAAATAATTTTCATGAGATCAAAAAGATTCTTTCTTTGTGGTAAGCAGTCACAAAACCATTGAGTACTCAATGAAATTGATTTAAGACATTTTAAATCCTTTAAGGATTTTCATATAACCTTCTTCGTCTAGTTAGACATAATAATCATTCATTATGCATATTCAAGTACTTCATCTATTGCTAGACTGAAACAAGTCTCATTGCATCTATCACTGGAGAATATATCTCCATTTAATAATGTCAGGATTTTTGCGAAAACCCTTTATGCCCCGAGGCACAAATCGTACTTTATATCTTACGGTTGTACTTTCACACATATTTGTACCCCCACTGACATATATTTTGATCTATGAACTATAAATTCAAACATCACTTTTCTAAATGAAACAAAATATACTTGAATAGTGTATTTTATTTGACCAATCATTTATCTGTCCACACTATATGACATATTTGAATTTAAGATCCTTGCAACCATTTATAACATTGTGTGCTACTTCATATCAAAGATACCGTCGACAATCATTTTTATATCGATTCCAATACGACATAACTTATCGAGATCTCTTCATTTTTCATCATTTTCAGGTACCTGAACCTTTGCCAAGGTTTTATGAAGTGTTATGTCATAGTCCTCTTTCAAAGCACTTGTTGACACCCGATTTTGACCCTCCCTGATAGATTAGCTTGCGAGCTTCTTGATTTTCGAACAATTTAGAATAATTAGCTTTATAAATTCAAATAGTTTTTCAAGGTTATTTTAAGCAACTCCAATTGACATTTATAGTATTTTGAATAATAAATATATCTCATAATTATATATGTAATTAGCATATTTTACAAATAGTTGAAACAAATCATATCAAAGGATAAATATCTTATTAAATTAGTTTTGATTTAAATTATAGTTTTAAATTTCGAATTAATTAGCTTGTATTTAAATCAATTATCTTATAATTAAGTTAATTATTTTTTATTTCGTTGAGATTAAGAAGCTCACTAATTAATCATATCAATTCATTTTTATTTAGATCTTAACCAAATTTGCTAACCGACTCAATTTGGCTAATTTCCTAAGTCAATCTACACCTAACCTTTAAACCCAATCAAAAGACCAACCTTGGGCCTCTTCAATGCAATTTCAACCGACCCAATTTAATTAACCCCTGGCCCACCATTTTTTCCAACTCAAACCAACATCAATATGTACAGATGCACGTCCCAAATTCCAATTGCAAAAGCCCACTTCAATTCCCATTCCAATTCCCTACCCAACACTTCTGTAGCCCATCCCTTTTTCCCCTTTACCCGGCCCAACTCGCTGTTAAACAGCAAGACCAGTTCAACGCTACCATCCCAGAGGCGACAAACAACGAACAACAATCCCCAAGCGGCGTTAACACATCAGCGATCAGACGGAAAGCAGCAAGAAACAGAGAGCGTACACTGCGAATTTTATTTTCTTCTCCAACGTTCCTGTCCATTTAATGTCGCAACAGCAGGACAGAGCACGTGTATCTCCCCCCTTTCCTCTTTCGGAATAGGGCAAAAATTTCAGGAAAAGTATGTCTTCCTTAAATGGTGAAAAGATTTGGGGTTTGAATTTCGAATGGGGCTCACTCCTATTGGATTTCGTGGGTTCCCCCCATTTCGGAACCCTAATTTTCCTTCTATATATGTGGCATATTAATTCACTGTTAAGGGGAGAGCTCTTGGAATTAGAAATTTGGGTGTTAGAAAAAATAGTTAGAGAAAGTATTGAAATTAGCTAGAGTTTGGAGGAAGAAATACACTTGAGCGAAAAGTTCTTGAAACTTCCTGTTCGTTGTGTTCTGTCCACTCAAATTTCATCGAAACCTCGCGTAGTGGTGGAAGCTCGTTTGTAATCAGTTTGTTCCCGTCTCGATTCGCTGCTCATCAAAAGGTATACGGCTCCTAACTCTTTTATTCACTTAGTTTCCGGTAGATGTTTGGGATTTGAGTCGTGTTAGGTGTGGGTCTGATGCGAGTGTTTGGGTACAAATGATGGGAGGTTCATTCCTTGCTTGCTGCTGTTTTTCCTGAAATTTTCAAGTTGTATGTCGTATCTGCTACTGTTTTGAGTTCTTGGATTGTGTTCATCACTGTTCATTTTGGTTATCTACTTGATCATTTTTTTTGTTGGATATTTCAAAGTGAACACTTCATTTTTCTTTCTCCAGGTTGCATATGCCATGTTTCCAGCTTTTCTCTGCAAGTTTGCCTTCTAATGTTCATCTTTTTATCCCTTCAAGTGTTGTATTTTGGAGTTTCGTATGTCATGTCGTTGCTTAGGAACACTTAACCCTTATGCATCCTAAACTCTTTAACTCATTATTTTTAGATTAATGTTTGAATAGGTTGAGATAGGATACATCATTAACTTGAAGAATATGGTTTCCCGTTTGTTTAAATAGGGGTCTGATTTCATCCATTTTTATCTTCAAAATCTGATCCATGTGATCTCCGTTTTAAAGTGAAATCTGTCGTAGTAATTTTTCCTTCCTAAAAATCCCTCTCGTTTGGTTTTGCCATTTGCCGTATACTTAGAGTTAGATTTAAATCGCAACGTCTACTTTGAATCATGATTTTCTATGTGGATTGATCGCCTAAGTTAGAATTTGGAAACTCATATGTGGTGCTCCTATTCATTGAACCCGATTGGCTATTATCGGTCACGTCGTAAGTTATCATGATAAAAAATTTCAACCTACTGCATTAGTCCTAATTTTTCGTCAGTACCCTTTGTTATATGTCCATATTCTCAACATGTGTGCGAGTTCGTTTCGTTCAGAGGCATTCGTCTAAGTTTGGACAATGTTTGGTCAATAGCTTGGTTACTTTTCCTCTAGTGATCTTAGTTGGATTAATAATAAGTTATTATTTTTGGATTTTGTATTTGGGTTAGTGTTGATGTCATTTATGTTATTGCCTACTGTCGAGTTTTCTTTGTGAATAATGATTTTCCATTGTAAATTGAAATTGTTTTATCTCATGATCTAAATCATGCTTGGGTTATTTTTGTCTTTTCAAAAATATTTGATGTCTGCACAATAGTGCATGGTTTTCTTTCTTTTTTTTACTTAATGCTTTCCGTTATGGCAATGATCTGTTACTTATTTTCTTTTATTTTGTTTCGTTAATGTTACATGTGAATGCCGTTGGAATCCATTGGACTCCCTCTCCTTGCATTTTGCGGATTGGGCCTTACGAGCCCAATTCTATATTCTATCGAGTCCAAAACAGCCGACGAACAGGGGTCACATGCCGTATAGGGGCTGGAAATTAAATTCACATATTCTGGAAAGCTGAAAATGGACTGATATACCCGCTGTATACACCGATATACAGTGGGAAAATACAGAATACAGGTCCAAAACATGAAAACACAGGTTAAAAGCGCAGAAATACGAAATCCAAATGAAATTACAGGTCCGGGAGTCCGAGAATTAGAGGTATACATGGTGTATACCTCGAATATACACTTGGTGTATATCATGACCAATGAAGATGGGAAACGGCCAAAAGCCCAATAAATTGTTGTTATTATTATTATTTTTTTTTATTTTTTTTTGCAGATTTGAGAATTTGGCCCAAGGCCCAAATTCTATTGTTTTCCCTTTGCTCTTACTTATGTGTTTATTATGTTGACTAACCGTTTGTTTAATTATGGTTTAATTCAATTAAATTCCCAAAGATGGCCATTTCTTTTATATATATATATATATGAATTAAATATTTTATACTTAGCTCTGTTTTTTCTTATTAGTCTCGTCACTTTGAATTACTTCCCTTGAGGATGATCCCTTTTTAGTTCATAACAATTAATAAATAATAATAATAATAAAGTAATAGAATTTGTTATATTTATGTTTCACGCTTAGTTTTATTTTTAGCCCGTCAACACTTGAGGTCTTCCCTTTAAAAGTTTTCCTTTAGTTATTCCCCTTAACAATAGTAATAATAATAAATAGATTAAAAAAAAAGTGAATTTCTTTTTTACTTGGTTAATATTTTCTCAAAAAATTAGTTGAAGTCATTTTTAGTCAAATTGCCGGTCAACCGCAAGTTAGCAGGCATTTCGAGGGCCTAACACCTTTTCGGAATGTACATTGAACTTCGAACCCTTTTATTTTCAATTGATATTATCTGTTTAAATCTTTTGAAAACTTTAAGTTTTTTCTTGATTTTTTACTAAAAAATTAAGTAGCGACTCTATTTCTTTTGAAAATTCGATTTCTCTTGAATCATAAGTTTAATCGATTTTTCGAAAACTCAGTCATTTCCTTGTATATATCTTTTTAAATAAAACAACACTTACCTCATTATCATGACCATTTTGATAATTTGCTCCTCTCCTTCACCAAGCAGTTTTATGTTTGGAATCAATTGGTCTATCACGCTTCTAGCGTACCATAGGCTTTGTCCTTCAAGGACTATTTATCGGAGCATTTGCAGCTTAATTAAAATATTGGGTCAGCAAATACATCTGGCAAATTATTTGCAATATTTTGCAAATGAATTATCTCTTGAACTTCAAGTTCACATTTATTTTTAACGAGGATCTAGATAATTCACCCACACATAATTTTCAGCTGCTAAACATATCTCTCCCTAATGTTAGGATCTAACATTTACCCCCAACCTCATTTGGGGATCCATCTTTATTCGTGGTGGAACAATAAAATCATATGTGCACACATCAAATTTTAGATGGAAATTATTTGATTCCTGAACCAATTGTGATGGGAGAACCTTGTTGGCTTGATCCATACATGTTAAATAAACTATCTCATACCAAATTTTATTTGAGAGATTTGTTCTCATAATCAGTGGTCTAGCTATAATTGGAGGCAAACAATTTCTGCTAAACCAACTAGTATTATCAACATAATGTTATAGTTTGAAACTTTGGCTCTTAATTTAACAATTTGAGCAAACAACCTTAAAAAAAAACAAATTGTAAGTTGATACAAATGCACATGTGATCATACCATAGATGCATCTATTAAATCATAATAGTAAACGGTCCACATGGCAGGTGAACGGGCCCATATTAACATTTTTTATATGTTCCAAATAATTTCAGGGGATACAATCCCAATCTTAGTTGGTACAATGATCATCTTATCATATGAACAAGCAACACAAGAGAATTCTTGAAAAATCTTTTATTTCTTCAAACATATAGTCACATGAATTCTCAATTTCTTTTGCATCACATTTGAACCAGAATGGTCAATCGGTTATGCCAACTGATATTTATTCTAAACTTTTGCATGTGATTCCTTCATCATGCTCATATCTTTATACAACAAACAAGAGAAAGACGAGTAACCTTTTATGTATATATCCATAACCCGCTTTGATTGTAGTAATCTGCAGATATTTAATCTTTCAATAATTTACAGTCTCAATATTAAAAAAAATTCTTTTCAATTCATCTGAAACTTAAAAAGTTTCTTTTGAGACTTAATACAATCCTAATATTATGAACAATTTCATTCCTCCGGGTAGTAACAAATTAGCTCTTTCGGAACTCTCAATTAATTTTGTGTACTACCATAAATTTCACAACACCATTTTTATGGTGACCATCTCCTTCAAGGAGAAAATTGTTATTCTTGTCATGGTTAAAATTATTACATGCAAGACTTATTTCTTGACAACCAATGACAAATTTGTGTTGCCACACAACATTTATTTTGGTCATAGTCACAACCTTTTTCTCTTCATTAGTTCATAATAAAACATACCACAATATTTTTGTAGTACTCAAAGTATATGACCAAAATAATCATTTATGTCAAAATATTATTTTTTCAATCTCTCAAACCTCTTGTAGAGGTGAGATGTGACATTTCTCCAATCATATATGAACATGCCCTTATCCACACCAACACAAGTCACATTCTCTTCTGAAAATGACCATAACCATTTGTACATGCTCCATAAGTTGTTATTAGAAATTCATTGTCATACTTTTGACATTATCAAATTTATTTGACCCACCTCAACGTCACTTTAAAAGTACTAAATTCACTATCACTTTGTATTTCTTTATTTTGATGGAGGATTTACAACACTTTCAAATTGGGTTGCACAAACAATAATGTGCCCAATAACCTTTCATACCACTTTGATGGCCAAAATTACCTTCACATTTGAAGGACCATCTTAAGAACCTATAATGTTCTTTTTTTAATTACAACAATGATGACCATTAAAATTTTACCATACTCATATTCATACATTTAACCACTTGTCATTTTCAGACACATTATGTCCTGCCAACACATTCACATAAGAGAATGGAACAAATTAATTGGACAAATTTCATGACTTTTAGTAAAAAAATGTATTATATTGTGTTTGTCATCACCATATCATCACTACGGTGCATTAGGACTTAAACCCAATGTCTTACCCATATAAAGAAGTCTTCGCTCATAGATCGATGAGACTTGAACCCAACTTCATATCATCATGGTGCACCAGGACTTATAATCCGATGTCTTATCCACTTGGTGCGGTGAAACTTGAATTCACCGTCTTACCCTCAATCAATGTAATAATAAGCCAAATATAATAGGACTCATCATTGAGCCTTGAAAAATATTGTCACTCTGTGATTAACATGCACAAATAAATATAGCACAAAAGAAACACAATAAATATATTCACAACAAAGTATGTACTAATATCTTAAACTTGTCAAAACAGAGAGTTACATATAGCATTATATTATATTATGTTTGGTGCACAATAGTTAAGTTAGTGAATTGCCTTTATAAATCAAAGAATCAATTGCACACTAAGAAAATAATAATTCCAATTACACTAAAATAAAACTGCTCACTACCACCACCTTTTTTCAATTTCCATGTGAACCCAACATATTTCACACACAAAACAAAATAAATTAAAAGCTTATGTAATAACCAAAACAGTGAGCATAATCATAAATAAAATATAAAGTAAGTTTCACATACAAAAGAAAGTATATATAGTCATAGGTGAAAAAAAATGCACAGTAACAATAATATTTATCATTCACCTTGTTCACAAGTAAATTATAAAATAGATTTCACAATAATTTACCTTATTCCCGAGAGAAATATAAACACAATTGTTTTACTTTCTTTTGTTACTTTGCTTCAATCCTGCAATGGTAGAACATTCATGCTGATAATGTGTTGTAAAAATTAAAAACAAAAGAACAATATAAAGATGGAGACAAAAAGAATATAAGACAAGAGGACAATATGAGATAACTTTCTTTCTTTCAAGTGTTAACCAAATCTTCAAGTGTGTACAATATGAACTCTTATGCCTCTATTTATAGTGTAACATAGAGACATACAAAAGGTTAGTCATAAACATGACATTAAACTTGAATATAATGGAGGAGGTTATGGAGGTCAAATGTTACAAGAATAATGATCATAAAGGTGGAGGTTATCTTCATAATAGAGGAGGTTATGTAGTAACTTTTTGGTGTAGTGGACATCCACTCTATATTATTTTATAACAAGGTTTATTATTTTATCTTTTAATTATAGAATTTGAAAGTTTTCTTACCATTAACCTTTGAGTACTATATAAACAAACATACAACATAACATGTATTGATCTACATCTATCCTTTGTATAAATGTTACACATGCCCAATAATTTCATGTCAATAAAGTTGATGCTTTGTGTCTTGAATGGTAAATGAGTGTTGTGAGAAGGTTGATTAAATAGTTCTTTTTTTGTTGTGATGACCATCAAAGTAGTGGATTGCGGCAAAGAATGACTAAGTGATAATTGGAGTCTAACGAGAATCAAAACACTTGTAAATGTTATATTTTGAAGTCACAAGTAATATGATATATTTTATAAACATAGACTCTTATATGAATATTTTTTTTTTCTCTATCTTCTTTATCTTTTTTTTTTTTTATTGTAGAAAAAAAATGATGAAGTATTTTAGAGAGAAAATTGAATATGGGAGATGTTTCATAAAATTGGAAGGAGATAAAATAAATTAAAGTATAAATGATAGGTTGGAGTAAAGAATATATAGCGACTAAAGTGAAAGAAGAAAATGAAATATATTTTGTCAACGTAAACTTTTATATGAATATATTTTTTTCTCCTCTATCCTTTTTATCTTTTTTTATTGTAGAAGAAAATGATAAAGTATTTTAGAGAGAAAATTGAGTATAGAGATATTTCATAAAATAGGAAGGAGATAAAATAAAATCAGCATAAATGATAGGTTGGAGTAAACATTATATAGAGACTTAAGTGACAAAAGAAAATGGAAAATGAAAAAAAATGTAGAGAGGAATACGTAAAAGGAAAGAAAAAAATTCATATAGTATGCTTGAAATATAAGTTCAATTTTCTATTAATGATTCATTTAGTTTGTTCCATATATATTTAGTTTGAAATTGAATTTCCTAAAATTGATATAGAAAAATGACAAACTGATCAAATGGAAAGAAATGTTATGTGGAGAAAAAAGAAATAAATTATTTTCTATTAACATGGAAGGAATTAAGGAAAATGGAGCGAAAAATAAAAAAGTATATATATGAAAAAAATTGTAACGCCCGAACTTTGGAATTTTCAATTTGGTTGTATTATTTTATTTTTTATTTTCAAATTATATATTTTTAGTTTATTTTAATTGTTCCAGATATATTTTAAATTTTTTTCATAATTTCCCGAAATTGATATAGAGTAATAAAAAATTAATAAAATGGTAAGAATTATTACTTTAAAAAATCTTTAAATGAAGAGAAAAAGGAAATAATGATCTTCTAATTAAGAGAAATTTAAGTTAAGAAAGTTGTCATTTGCCAATTATAATATTTGTAGCGAAATTACAAATTATATAAGGTAAATGGAACGAAAATACGAAAAAAAAGTTATGAAAATTTTTTGTAAAGAAAAATACTATAATGCCAAAACATTGAATTTTACAATTATTGTTGTTTTTTAATTATTTTTTATTTTTTGTATTTTTCAAATCATTTTATTTTTTTCATATATAGTCTTAATTTGTTTCATATTTACTTTAAAGAAATTGATATACAACAATAATTAGTTAATTAAAGAGTAAAAAATAGCATTTAACTTCTTTTTTAAAATGTTGTGAGGAAAAAAAGGAAAGAATAATCTTCTAATTAAGAGAAAATTTGAATTAAAAAAATTTGTCAGTTGCCAATTTATGTATTATTTTCTTTTATTATTTATTTATTTTTATTTCATTTCAATTGTTCCATATATAATCTTATTTTTTTTTTATAATTTCCTAAATTGATATAGAATAATAAAAAATTAACCAAATGGTAAAAAATAGTATTCCTTAAGAATTCTTTAAATGAGGAGAAAATGAAAGAATAATCTTCCAATTGAAGAGAACATTTAATTCCTTTAATCAAGGCCATTAATTTTCTTTCATTAATTTTCTTTTAAGACTTTTAATTACTTATTATCATTAATATAATATTTTTCTCTGATTATTGAATTTTTTTTCTTATATTAGAATTAAAATATAAATATTGCATAAAAAATGTCATCCCATAATTTATTTATTTTTACTTTCTCATATAACATTTTTTAAAGAAAAATATAGATATCAATGCAATATTTTATGGTATTGAAAAATGAGCAACAAAATAATAAGTATTGATATTTAAAAAACAAGTTACATTGAATTTAATACATTAAATATGAAAAGTCTTACTTTTAATGACATTTACCATATCAGTTATTATGCATAATAGTAGTTACATACTTACATAAACATATAAATAATAATGATTTACACCGGCTGTTTTTAATATTGATGATATATATATATATTATTTTATTTTTTCAAAAGAATCTATTTAAAAATATATGGTGCTGTTGTCTATGAAACATGAATGAAGAATTATATATAATTTTTTAGGAGCCTTCCATCAACTTAATAAATGTTACACAATTTTTTGGTTGACATTTTCCTTCCTTTGTTTTGTAATTCTTTGTTCATTTTAGTTTCGCTTTTAAAAATTTAGAAGTTTTGCAAAATACTTATGAATAAAAATTATAAATTTTTGTTTTAGATAATATTTCAAAAATAAACTAACAACAACTCATTTTGGATTTCAAAAATTATATTATGTTATTTTAAAATTCAAAAATAAAAAATAAAAATATACATAATAAATTGTTCAATACAAATTATTTATTGATCGCGCGAAGCGCGAGCTGATTCCCTAATAATATAATAAATCTATTAGATTAAGAAATACTTGCGAATATTAAAGGATTAATTAATGATTATATATAATTCATAATATATTAATTATAATAATATAGATACTATTTTTTCCGAATTAATAATATTTTAATTTTTTTTAATTTCCTCACTTTAAGTGATATAATTTGATATGACTATTAATTTTCACTAGAATGCACATAATTTAAACGATAATATGAAATTTTTTAATTTAAAAATACAATACATAACATAAGAATTTAAATACCAGATAACAGTACACTACATGCCATAATAATTTTTAACAATAATTTAGTAATCCGGTAGGTCGTTTCCTGATTCAATAATATTTGGAAAAAAATCAATGTATGATCCAAATAATTGTTGTGGTTGTAATTGCGGTTATGCTTGTTGAACAATTTTTAGCTAGACATGAAAAAATTAAGGACAAAAATGTTCATTTGAACTCCGTAATTGTAATGACCTTCCAAGTCATTTTCTTCATTTTCCAATCTTTTCAGCGTTAGAGATTTCCTGTAGCGACCATAAGTCATTTATGACTTGCTGGGATTGACAGTTTGGTCGCCGGGTCATTTGTTTAGATTTTGTGCACGTTTTCGTATTTTGGAGCCTTTGAAACTTGAACGGTTGACTTCAGTCAAAAGTTTATGAAGATGACCTCTAAATGCAATTCTGACGGTTTCATCATCCCCGAAAGGGACATTTTAAGTTAGGGCAGGGTTGGTTCGGGTCCCGAGACTTCTGGTGTGAATTTGTGTTGTTAGGCGTTTTAACTTTGAAGCTTAATTCAAGGGTTGACTTTGATCAATATTCTTGATAAACGTGCTTGGATGAAAATTTTTTCAGCGCGGTTAGTTCTGAAATGTCGAATTTGGTCTAAAAGAACCTTTCATGCAGTTCCCTGGGCTTCCGGTCTTATTTTGAGCCTTCTGTAGTTCTTAGCTTAAATGGTACTTGGATATGGGACCCACTTTTTATCGAAACGACCTCAGATGGAAGTTTTGATGGTTCTGTTGAGCCCAGAATATCGAATTTGATGGGGTAACATATTTTGTTTGAACGAACAGGGTTCTGAATGAATTCTAGACACCCCGTCGGAAAATTTGAAGTTGGAGCAAACCAGCTGAAGTGCTGATATCTGGTGCAGAATTTTAGTGACCATATATCAAAGTTTTTAGCAACCAGAGTTTACTTTTAGCGACCAATTTCGGGCATTAATACGTTGAAATTTCAGCTTTCAGCCGTCATTTTTAAATGATGATTTCTCCCTTATCCGAGCTCTGATTTGAGTGATTCAAAGTCCTGTGTGATCGTTGGGAGCATGGATACTTGGCTTTGTGATTAGAAGCTATTGAACAACCTTCGTATGAGGTAAATTTAATCTCGGAGCTGCTATCTTAGTTTGGATTTCTTATTAATTTTGCAAAATGTTGTTGTGGTTGGTTTTGGGCCTCAGATTCTGTTCAATTTGGAACACAAGTTTGAGGTCTAGTTTAAGACCTTTTAATAGAGTCAATTTTTAAATTTCCGTTTTGACTCAATTTTGGGTCCATTTCTAATTGCTCTGACTTTAGTTTCTAAAGGTCTGTAATGACGTTGTGACTGATAATTCGATAGTTTGATGATATTCGGAGGCGTTTTGGATATGGATAGCTTGTGTGTGGTGGATTAGGAGCGCTCATGTTCGGTTTTGAGGTAGTCGTCGGTCTACTTTCTTGATTGAGCTTCTTAGATAATGCCTAGTATATATTTCATGTAATTTTGGATGGTATTTTTTGGGTATTTGCCCTTCCTCTTGTTATTCCATCCTTTCTTAAATTCCATAGAAGCCTTGGGCTTATTGTGGGAGTTGTGATCCTTAGTTTAGGTTGTGGCTTACTTTGCTAGTGGTGTAGATGATCTTGTTTATCCTTATTAGGATTGATTCGTGGTGGCCTTAGACTAGGATGGACATTGGATGCTTTCAGTTGTGTTTTGTCACCTTGTAGTTATGATTTTCACCCTTTAGAGCTTGTTTTAGGTTGTTCTCCTTGTGATGATTCTTTTGACCTTAGTGGATCGTCATAGCCATGGGTTGGTCCTAGTTGTGCTTAATCTGGGACTAGATCGATGTGATTGGGGTAGGGCGTCCCTTGAGTTTGCTCCCTTTTTCACTGCAAAAAAACCCTAAATTGCCAACAGATTTTACTAACAACTTAAGTTGGTTAGTATTCTACTAACAAATTACCAACATATTTCTAACTGAATTATATTTTAAAACTTAACAACGAAATTCTAACAGATTACCAACCAAAATCTTACTAACTAAGTATTTTAGTTGGTAAATACAGCGAGAAAAAATGGTGCAAAATTTAGCAACATTTTATCAATGGATTACCAATTGAAATATTACTAATGCACACCTTTTGTTGGTAATATTACCTACGAAGTATATATCGGTTGGTAAATATGATAAAAAATTGTTTATATAATTTATTAACATATTACCAATGAATTACTAACCAAACATTTACCAACGACAAGATTGTGTTACTAAATTTACCAACCAAATATAAATGTGTTGGTAAATTAGTAACGAAATGTAATTTGTTGGTAAACTTGCCAACCAATATCCAATTAGTTGAAAATTTTGCCGACGAATAAAGATTGTAGTTAGTAAATTAGTAACATCATTAAAATAGTTGGTAATATACCAACCGATCATTAATCCATTGGTAAAATTTACCAACATATTAATTATTAGTTGGTAATATTACATATGAATGTTTAGTTGAATAATAACTTTTACCAACTGTGATAAAATTTATTGGTAAATTATTAATTCCTAACTTATACTTGAATAGTTGGTAAATTTATCAATTGAAGTTAAACTTTTTGGTAAATCAGCATCTAGTGTTGAGGCTTTCTTATTCAGTTTGTGTCGTTAGGAGTTTTAACTTTTAAATTTTAGCCAAAACTTGACTTTGGTCGATATTTTTGGGAAATGTGCTCAGATTAGAACTTTGTCAGTGTCATTAGATTCGAAAGGTCATTTTTGATCTAACAGGAAGGTTGGTTCAAGTTTTGAGGCTTCCGTTTTTTGTTTGTGCCGTTAGGTGTTTTAAATCTTATGTTTTGGCCAAAATTTGACTTTGGTCAATATTTTTGTGAACGTGCTCAAATGAGAATTCCGTCGGCATAATTAACTCCAAAGGTCATTTTTTATCTAATAGGATGGTTGGTTCGGGTTTTGAGGCTTTCATTTTTAGTGTGTGCCGTTAGGTGTTTTAACTTATAAAGTTTGGCCAAAATTTAACTTCGATCAATCTATTTGATAAACGTGCTTAGATGAGAATTTCGTCAGTGCAGTTAGATGCGAAAGATCATTTTTGATGTAATAAGATAGAGGGTTCGGGTTTTGAGGCTTCCATTTTTAGTTTGTGCCGTTAGGTATTTTAACTTTTAACTTTTGGCTAAAATTTCACTTTAGCCAATATTTTTGGCAATCGTGCTCGAATTGAAATTTTGTCACCACGGTTAGCCATATAAGTTCAGTTTTGGTCTCATAGGATGGTTGGTTCGGGTTTTGAGACTTTCATTTTCAGTTTGTGTCATTAAATGTTTTAACTTTTAACTTTTGGCAAATATTTGAAATAGGTCAATATTTTTGGGAAACATGCTCAAATTTGAATTTCGTCAACGCGGTTAGCTCTGGAAGGTCATTTTTCGTCTTATAGGATGGTTGATTTGGATTTTGAGGTTTCATATTCAGTTTGTACCGTTAGGCGTTTTAACCTTTAACTTTTGGCCAAAATTTGACTTTGCTTAACATTTTTTTTAAACGTGCTCTGATGAGAATTCCGTCAGCACGATTAGCTTTGAAAGGTCATTTTTATATCTAACAGGATGGTTGGTTCAGGTTTTGAGGCTTCCATTTTCAGTTTGTGCTGTTAGGCTTAACTTTTAAATTTTGGCCAAAATTTTGATTTGGTCAATATTTTTGGTAAACGTGCTCAAATTAATTTTTTTGATATAATGATGTGTCATATTGAGATTAATTTAACTTGTTGTCATAGATTTTGCATTGTTTCATTCAAATATGATTTATAAAATTGATATTAATATTTTTGGATTTATATTCGTGCTCTTAGATTTTTAAATGTAATAAATTAATAAATATTTTACTTTTGGATAATCATTCAGTTAATAATATTTTGAACATATTGTCAATCTATTGCTAACCTAACATTGAACTTAAATGATATATTACCAACAGACGAACAATTAATTAGTAAATTTATTAGAAAAACAAATAATCATACTAACATATTTAAAATTTATTACCAACAAGGGTTGTGATGGAGTGGTAAGTACTACAACATCCTTAACCAAGAGGTCTCAGGTTCGATTCCCCTGGATACGGAGTCGCCTTGAATGATATATTACCAACAAACTAACAATCAATTAGTAAATTTATTAGAAAAACAAATAATCATACTAACGTATTTAAAATTTATTACCAACAAGGGTTGTGGTGGAGTGGTAAGTACTGCATCATCCTTAATCTAGAGGTCTCATGTTTGATTCCCCTTGGGTACGGAGTCGCCTTTGTTAGGGAGCGCTTTACTCTACAATGTGGGACTTCCCGGCGTGAATCCGGATTTAGTTGGGCTCCAGTGTGGGGTACCGGACACCGGATGGGAAACAAAAAAAAATAAAAGTATTTAAAATTTATTGGTAAATTACCAACAAAAATTTACTATAATTACCAATGTATTACCAACATAATCGAATAATGAAGAAAAAAATTTACTAACTCCTTTTCAATAATGATATACTAACCAAAAATTAGTTGGTGAATTTACCAACATAAATTTCAGGGCCATGTTTCAAAATTTTGTAACAACATCTTTGGGTGTTGACCAACCGATTTTTGGTTGGTAAATCAGTTGGTAAGTTTACCAACAAATTAAAATCGGTTGGTAATATTTATCGACGAGCCTTTTAGCAACAGATTAATATAAGTTGGCATTTGGTTGGTAACTCAATTTGCCAACCAATTTGATCAATTTACCAACGAATTTTTTTTGTTGGTATTTGGGGTTCCTTTTGTAGTGTTTATTGATTTGAAATCTCTTTTTGATCCCTTTGCTTGTTGATTAGCGTTGAACATGTTGTATCCTTATTGAGCTTATGATTATACTGTTGGGTACGAGGTCGTATGTAAGGACCATTTGGATCCCATGTTAGTACTTTCTACTTTGGTAGGGTGGTTTCATGAGGCACATTATCTATGGACATCCAAGGGGGAGTGTTATTAATCCATTAAATAGTGGATTGTCCATTTGGTTTATTCATGAACTACCAAATTCATGTATGTATATTCTCTAGGTAATATGAACCCCTTTTCGGATAACAATATGGATAACAATGTATCTACTAGTTTGTGCATTGAACTTGGTGACCTTTGAAGTGATTTCTCTACTTATAAATAGAGATATCATTCTCCATGTAGGACACACTTGAATAGAAGAAAAGTCTTCTTCTTCATCTCCATATCTTGTCTTCTTCTCTTTATATTATATTATACTGAGCTTATATTTTATAACAAATCAAATATTATTTTTGTTTCTTTTATATTAGGCTTTACATATGTCAATGTATATGTTCTCAAATAATAATAAAAAAGATCAAAATAAAATTCTTCTAAAAAGGTAATATTTTCTTTTTTTGTCTCTTTTCAAATTTGAATTGAGTATAGTATTTAATGTGACATGGCATGTCAACTAAAGAGGAAAAAGTTCTTTTGTTATTTAGTATATTTTGAAGAAAATTGAGTGATTTTATAATCTTAAAAAATCAAATATATTTTTAATTAATATATACAATTTCCCAAATATGAATAACTACTTAGGAAATTAACTCAATCATAACATTACTTGTTTATAATGTTTGAAATATGAGAGTCTACAAATGGGAAAAACATTACTCATTTGCTCTTATAGATTAAAAAAATAATTAATTTGTATAGTTTTGAATATATAAATTTGATTATTTTTTAATTTTAATTACTTTATCATACAATCCTTTTTAGTCAGTTTCATGAAGAACACATTTTTCTTTTTTGGCAAGTGATCTTTAATTTTGACTTTTTCACATGGCATATTAATTAAAATTGTATTAAGATAAATTATACATATATTTAATTTATGATCTTATATATGATTCAAACATTTTATTTACTTTATTAAATTTCATATTAAGTCAAAGTCAAAAAATAAGACGTTATTTTGAATCAGATCAACTAAACATAAATCTAATCCAATGCAAATGTTTTAAGGCAAGTAGATAATAAAGTCAAATAAAATATTTAATGAGGAAAAATTTAGCCTACTTATAAAAACCTGCAAAAACTTTAGTTTGACTCACTAAGTCTTCAGTCTCCGCATAGGATACAAATATGATACCTATGAGAAGAATTTCTACCCTTCCTCAGGAACTAATTATTGAAATATTCTTATGGCTTCCTGTTATGTCACTGATGCATTTCCAATTTTTTTGATGCCTTTGTGTTGAATTCACATTTCAGTCATGCCCATTACTTACGCTCTATGACTCACGACGGTGGAACAACATTTCTTATAGGGAAAAATGAAGATCAATACGTTGTAGATATAAACTAAAATGAAAATACATCTAGATGGAATTTTGATTGTCACGATCAATATTTCAATGGACTGTCTGTTAATGGTTCATACAGCATTTAGAAGCACGATAAGGAGCCTGTTAGAATTTTCAATCCCAGTACAAGAAAAATGATAGTACTTCCCTATCAGAGAATTTTTTTTTCACTCGGTCAAATTGTTATATTACTATTCGCTAGGTTATGAACCCGTAAAAAAAAAGTACAAAGTTTTGATGCAAGTTCATAATTCAAGTGAGCATGTACAAAATTTTATTTTCACCTTAAGCACAGACAAATCATGGAGAAAACTAAAAAGATATCATTAATTTTTTTCCATGTTTTAGTATGAAAAGTTACTCTATTAAAGGATTTATCTATATGATGGATTACTCGAAGAATTCAATCATTGCATTTGATTTAAGAGCTGAAAATTTCAGAGTTATTGGATTGGGTAATGATATATGTGACAAGATATTTAATTTTGATTTGATAGAAGTGAAGGAAAAAATAGCATTACTAGACTGTTGTGGAAGTTTGACTAGTCGAAATGATTTATAGGTTTTAGAAAATTCTGAAAAAGAAGAATGGAAGAGTCAGGGCATTCATATTCCTTCTCAGTGGAAATATGTGGACGTGTAATGATCCGAGCCATCGTTATTTAGGAAATAAAAATGTCGAGGGAAAACTGGGGCCACCATCCCGCCACAACATGCCAGTTGCCGTTAGGATGGCGGCGCCAAAGCTGCAGAACTCGTGCCAGAGAGGGAATGACGGGACGAAACTTAAATAATGCGAAGTCCTCTTTATACCCTTTTCCAAAATACAAAAAATAGGCGAGGATTACCCTAGAAACCCTGAAAAAGATGCCCTAAGCTTGGAAAAGAAGGAGGAAGAGATTTCTAGCGCAAGGACGACGATAACTAGTAAATTCTTGGACAAATCCAACGTCACGAGGTCCGGAAACAAGAAGGGGAGCAATAATTCTGTGCAGATGCTTGGCGCCCAGGTAGGCTAGGTTTATTTAATTGAGTAGTAGTAAATTTGTGATTCACCGCGTAGTATACTAGTAATTAATGGTAGAATTCATATGTAGGCTTTCGTGCACCGAAAAAGGAATAGTCGTACATGTAATCTTAGTTATTCCATCTGGATTGTACCTTAGGGGGAATACTAATCCAATGTATCAAGGTAGGTGATGGTTGATTCGTGTTGTGTGATGTATGTTAGCAATTACTTCGTTGTAGTGCATAATTATGACAATGTTGCACTATTGATCTCGCCTAATGTAAATGAGTATGAATGTATGATTGTATGCCATGAATCAACACTTGATTGTATGATTAAGAGAATGTACATTGAGATTGTGATTGTGGCTGTTGAATGGATCGGGTGTTACATTCCAACACACTAACTTGAATCGGGTGCCACATTCCGACGCATATATGGTATCGGGTGTCACGTGCGACACACTAACTTAGATTGGGGACCACGTTCTGGTACACTAACAGTTTGGGTATGGGTTCCATTAGAGGACCATTGGCTTGTCATATATGCGGATTTATGTGATATTGATAATGTAGAATTGTACATTGCTTCTAGAACTATTTGACTGAATCGTAACTCTACATAATTGTATTAATGTGGTGTTCTTGTGTGATGAATATCTTGTTGTTGAATGAACAATGAATGGCCTAGCCCTAAATTGGAATAGGATATGGTAAGTGGAGACTGAGGGTCCGAGTGTTTCTACGTGTTGCTTAGAGAGGTGGTCGGTATTAGTGACTGCTAAGTACATGGGGTGATGATGGGTTTCAAGTGCTAAGTAGTTAGGTACTACTCGGGTTGGTAAATTGTATGGGAACGGTTATAAGCATTGATAGAGTGAATTATAAGTTAAGGGTTGAGTGGGTTGGTGGAATGAGTAAGGGCATGTGTGAATGTTGACCGGAATGGTAGTAGTTATTTTCAGAATTCCCTTTAAGGGAAAGGACGATTAAGTACGCTCAAGAACGGAGCGAGTAAGGGTTAGAACCTCTAAAGCATTTGAAGAACTATAAAGGCGAAGGAATGAATAGTCTTATTGCATGTTTCTTACCGGTCGATTTCTTATATTATGCGGTGAGAATCGGGTTGACCGATGATGCCTACCAGTACGTGTGGTTGTACTGATACTACTCTTGCTACGAGTTTTTGGGCATAGTATGGTTGCATGATCAGTGATGTTTCATAGGTGAAGACGAAGATAATCTCTAACAACTTCTATTCTTTTTTCCACATGGTGGGAGCTGCGTCATTTATGATTTTTTTTATACCTTGTACTCTTAGTAACTCTTGTACATGTTTAGACTAGATCCCTGGGAGTGTTAATTACTTTACAAGTCTTAACTCATGGTGTTGTTAAAACTCTTATTTTGTAAAAATCTTTTGGATGCTAATTATTCTTCAGTTTTCTAAATTTTTCGCATTTTAAAAACGTTTGGGAATTGAGGGTTCTCCTACTTAGGTGTTAGAGTAGGTGCCCGCACAGCCCGATGGGTTGAGTCGTGACAAATTGGTACCAGAGCCCAGGTTATCGATCTCCCATACAAGAGTAAATTTGGACTAGACTCTTATGTTGATGTCCACATCTAATCTTCAGAAAGCTATGAAGCATCCTAGGAAGTCGTCTTGTTCTTCTCTCCTTTCGTGCGAGTTGTCACTTGTGGTATGAGTTAAGTCCAATTGGTATCTCAACAAAGAAAATTAAACGCCATAGTCCCATCTGACGGGACCCAAGCAATGGCTATTTGGCCCTAGGGGTTGTGTAATTGCATGGATGATCAATAATGGTCATCCATAGAGCGAATTAACTAAAACTTTGGACTTGTCTGTGATTTGTGACTTAAAACCGTGAATGTTAACTTAGCTTCTAATTGTCGGAATTAACTATGGGTGTGAAGAATGTGTTTTCTTGAATGCTATGATATGCTTATGTGCACAATAAGTGCTTGTCTGAACCTTGATATAGCATCATGCTAGACTAAATATTCGAAACTATGCGAGTTGTGACTGCTTATGTTTTGTGAACTTCTTGTTGGAAAAAAAAGTCATGACTACGTTTGGTGCAAGGGTTTAGATAATCTGCGATGTGATTCGTAAAACAAAATCTGACTATGTGTTGTGACTGTCTATAACCGTGTAAATGTATGGGCATATCCTAAGGATGTGTGTGGTTGTAGTGTTGAATTTATGAGAATGAATTTTAGAGTGTGTATCGTTGGGTTGACTCAGGGTAGATATTGACCGTACTAACTAAGCGGATTACCCTAAAGGGCTTAGTATAGTTTGATAATCTATGGAAAATTTAGAAAAAGGAACAACCCCAGAAAATTATTGGCAGGGGTTCAGTATCCGTCAAGGCCGCTGGGACGGGATTTTTCACGCCAAGGCGAGGCCGCCATCACGAGATTTCTCCTGCCAAAGTGGGACAGGGTGAGACAAAATCTCAACCCTGTCTCCCCTGTTTTCCCTAGTCACATATATGGACCCCAAATCGTGTCTAAACTAATCCCTGCATTTCAACAAACACTCAACAATAGAACAATAAGTTATAAACCTTAGCATTTAATATTAATAGGGGAAAGTTAGCTAGAAACCAGTATCCATGTGCTTACAAAAAGGTAAGCAAAACAAAAGGGAAGGTGAATATCGTTCATTACATGCCAATAAGGGCAAAAATAGAATTAGGGTCCATGGGAATGGGAACTGTTGCTCTTGGACCAATGTCCTCAGGGGCTGTCTCGTTGGCCCATGCGTCACTCAACCAGGGAAACTCTGCGAAGTCCTAAGGCTTGAGTGTGGGAAGCTCTTGTTGGGGGGCGACTTATGAGAAAATGACCTTCAAGGTCTTCCACATCCGGCCCAATAGGCGATCCCTCGCTAAATTCTTCTTCCTCTCCCATCGTAGCTAGCGGCGGAACATCTCCAACTCAAGGGCAGTGGAGGGTGGAACCGACGTCAAGGCTCAAAAACCTCCAAGTTTCCTCCGGACGGTCGCCAGGTCCTCCTCAACACGAGCACCGGATATCAGGGGTTGGGACTAGTTAGGGAGAGTACCACTGACTTTGTCATCCTCCCCTCCTTCGTCATCCACCTTCACAACTACTTGACTACTGCTAGCATGGCCCGTCTTCCTCCTCTCGCTCCCAGAGATGGAAGTTTGTCTAATCAAAAGAGGGTGAAAAAGGGGATCCATAGAGAGTACCTCATCGGTGTCCAAGAGTGGCACCCCCGCTCTCTTGCACATTGCAGTCACCAGTCCAGGAAGGAAGAATGCCTTTTTGTTGCCTTGATAGAACACCTTTCATTCTGATATGATCTGTGCGCTCACATTTAGTCCAATGTCGTGTATAACCCACGCCATCACCAAGGCCTAAAAAAATGTCACGTCGGTACGATTTCCTGATGAGAGGATCCTCCTAGTAACCAAGTGAATCCAACTCTTAGCATCTGGTGACCAGTCAGTGCTAGTGATGCCCTCTGTAGTAGCCAAGTAAACCCTATCCTGCCGCGTAGGCTCCACCAGCGTATCCCCCAACCAGCCTAAGTCCATCTTTCTCAGCTTGGCCTCGTACTCCATTTTGGGAACCTTGGGCACCTCGAGTACATCATTAATGAAAGGAGCGTTCAAGGGAACATCAACTCCACGGATACAAATTGTAGGGTTGGGATCATCCCAGCAAACATTAGGTAGGATGGCATAGAATTCCCTCACCCAAGTGGAGCGTGCAGCAGGGGGAGCCTCTTTCAGTGGAGCCCAACCAAACTACATCAGACGGGTATAAAAGGCTGGTGCCTTCTCCTCTAAACCCAACAAGTGAAATCCCCTATCACAATAGAATTTGTTGTTTCAGTGATCATGATGCCTCTCCCGACTTGCGGCATCGGGAAACTGGACGAAGGGTAGATTTTTCTCATTTGCTCTATCCATAAAAGATCAACCTGAAATCAATATGGGAGGGGGGGAGGGGTACCCATAGAATTCCATGGGGTTAGACAAGATTTGTCTAAGAAGAGAAAAATTTCCTAATTAAAGTGGCAAGGGGCCACTGCCCCACTGAATCCTTTTACAATGACCAAAGCCCTTAAGAGCGGGATGAGGGAGGTTGCTACAGCGGGCCTTCATGTGGGACGAACACCAAGCGTGATCAAGGAGCCCCTTCATCCCAAAAACCTCATTTTTGATATAATTTCAGCAGATCAGAGTCTATAAAGTACCCTAGAACCTAATTATGCAATTATTTTGGCAAAATAACTCCCAAATGATGTCCAATTCCTAGTTTTACACTAGAAAGACCTTTCAACTTCCCCCACCCCTTTTGGTATCATTTCAACCATATTTTCACGAAATTCTTACACCTAGAACGTTATGGAGATGTTGGGAACATAAGGAAAGTGTTCATGCTATGTTGTTCTAGCAATATCAAGCAAACCATGTTCATTTTTGAAAAACTACCCCAAGAACCTTTTTCAATCAATTGTTTAACATCATGCAATCATTGTTAAGTAAGTATTGAAGTAATATCATGAGTAATGAGAACAACACCTTGATTTTGACGCTTAGAACGAAGTAGTTGAGAGAGTTTTTAAAAGTGAAGAGGAGGAAATGGGGAAACTATTCCCATTTCCCCCATTTACCATTTCTGATCTCCCGCTACAGCTACACCGCCTCAGTGGGGAACCTGTTGATTTGGCAAAGCCAGGCTGTGTAATTGGGTGCGTTTCTTTTCTCCGGATGTTGCCTCTTATCCCTAACCAGTTCCTTGAGTATAGAACCCTTCCGGGCTTAGAGTTGAAAAATCTCCATCCTTCATGTTTTCGTAGTAGTTCGATCCGCTAGTTTGGGAAGTACTTCGAAGAGAACTCGTAGTTATCCCTTCTCTAGTCATTCGGGGATGACCGAGGGGTATATTGGTATCTATTATAATGACCCAAGCCGTCGTTATTTAGGAAAGGAAAATGTTGAGGGAAAACTCGGGCCACCATCCCGCCACAACGGGCCAGTTTCTGCTAGGATGGTGGTGCCAAAGCGGCAGAACTCGTGCCAGAGCGGGAATGACAGGACAAAACTTAAATAACTCAAAGTCCTATTTGCACCCATTTTCCAAAACACCAAAAATAGGTGAGGATTACTTTAGAAACCTTGAAAAAGCTGCCCTAAGCTTGGGAAAGAAGAAGGAAGAGATTTTAGCGAAAGAACGACGATAGCTTGCGAATTTTTGGGCAAATCCATCGTCACGAGGTTCGAAAACAAGAAGGGGAGCCATAATTCCGTGTAAATGCTTGGCACCCAGGTAGGCTAGGTTTATTTAATTGAGTAGTAGTAAATCTGTGATTCACCGCATAGTATACTAGTAATTGATGGTAGAATTCATGCATAGGCTTAGTACACCGAAAAAAGGATT
Source organism: Solanum commersonii (assembly GCA_029007595.1). Taxonomy (NCBI): domain Eukaryota; kingdom Viridiplantae; phylum Streptophyta; class Magnoliopsida; order Solanales; family Solanaceae; genus Solanum; species Solanum commersonii. The sequence goes on from JAJTWQ010000060.1 coordinate 2,013,623, forward strand.
AGTCGTACATGTAATCTTAGTTATTCAATCCAGATTGTACCTTAGGGGAAGACTAATACTGTGAATCAATGTAGGTGATGGTTGATTCTTATTGTGTTATGTATGTTAGAAATTACTTCGTTGTAGTGCATCATTATGAGAATGTTGAACTATTAATCTCGCCTAACGTAAATTAGTATGAAGGTATGATTGTGTTCCATGAATCAACAGTTGATTGTATGATTATGAGAATGACCATTGTGATTGTGATTGTGGTTGTTGAATGGATCAGGTGTTACGTTCCAACACACTAACTTGGATCAAGTGCCACACTCCGGTGCATACATGGGATCATGTGTCATGTCTGACACACTAACTTGGATCGGGTACCACGTTCAGATGCACTAACAGTTTGGTATGGGTTCCATGAGAAGACTATTGGCTTGTCATAAATGGGTATTTATGTGATATTGAGAATGTGGAATTGTACATTGCTTCTTGAACTGTTTGACTAAATTGTAACTTTGTATAATTATATTAATGTGGTGTGCTTGTGTGATGGATATCTTGTTGTTGAATGAACAATGAATGGCCAGGCCCAAAACCGTAATAGGATATTGTAAGTGGAGATCGAGGGTCCGGGTGTTTCTACATGTTGCTTAGAGAAGTGATTGGTAGTAGTGACTACTAATGTAACACCCGAAAAACTAGTAGGTGGAACTAGAGCCTTACGTGTGAGTTTTAGAGTTGATATGTGTGGTTTAGAATCATATAATGGATTTTCGTACTTAGAATGAAGGTTTAGGGGTTAAACGTCAAGGTACGTCTCCCGAAGAAACAACTAAGGGTCCTTCAGGAGGACCCAAAAGTCTAACCCCAAAACTGCCCAAGCTGCCAAATATTTGTGGCCTACGGATAGGACTTAGTGGGCGTAGGTCCATCCACGCCTCATGGGAACTGGTCGTGGGTCAAGGGCCATGATGAGGAGCTTCAGGCCATGAACCACGAACCTGCAGCACCGCTCGTGGTCCCACCCACGCTCCGTGGGGCCAGGTCGTATGTCTTGTAGGCTGCCTCAAATTCGGCCAAGGTAAGTATTTTTTAGGTAATTCCTAATTCAATTATTTTAATGTGGGGTCATTTTATATTGTTTTAATAAACTTATTTAAGTACTTTTAAACCATTAACTAACCCTTACACTTCATAAATCCCAAACCCAACTCTTAACCAACTTAACCCTCTCCAAAATCTTCTCTCTAAAACTCCATTGAAGAAGAAGAAGAAGATCAAGTTAGGGCTTGAAGAAGGGAGTTTTTCACACGATTTTGGTTGGATTTCTTCACCTAAGGTATGGTAGTCTTTGATTCATGGTTAGCTTTCATCCATGAAGTCCTCAAACTCTCAATTTCAAAGTAGAAAAGTCTCCAAAACCTAGGGTTTTCATTCCAAGTCATGGATTCTTTCCAAAAACATTTTCAATGATTTAATTTCTTTATATTATGATAAAATTGATGAATTACTACTATTTTAAGATGAGTTCTTCAAGAGTCCATGAATTTCCCTATCTTCCTAAAGTGGATCATAAAGTGTGAGTATTATTATATGTTGATATAATTGAATGGATAATGATTGTTTATGGTGTAATTACATGATTTTAGTATGAGTATACATGTATTCTTGATTAACCTAAGGTTTTAGGGTGAAATTGATATAGTTTGGTTTATGCCATGGAGGAGGCAATTGAGGGCTTAGATGTGACCTTCTAAGATTGATGAACTACTCTATGAATTGAGATTAGAGTTACTAAAGATGAATTACTTAGAAGCAAAGCTTGTAAACATGAATTGATTAGATTAGGGCTTATATGATGGATCATGGTTTAGTGATATTGAGATTTAGTTTGCATGATGTTATATGACTATAATTGGTTAAGAATGAAGCATGTGGTTAGATTATCTTGAGAATTAGGTATACATAATGATCATGTGAGGTATTGCTTGAGAGTAAGTCTTGTAGTATGAAGACGATTTCTAGGGCTTTACGGGTAAAAGCTAACATAAATGAGCTATTGATGTTAAGGCTTAAAGAGGGAAGCTATTGTGTGTGTTGAATTATATGTGGTTTTATTGTGGGAAGACTTCACCAACATGACCTATATTATGAGTATTTGAGATTATGCATTTAATGACTTGATTACTTGAACTATGATTATATCCGTGTCTAATATAATGAATTCTAGATGTGTTGATTGAATATGGTTTTTGGTCCTTAAAGGGGCAATATATGATATTATACATGCTTTGTGAAAGTGTGTTCATGATTAAGACCATCTTTTGAGAAAGTAAAGTGATCATGACTTTGATGTAATTGTGGTGTTGTTGAAAGTCTATTCTCACACATACACACTTATACATGATAGTTCCAGGATTATGATGATATTATTTTGTTGATTTAAAGTTCATCCTCATAAACACATAATAAGTATAATGTGAAAGTTTTCCTCACATATTGAAGATTCTAGGTTGAAAGTTAGTTCTCACCTAATTGAATCTAACAAGAAGACATGGACTGTGAAAGTGTTTCTCACGCATGATCTAATGAACTATCCTAATGAAACAATTTAGGATTCAATCAGTACTCCATGGGAATTATGCTTGGCACCGAGTGGATATTGAATATGAGATCGAAGCTCCCCTGTTAGAAAGGGTGGGTTTCTAGAAAGTATCTCTTGAGATGGAAGCTCCCTCGTCAGAAAGAGCAGGTTTCTAGTAACAATATCCTTATCCCATAACTATGTTCCCCTGTAGGTTATTTAGATATTTGGATCCACCTAAAAGCTAATACATTTTAGTTCTACCTTAGGCAAGTAGGACACCTCTTTTTGGTGTGGGGCATGACACTGGATTCCATGCAAGCTCACATGGTCTATGTCGGTTAAAGCTAATTCCCACAAGGTCAAGTTTAGGATGAACTATGGATATTCAAGAAGTTCTACTTAGTGTGGGTGGGGGTATGGGACTTCATTGATGCATTGCACAAGTAAGCTTTGAGAGTAGCTATGGTAGGTTCCTCTTTGTCAAGATGACTCATGTAATAAATGTGCTTGTGTCTAAATGGTAATTGCATTTGATGTCAAGGCTACTTGTAATGTTGCATGTTAACTTGGATTGTTGCTGTCACGACCCGAGCCTACACCCTGGACATGGCCGGCACTCGAAGACCATTGCTGGTCCCCAAGTGAACCCTCATCCTGGCTGACTATAAGCGGAAAACTGATTCAAGCATACAAAGCTTAAAAAATGAAATAAAAGTTCATAAATCTTAGATTCAAACTTTAACTCAAATGAAAACTCTAAATAATAAAATATATTCAACTCGCCCCAAAATTGGCAACTTAAGTCTTTGAAATATTTAATAAAATAAATAAATAATACAGACTTCTCAACTATATTGATTATCTATGAAGCCTCTAATTGATAAAGATGGAAGTCGGGAGAAGATCCACGACATCCTGACTAGATTGAAAGGTAAATGAAATCCTCTGGAAACAAGGAGGCTCCCCATAGCTAACTCGAACTCTCGGATGTATCAACAAAGCTTCTGTTGATGATCCTGAATATATGTGTCTGCATCATGAGAAGATGTAGGCCAAATGGCTCAGTACGTGGAATGTACGAGCATGTAAGAGGAATTCTAAAACATAAACATAAGCTTGAAACTTGATAAAAAGGAAACATACTTACCTCTTCTCAAACTTACTCAACTCAAGGAATACTCATGGATAAGATACTCAACTCAGAGATTGGATACTCAACTCAAAGATATGATACTCAACTTGAAATACTCAACTCATGATACTCAAGGATAATGCAATAGTAAAAGATGCAATTTATGGAAAATTTATAAAATAGTAAAAACAACTTAGTTCGTTAAAGAAAATGCATTAACAAACTCAACTTTACTTATATAATAAAGTAATATAGTTTCTGTGGGAGATTCTCTAACCGACAACCACCACTATGAGCCTAAGTGATGATATAACGTCTTGCCCACGCTGCCAGAACTGTCCTATACTTTGCCGTCATATAGAACGCTTAACTTAGTGGATCCACTAGTCTATGCTAAAAGCATTTTAAGGAGTCATCTAAAAAGTATGATCTTTTACTACCCATGATGGCTACATGGTTTATGGAGACTTGAGTTAATATGAACTCGCATCCCCATAACGGTGCTCAATACTACTCCCAAAATATACTTAGCTCATATGTTTGTAAAAACAAAACTCTTTCTTTGAATTGAGATAATTACTCAAAACTTAGCTTAAAAGCTCTCTTGGAATCGATGTTCCCTTTTCTTGCTCAAATGTGAAAACATTTATAAACTCTTTGGGAATACTTAGTTCCCTTATAACTTTTTGAGAAATGAACTCAACTATTTACTCTTTGCTTAACTTGAAACTTTCAGTCTTAAAACGAAGTTAAAACGTTTATAAAAAACTTTACTCTTACTCTTTACTTAACTTCAAAGCTTAAGTCTTAAAACAAAGTTTAAACATTTGTAAAAGACTTCTTAAAATATAGTTCATGCCGAATTATGGACATGAACGACTCAATGCAAGGTTTTCAATAACCAAGATAGAACTCAATACTTGGAACTCAAGAACTTCAATAATACTACTCACTTCAAGAATGCTCAACTCAGAGGGTTCATGCGGAATTTATGAGCATGAACTACTCAACTCAAGGGCTCAAAGATACTTCTCATTTCAAGATTTTTCGACTTATAGGGCTCATGTGGAATTATGGATATGAATAACCCAATTCAAGGACTTCATGGATAGCATGTAATAGTCCCATGAAAGGAATGTAATCTCAAATGGGTTAGAAACTCAATACTTAAGACTTAGGACATGAAGATATTACTCATCTCATAGATCCTCAACTTTTGGAGTTCATGCGGAATTTATGGGCATGAACGACTTGACTCGTAGGTCTACATAACATTATGAAACTCATGTATACAACTCTTTTCTTTCTCTTACTTACTTCCTCAAAACTTAACTCAAATCGATGATGGATCTCAAAGGATTCACAATTGAACTCAAAGGCTTTCTTGAACTCTACTCTTAACTCTCTCTTGAACGTGAATTATGAATTCAAGAGTTATGGTTCATGATATGAAGGATCTCATGAATGAAAAAGTAGATTCATGAATAAATTCTCCTCATCATCATACTCACTTGCTCGTTTTCTCACCCTAACTCGCCTAGAATCGAACGATTTCTTCCCCAATCACTTAGAATCAATTACTTAGAATAAGTACACTCTAATATACTCAATACATCCCTTAAAACACTCACTTTGATCTCTAGAAATCATCAAAAACCCAACACAACAAGATTTAGAAAGAACTTCAAGAACACCTATCAAGAACTTAAATCCTTCAACTTTTTGAGAACGAAACTTCGCTGAAAATAATATGTTTGGCATGTAGGTGAAAAAACCCAACACTATGGAAGCTTACATACCTCTTAGGGATTAGACCCATGGCAAAAATCTGCAACAAGACGCAAGAATCTCGACGAACGCTTGATCATCTCCATTTTTCTCTTCTTTTCTTTTCTTGAACTCTCAACTAAAACCCTAGGCTAATTTAGGATTATAAAACTGAACTTAATAGGATTAGACCCTTGAAAATATTACTAAACACGACTTAAATCTGTTTGGATAAGGAAAAGACTAAAATACCCCTTACTATTTCCGGCTAAGTTTCCTTAACTGGACAACCTAACTTCAAAAGGCCATATCTCACTCATCCGACCTCAAAACTTAGCAAATTCGATGATGTTGGAAAGATAATTCAAAGATCTTTCCTATGGTATCTTGTATCACACCTAAATCATAATGAGCTATGAGTTATTGTCGTTTGAAGTTGACCCAAAACTCATACTTAGCTTAACTTGCAAAATTTCAGATTTTGCTATTTCCAATTTAATTCTTTTTGGAACTCAAGGTGCTACATCTAGTGACCTTAACACTTAATTTTTTTTTAATTCCTTGGTAAAATCTCACTCACTACGAAGAACGGTTCGAGTCTTAGTTTGAAAATTTTTCTGGGGTGTTACAGTTGCTATGAGTTGCTTTCCTTGATGTGGTTGACTAAAAGTGAATGTTTCCTAGTCTATGAGAGATAGGCTAAGGATGAGTTTAAAAGAGTATAAACATGAATGAGGATCTAAAGTGACTTGCTTAGTATGGGTAGGATTATGGGATCTTATCCATACATTGCACAAGCTTGCCTTGAAGTGGCTCATGAAGTGTTGCTCACATGTCATGCTAACACTAGATTGTATTGACTATGTATATGTTCCTAATGATATTTCTTATGCTCACTAGTTGTGATTGTTGTCTACCATGCTATAGTCTATATCTCTTCATGATGTCTTTTATGCTTAGAACTTGTGTTTTCACACTACTTTCCAAATGATGGTTTAAACTAGTAAAGTGCATGCATTCAACTAAAAATGTTCCTTTTAGCATGTTTTCAAAGATTTTTATGCATGGCTATCATACTTGGTGCATTTTTGTGCCAAACCAGATTTCTTCTACATTTTTCACAAAGTGTAGGGTTTGGCGATATCGACTTCCATCCTCGTGGCTAGGATCATAGTAGATCAAGAAGAAGAAGTTTGGTAAGTCCTCATAGCATTCGAGGGCTTGACCATTATTTCTTTTAAGTCTTTCATTTTATGTCTAGAGATTTTGTAAGGGTTGCATCCCTAAGATGTATTCAAGTGTTATAGATGGTTTGAGACATAGAGTTGTAGACCGTCATTTGTTTTTATAAAGGACTTCAATTGTAAAGAAAAGTTTTAAATTTCTGCACTATTTCCTATGTTCTTATGTTATGATATGCTAAGAGGCTTGTATGAGGCTCTTCGGATTCTTATATGCCGTGTTACATCTAGGGAGTACTCCTGGATCGTGACATCTAAGTACATGGGGTGATGATGGGTTGCAAGAGCTAAGTAGTTAGGTACTGCTCTTGGGAAATTGTATGGGAATAGTTATAAGCATTGATAGAGTGAATTATAAGTCAAGGGTTGAGTGGGTTGGTGGAATGAGTAAGGTCGTGCTGTGAATGTTGACCAGAATGGTAGTAGTTATTTTCGTAATTCCCTTTAAGGGACAGAACGATTAAGTACGCTCAAGAACGGAGCGAGTAAGGGTTAGAACCTCTAAAGCATTTGAAGATTTATAAAGGCGAAGGAATGAATAGTCTTATTGCATGTTTCTTACCTGTCGATTTCTTATATTATGCGGTGAGCATCGAGTTGACCGATGATGCCTACCAGTACGTGTGGTTGTACTGATACTACTATTGCTATGACTTTTTGGGCATAGTCTGGTTGCAGGATCAGTGATGTTTCATAGGTGAAGACGAAGAAATCTCCAACAACTTCTGCTCTTCTTTCCACATGGCGGGAGCTGCGTCATTTATGATTTTGTTATACCTTGTACTCTTAGTACTCTTGTACCTGTTTAGACTAGATCTATGGGGGTGTTAATTACTTTACAAGTCTTAACTCATGTTGTTGTCAAAACTCTTACTCTATAAAAAATTTTTAGATGCTAATTGTTCTTCAATTTTCTAAATTTCCGCATTTTAAAAACATTTGGGAATTGAGGGTTCTCCTACTTATGTGTTAGAGTAGGTGCCCACATGACCCGGTGGGTTGGGTCATGTCAGGATGATAAATTGAAACCAACATATGGACCTCCTCAAGGATTCTATGATTCTCGTAACGGGGAAATTATATTTATTGCGGTTAAAAAAAATATTTTATTTTGTTACTTTTATGATGTTGAGAAAAGTAGTTGGAGATATTTGGAAATTTACGGAGCTCCAATAGAGAATGGAATTAATGACATTAATATTTACGTAGAAAGCCTCTACTTATTCTAAAATAATAAATAAAAATATTTCAACTTATTACTAAGTTTGGACTTGTGATCTTATTTTTTCCTTTGATTTGCTTGTTATTTAATTCTATCCAAGTTAAAAGACATTGTTTTTTTTCTTTTCTTTTTGAGTCGCTCCAAATGAATATTATTAGGATTTATGTATGTCAAAGCATATGTTTTTTTTTTTAAAAAAAATTGGCTTATAAAGTATGTGGTATCAAATAATAAAAAGTTCATAAAAAGATGCTTCTAGAATGGTGATATTTTATATTTTTCTTTTTTTCTAATAATTAAGAATTTTAAATTTGAATTGAATAAAATATTTAATGTGACATGGAATGTCAACTAGGAGAGAAGAAATTTTTTGTAATATTCAATATATTTTGAAAATAATAATAATTAAAATAATATTTTGAGTGATTTTGCAATTTTAAAAAAATAAAAAAATAAATTGATAATTTCATAAACAAAAATAACTATTCAAGGAATTAATTCAAAGACTCTCCGAATGAAAAGACATTACTCATTTACTTAGATAGAGAATTAATTGGTTATCTTGCAAATAATAATTACTCCTATTAGGCTTTATGCATGTCAATGTATATGATTTCAAATATTTTTTTTAAAAGAAATATCATAAAAGAATTCTTCTCAAAGGGTAATATTTTATATTCTTTCTCTTTTCAAATTTGAATTGAATTAAGTGTTTAATGTGAAATGGCATGTAAACTAAAAGACAATAATTTTTTTTTGTTTAGCATTTTTTAGGAAAAAAATAATTGAATGATTTTTATAGTTATAAAAATTCGCATATATTTTAATTAATAGACAATTTTTGAAATATAAATGATTATTTAAGAAATTAACTCAATCATAACATTACTTGTCTACAATGTTTGATATATGTGAGCTGGCTAATCTTTGTAGATAGGCAAGGCTCAAGAGAGTACACAAATAGAAAAAACATTATTGATTTGCTCTTATAGATAAATAATTAATTTGTATAATTTTGAATGTATAAATTCAATTATTTTATCTTATAATCCTTTTTGGTCTGTTTCTTAAAGAATGCTTTTTCTTTTTCGACAAGTGATCTTTAATTTGGATCTTTTCATGTGGTATATTAACTAAAATTGTATTTTAGTAAGTTATACATATCTTTAATTTAACACCATATATACATAATTCAAAAATCTTATTTACTTTATTAAATTTCCTATTAAGTCAAGTCAAAAAAATAAAAAGTTATTTTGGATCAGGTCAACTTAATGTAAATTTAATCAAATGCAAATGTTTTAATACAAGTACATAATAAAGTCAAATAAAACATTTAATGAGGAAAAACTTAGCCTACTTATAAAAACTTGCAAATACTTTAGTTTGACTCACTGAGTTTTCAGCCTCCACATACGATATAAATATGATACCTATGAGAAGAATGCCTACACTTCCTCAAGATCTAATTGTTGAAATATTCCTATCGCTTCTTGTTATGTCATTGATGCGTTTTAGGTGCGTTTCCAAAGTTTTTGATGCTCTTGTGTTGGATTCAGATTTTACTTATGTCCATCACCTACGCTCTATGACTCGCGATGGTGGAACAAGATTCCTTATGGGAAAAGCTGAAGATCTATATGCTATAGATCTAAACGAAGATGGAAATACATTTTAGATGAAATTTTGATCGTCACGATCAATATTTCAATGGACCGTGTGCTAATGGTTCATACCGCATCTGGAAGTACGATAAGGAGCCTGTTAGAATTTTCAATCCCAGTAATAAGAAAAATGATAGTACTTCCCTATTAGAGAAAAAAACTCACTCAATAAAATCTTTATATTACTATTCACTAGGTTATGAACCCGTAGAAAAGAGATTCAAAGTTTTGATGCAAGTTCATAATTCAAGTGGGCATGCACAAAGTTTTATTTTCAGCTTAAGCATAGATAAATCGTGGAGAAAAATTAAAGATATCATTAATTTTTTTCCATGTTATAGTATGAAAAATTGCTCTATTAAAGAATTTATCTATATGATGGATTACTCGAAGAATTCAATAGTTGCATTTGATTTGAGGGCTGGAAATTTCAGAGTTATTGGATTGGGCGATGATATATGTAAAAATATATTTGATTATGATTGGATAGAAGTGAAGGGCAAAATAGCATTGTTGGACTTTTGGGGAAGTTTCACTGGTCGAAATGATTTATGGATTTTAGAAAATTCTGAAAAAGAAGAATAGAAGAGTCATGGCATTCACATTCCTTCGCAGTGGAAAGATGTGGAAGATATATTGAAACCAAAATATGGCAAGGATTCTGCGATTCTCGTGATGGCGAGATTATATTTATTGCAGTGAAAAATAATATTTTATTTTGTTACTTTCATGATGTTGGAAAAATTAGTTGGAGATACTTGGAAATTCATGGAGCTCCAATAGAGGATGAAATTAATGGCATTAATATTTACGTACAAAGCCTCTACTTATGCTAATAAAATAAATAAAAGTATTTCAATGCTTATTGCTAAGTTTGGACTTGTGATCTTATTTTTTCCTTTGATTTGCTTATTATTTAATTCTACCAAGTTAAAAGACATTATTTTTTCTTTTCTTTTCCAAATGAATATTATTGCTCCCTATATTATAATATTATATTATTAGGATTTATGTATGTCAAAACATATATTTTTAAAATTTGTTTATAAAGTATGTGTTATCAAATAATAAAAAGTCATGAAAAAATTCTTCCAAAATGATAATATTTTTTGTTTTTCTTTTTCTTCCTAGTAATTAAGTATTTCAAATCTGAATTAAATAAAATATTTAGTGTCACATGATATGTCAAATAGGAGAGAAGAAATATTTTACAATATTTAATATATTTTAAAAATCATAATAATAATAATAATAATAATAATAATAATAATAATAATAATAATAATAATAATAATAATAATAATAATAACAATAACAGTACTTGAGTGACTATAAAATTCTAAAAAAATTATTTAAAAATTGATTGACAAATTCATGAAAATAAATAACCATTCAAGGAATTAACTCAAAGACTCTCCGAATAAAAAAAACATCACACATTTACTCTTACAGATAGGGAATTAATTGGTTTTCTTGCAAATGATAATTACTCGCTAGAAATATTCTCATATTTTGTGTTTAGAAAATTAATTTAATTTAAATAAAAATATGTATCTTAAAATATTAATCAAATTTAATATAATTTAATCCTCAAAAAACAAAAGAAAAAACTGAGGGGCCATAATTAGTAAGCCTTTGATCATATAAATTAAATATTTATCTTTTTCGTCACTGCGAAGAATTACAGGGTGAATTCTAGATGAAAGCTAGGTGAAATTAAGATAAAATTGCACACATGACTATAATTTATTAGTCTATTATTTACAGCACAATTAAGAAACAATCTCTTGAATTGTAATGTAATGTTCGAAATATGAAAGACAAGACTTGAGAGTCTCCAAATGGAAAAAAAAATTACTTAGGTACTTAGAGTCTGTTATAATTTTCAATTTCAGTCCAAGAAAAAAAATGACTTCCATGTTGAAACAAATTCTCCACTCAGATACTCTGTACATTCCTTTAAATTACTGTTCACTAGGTTATGAACGTTAGAAAAAAAAGTATAAAGTTTTGATGATAGTTAAGATTTCACGTGGCTCCACAATAAGTTAAATTTTTACTTTAAGCATAGTTAACAAATCATGAAAAGAAATTAAAAGCATCGTTGATTTTTTACATGTCTCAATAGGAAAGATTTCTCAATACAAGGAGTTATTTAGCTACATGTTGAATTACTAGAAGAAATTATTCTTTGCATTTGATTTTAGAGCTGAAATTTTAGAATTATCGGATTGAATAATGATATATATGACAATATATTTAACTATAGTTTGATAGAAGTGAAGACCAAATTAGCATTGTTAGATTTGTTATGAATATTTCTATGATCAAAATGATTTGTGTAGTGGAAAGATACTTTTGAAATCAAAGTTTGGAGTTAATTTTGATGTAGAAAGCCTCTACTTATGCTAAAAAAAAATTACATTGCTTGTCACAGATTAAAGTTTGGACCTGTGCCCTTTTTTTTTATATATAAAAAATATAATAAAATGATTTGCTTGTTATTTAATTGTATAAAGTTAATAACACTGTTTTTGTCTCTCTTTTTTTTAAGTCGCTTCAATTAAATCAAATATATATATATATATATATGTGTGTGTGTGTGTTAGGATTTATGAATGTCAATGTATATGCTTTTAAATAATTAAAAAAAATCATAAAAGAATTCTTCTCAAAAGGTAATATTTTCTATTCTTTCTCTTTTCAAATTTGAATTGAATATGGTGTTTAATGCAACATGGCATGTCAACTAAAAGAGAATAGTATTTTTTTGGTTAGTATATTTTGAAGAAAAAAAGTAATTAAGTGATTTTATAGTTTTAAAAAATCAAATATGATTTTATTTAATAGATTATTTAGGAAATTAACTCAATCATGACATTACTTGTCTATAATGTTTGATATATGTTAGCTGGCAAAACTTTGTAGAGACGCAAGAGTCAAGAGAGTCTACACAAATAGAAAAAACATTATTCATTTGCTTTTATAGATTAATAATTAACTTGTATAGTTTTTAATATATTAATTCAATTTTTTAAAAAATTTACTTAGTTTATTTTATAATCCGTTTTAGTATGTTTCATAAAGAATGTCTTTTTCTTTTTCGACAAGTGATCTTTAATTTTGACCTTTTCATATGATATATTAATTAAAACTGTATTTTAGTAAATTATATATATCTTTAATTTATGATTATATACATGATTTAAAATTTTTATTTACTTTATTAAAATTCCTATTAAGTCAAAGTCAAAAAAGGAAAAAAGTTATTTTGAATCAGATCAACTTAATATAAATCTAATCCAATGCAAGTATTATAAGGCAAGTAGATGATAAAGTCAAATAAGACATAGTAAGGAAAATTTCACCCTACTTATAAAAACTTGCAGAGACTTTAATTTGACACACTCAAACTTCAACCTCCTTTTACATAGGATACAAAGATGATACCCATGAGAAGAATTCCTACACTCCCTCAAGAAATAATTATCGAAATATTTTTATGGCTTCCTATTATGTCATTGATGCGTTTCAGATGCGTTTCTAAATTTTTTCAATGCCCTTGTGTTGGATTCAAATTTCACTTATGTTCATCACCGACGTTCTATGATTCGTGATGGTGGAACAAAATTCCTTATAGGAAAAACTGAAATCTATATGATGTAGATCTAAAAGAATATAGAAATATCTCTAGATGGAGTTTTGATTGTCATGGTCAATACTTCGATGGGCCACATGTTAATGGTTCGTACTGTATTTGGAAGCACTACAAGGAGTGTCATGACCCAGACCATCGTGATTGGCACCCACACTAACCCTCCGATGGGAGAATCGTTACTACAACCCAACTAATCAAATTAGCTAAAACTAAAGCATTTAAAGATATAGAAGAAGGTTTAAATGTCTAAAGGAAAAATAGGGAGTTCCCATAAACTCCGAGAGTCTAATAAATATAATTGCGGAAATAAAGCCTAGAACCTAAAAGTCAATGTACAAAAACATCTACTAACGACAAGTCTAAGAAAATGGTGCAACCCCAAACTAAACATAAGAATATCTAAAGTACTAGTCTAAGTCCGAATAGAATGGACTAAACATAACGAGAACTCATGGCAGCCTGGAAGAACTGGCTCACCCTTGAATTCGATTGATCACTGATCTTCTAAACGAGGTCTGTCAATAGCCACCTGAAGATGCCCTGTACTCAACAAAGAAAGAGCAAGTGTAGTATCAGTACACAACCACAGTGTACTGGTAGGATCACGTGGCTATCTCAATAAGTGAGGCATATATAAGTAACCACAACAAAATAAACAAGCATATACCGAACATATACAATATCAATCATCATTTCATTTCAAGATCAATGTACAATTTCACATTCTTAGTAATACACTTATATGACAAGTCAATGGTCCTCTCATGGAACCCATACCCAAACTGTTAGTGTACCTGAACGTGGTATCCGATCCAAGTTAGTGTGCCAAACGTGACACCCGATTCCATTTATTCATTGGAATGTAGCACCTGATCCATTCAACAAGCCACAATCACAAACACAATGTACATTCTCAAAACCATACAATCAAGTGTTGATTCATGGCATACAATCATTCATTTATGCTCATTTTACGATTAGTGTGATCAATAGTGCAACATTTGCATACATACATGCATTATAATGAAGTAATTACTAACATATATCACAACCATCACCTACCTTGAAAAAATCTTGAACCCTCCTAAGAAACTTGATTCTTCCCTTTGCGGAATCTTTTCGCTTGCTCTAGGTCTACAAACAAACAATTCAATACGAGGATCAATAATTAAGGTCTAATTTACCTGGATTATGACAAACCCAATAACCCAAATTATGATCCTAAGGTGCAGCTAGGGCTTTTTTCACCATCCAAAACCATTCAAAACCCTCCCCCAATGATATACAATCAAGATTTTACGTTCTACGGATCGAAAAATAAATTTGCAGAGTGAAAACATTATCTTTAGCACCAAAAGTCATGGAAAACTATCAAGAACTCGTTTGGGGTCATTTCCTAGCATTCAAAAACGAAAATTGTAGAATAATGGCATTTTTAGGGTTTATTTTTGACTTAATTCGCGACTGGCCCATTATGGCAGCCCCCATCCCGCCACAACGACCTCGCCCTGACTGCTTGCACGGAAACAATGAGCTAATTTAAGAGTTCCAAACCCCCATTTCACAACACACCTTCATCCCATGACACTCAGAAACTACCCTCTCACGCTAAGATCAGTTTCGAGAGTTCTACTTGCTCGAATTTGATTCCGTAAAGTCATACGGGTTCCTTAACGTCTTAGCTATCCACTCATGCGATCAAATTTATTAATAGATCCCTCATTTGTTACCATATCTCCCTAGACCTCATTGACTCCGATTTCGTCCAAATCTGGTCTAGGCTAAAAATTCTCAAGTTACTACGAAAAAGTTTTTCGGCCCAAAATTTTTTCCCATTGGATTTTCTATAATAGCGGGTACAGGTCGTTACAAGGAGCATGATAGAATTTTCAATCTCAGTAAAAGAAAAATGATAGTACTTCCCTATCGGAGAAAAAATTCTCACTCAACTAAATCTCTATATTACTATTCTCTAGGTTACGAACCGGTAGAAAAGAAGTACAAAATTCTGATGCACTTTTAGAATTCACGTGGGCATATACTAAATTTTGTTTTCACTTTAAGCATAGACAAAACATGGAGAAAAATTAAAAGCATCAATGATGTTTTTTTTCCATGTTTTACTAAAAAAAGTTGCTCTATTAAAGAAGTTATCTATATGTTAAATTTCTTGAAGAATTTAATGGTTGCATTTGATTTAAGATCTAAAAATTTCAAAATTATTTGATTAGGTAATGATATATGTGACAATAGATTTAATTATGATTTGATAGAAGTAAAGGGAAAACTAGCATTGCTAGACTGTTGTGAATGTTTCACCGGTAGAAATGATTTGTGGATTTTAGAAAATTTTGAAAAAGAAGAATGGAAAAGTCATGCCATTCATGTTCCTTCGCAGTGGAAAGTTGTGGAAGATATACCGAAACCATTGCATAGTTCTCCTCAAGTATTCTATGATTCTCCTGATGACGAGATTATATTTATTGTGATGAACGTTTGTATTTTAGCTTGTTACTTTTATGATGTTGGGAAAAATAGATGGAGACATTTGGAAATTCATGGAATTCCTAGAGAGGATAGAATTTATGGCATTAATTTTTATGTAGAAAGCCTCAACTTATGCTAAAATAAATAAAATTATTGTTTTATTACTAAGTTTGGACCTGTGAACTTCTTATTTTTTTCCTTTGATTTGTTTGCTATTTAATTCTATAAAGTTAGAAGACATTTTTTTTTCTTTTCTTTTTTGAGTCTCTCCAAATGAATATTATTGCTCTCTATATTATAAAATAATATAGGCTTTATGTATGCCAAAGTATGTGTTATCAAATAATAAAAAGCTCATAAAAAATTCTTCTAGAATGGTAATATTTTATCTTTTTCTCTTTTCTAATAAGAATTTCAAATTTAAATTGAATATAATATTTAACGTGACATGAAATGTCAACTAGAAGAGAAGAAAGTTTTTGTAATATTTAGTATATTTAGAAAATAATAATAATAAGAGTTGAGCAATTTTACATTTTTCATTATAATAATAAATTTTACGTCATTTTCGAACAATATATATTACTTCTTCTGTTATAATTTATGTCACACGTATAAAATTAGGAGAGTCAACCAAATTTCTTATATGATTTTAAAGTATTTTTAGTTGTTAATTAGTATAATTTATAGTATTATTTACGTTACTTTCAATAATATATGTTGTTCATCTGTTCAATTTCACGTGGCACTGTCAATGCAAGATTTATGAATCCAATATATTAAATTACCTTCCAGACAAGAATGCTTATATCATATTGTGAACCATGATAGCTAGAAAGAGGGGAAATGGTGGGCCCCATTGCTATTTCATTATTTATTTGAATAAAGCCTGAGCATAGCAAGTTGTAGCAGCCCGTGGCTTGATAAGCATCACTCTGTGCAAGAAAATTTCCACAAGATTACAATTATCAAATATAAACTTCACAACTCACAACACACAGCACACAATCTTTGATTTAGGTTAAAGTTTAGTATGTATGCTAGCTGTATTTAGAGGGGAAAAAACATTTCACTTACAGTCCAGTAGGTAAAAAGTCTTGCATTGTTATCTCCATACAAATCTGGACTAACCTGTTTTTCACCCCAAAAGGACAAGAAAAACAAAAGAAGGAAGTCACCAGACTAGCAGATATAGATACCTATGTAGCTCGAACTCTTTAAAAATGTCAACGGGTGAGGGTCGGATTCTCCAAAATTCCCCAAAAAATAGTGTAATTTTGGAGAATCTAACAAGGGCGCGGCATCGAAAGACATAATATGACATTCAGTCTTTTATTGCTCAAATCAGAATTAAATAGTTCATCTAAAAAAGAAACACTACCTGCCATCCAGCTTCAATACCGTTAGGAATCTGCTTCTGAACTGCAACTGCCTATGTTTTAAGTAAGACTTAGTCAATTAGTTGTTAGTCATGCTTTCCTATTATTTAGGAGTTGTTTAGTGAACTGCTAGATCGTGTGTTATTATTTTTTACTTTTCATTCTAGGTTCTTATATATCTAATCTGAAGCATTAATAAAAGTGTTCTTCTTCTGCTTCTATTCTTTTTTTTGTCTCTCGTTTTTTTTGTTTCAGGCGCAGTCTTTGATTTTCCTTTGAGTTATTTAGCTTAATTAGGTTTTTAAAACCTTCAATTGGTATCAGGAGCTTTATTTCTTAAGGGACCTATGTGTGTGCGCTCCAATCAGATTTTGTGAATACCAAGAACGAAGAAGCAAGTTTTTCTTCAATGGCACCACCAACTTTTGGTGGAGAAAGTTATTGAATCTAGGTTGTTAGAATGCAGGAATATCTCGAAGTTTTGTATCTTTGGGAGGCTGTAGAAGATGAATACATCATTGCTCACTTGCCAAACAATCCCACGATGGCACAAATTAAAAATCACCAGGAAAGGAAAATTAGGAAATCAAAGGCAAAGACATGTTTTTTTGCTGCAGTTTCATCCATTGTCTTCACTCGTATCATGTCTCTGAAGTCGGAAAAAGAGGTATGGAATTATCTTAAGACTGAGTATGAAGGAGATGAAAGGATTTGAGGGATGCAAGTGCTGAATTTGGTACATGAGTTTGAGTTGCAAAGGATGAAGGATAGTGAAACCATAAAGGAATACATTGTCTGACTTCTTAACATAGCCAATCACATCAGATTGTTGGGTTCCACTTTTAACTATTCAAGGATCGTTGAGAAAATCCTTGTAACGGTACCTAAATGATTTGAGATGACCATTACAACCTTAGAAAATACTAAGGACTTGTCCAATATTACACTAACAGAGCTCTTAAGTGCCTTCAAGCAAGAGAGCAACGATGTGTTATGAGATAAAAAGGAGCTGTTGGAGGAGCCTTACTTGCCAAGCATCAAGATGATGGACAATATAAGAAAAATAAGAACAAGAATCACCAACCAACCGATGGAGAAGGTGCAACATGCAACAACAAAAACAAAACATGTAGCTTCAAAGGTAACTACCTTCCTTGTAAGCATTTGCGGCAAGATCGGACACACACCTTTTAAGTGTTGGAGAAGGCCTGAAGCTAAGTGCAGTAAATGCAATCAGTGTGGGCATGAAGCAATCATTTGTAAGAACAAAATTCAGCAGTAGGACGTAGATGGTCGAGTTGTAAATGAACAGGAGGAGGATCAACTCTCTGTTGCATCATGTTTTGCAAGCAATGTTTCTAGCGAGTCGTGGTTAATTGATAGCGGATGCAAAAATCACATGACTCATGATAAAGAACTCTTCAAATAATTGAAGCCTACTCGAGTTGCAAATGTTTGAATAGGCCATGGTGGTCACATTCCAGCAAAAGGAATGGGAACTATTGCAGTTGAGACACAAACAGGTACAAAAACAATAAAACATGTTCTTTATGTACCAGACTTAGACCGAAACTTGTTAAGTGTTGGTCAATTGTTAGACAAAAGGTTACAAACTTTATTTTGAAGATAAATATTGCTTGATCAAGGATCCCTAAGGGCAGGACTTGTTTAGAGTCAAAATAAGAGGAAAAAGTTTCTCATTAGATCCATTTGAGGAAGAGCATATGTTGTATTCAGCGAAAGAAAATGTTGCTGAGTTATGGCATAAGAGACTCGGGCAATATAATTATCAAGATGCAAAATTTGAAGATGGTGGAGAGCTTACCTGATCTGGAAGCGAATTCCACTGAATGTCATACTTGCCAATTTGGTAAGCAACACAGAAAGCCATTTCCAAAATCAACTTGGAGAGCCTCACAAAAGCTACAACTAGTTCACACTGATGTCGCATGGCCTCAAAGAACTCCATCACTACAAGGTAACATCTAGTACGTTCTTTTCATTAACGATTTTACAAGAATGTGTTGAATTTGTTTTCTTGAAATTCAAGTCAAAAGTTGCTGGTGTATTCTGGAAATTGAAGAAATTGGTGGAAAATCAAAGTAATTGTAAGATTCAAGCTTTGAGGTCTAATAATGGGAAGGAATACACTTCAACGAAATATGATTCATTCTGTGAGGAGGCTGACATTGTGCATCAGCTTACAACACCATACACACTAGAACAAAATGGTGTTAGTGAAAGAAGAAATAGATGGATAATGGAGATGGCCAGATGTATGTTGCATGAGAAGAAGTTGCCTAAGATATTTTGGACAGAGGCAACAAATATCGCAGTTTTTATGCAAAATCTACTTCCAACGAAAGCTTTGAAGGATAAAACACCATTTGAAGCTTGGTACGGGTTTAAGCCTTCACTCAGTTTTCTTAAAGTATTTGGTTGTGTCTGTTTTGTTCATGTTCCTCAGGTTAAACGTGACAAACTTGACAAGAAGGCAATCATAGGAATCCATATGGGTTACAGTGGAGTTTCTAAAGACTACAAGGTCTATCATCCTCAAACAGGAAAGATGACATTTACAAGAGATGTTCATTTTAGTGAGAATGAACAGTGAGACTGGAAGAATTCTCAGAAATCAGGAAAACGCTCTCTAGAAGCAAACATCAACCCTTCTGAAGAGCAAAAAACAGAACACTGGCAGTAAGAACTAGAAGATGATCATCCACTCAAGGGGAGAAGATTGTTGTCAATATCTATTAGAGGTGTAATGTCGCCATCTATGAACCTGCTGGTCCAGTAGAAGCTTTTCAAGACCCAAAATGGAAGAAAGCAATGGAGGAGGATATCTCCATGATTGAGAAAAATAAAACTTGGGTGTTGGTCGACAAACTTGAAGATAGAAAAGTCATTGGTGTAAGATGGGTCTTCAGAGAAAAGTTAAATGCAGATAGTTCCATCAACAAATACAAGGCGAGGCTTGTAGTTAAAGGGTACACACAAATTTATGGTGTTGATTACTCTGACCGTTTTTCTCTGATTGCAAGATTAGACACAATCAGATTGCTACTCGCAATAGAAGCACAAATGTAATGGAAGGTGTTCCAACTCAATGTCAAATCAACCTTCTTAAATGGAATATTGGAGGAGGAAATATATGTCGAGCAACCATCAGGATTTGTGAAACACGGTGATGAAGATAAAGTCTATCTGCTAAAAAAGGCTTTGTATGGCCTAAAGCAAGTACCAAGAGCTTGGTATAGTAGGATAGATGATCAGCTGTTAAGCTTGGGCGTTGAAAAAAAGCTTCTCTTAATCCACTTTGTATTGTATGTAAAACATAAAGATACTGATATCCTTATTATGTCGCTTTATGTTGATGATCTTCTGGTAACAGGAAATAATACAAGGCTGGTTGAGGATTTTAAAGAAGAAATGATGCAAGTTTTTGAAATGAAAAATCTTGGTCATTTGACCTATTTTCTTGGAATGGAGATCAAGCAAAGCAAAAGTGAAGTGTTCATTTTCCAGAAGAAATACGCAAAGGAAATTTTGAAGAAATTTCAAATGGAGGAATGCAAGTCGATGAGCACGCCGATGAATCAAAAAGAGAAGCTCTATAAAGAAGACGGAGCCGACAAAGTTGATGAAGGTTATTGTAGAAGCTTGATTGTATGCTTAATGTATCTCACTGCAACAAGGACTAATATTTAATTTGTTGTAAGTCTCTTATCTCGTTTTATGTATTGTGCAAGTGAAATGCATTTAAGAGTAACAAAAAGAATATTAAGATATATCAAAGGTACTATTGACTATGGTGTAAAGTTTGAGAAGTGTCCAAGCTTCAAGTTACTTGGATTCTCAGATAGTGATTGGGTTGGATCGATGATATGAGAAGTACCTCTGGCCATTGTTTCAGCCTAGGTTCAGGAATATTCTCATGGTCATCTAGGAAACAGGAAATTATTGCACAATCCACTGCAGAAGCTGAGTTCATAGCAGTAATAGGAGCAGAAAACCAAGTCTTGTGGCTGAGAAAGATCATGTATGATTTACATTTGGAACAGAAGGGAAGTACTATCATTCTTGTCGACAACCAGGCAGCTATTGAAATCTCAAACAATCCGGTGTTTCATAAAAAGACCAAGCATTTCAACATCAAGTTCTATTTCCTAAGAGAAGTGCAGCAAAGGGAGAAGTGACTCTAGTCTACTACAAGTCTGAAAACCAGCTAGCAAACCTGTTTACTAAGCCTTTACCAATCAGCAAATTCGAGCTTCTTAAACAGAAAATTAGAGTTTGCAGTATCCAAAACAAGGAGGAGTGTTAGGAATCTTCTTTTGAACTGCAGTAAATTTAATTTTATTGCCTATGTTTTAAGTAAGACTTAGTCAATTAGTTGTTAGTCATGCTTTCCTATTATTTAGGAGTTGTTTAGTGAACTGCTACATCGTGTGTGTTATTATTTTTTACTTTTCATTCTAGGCTCTTAAATATCTAATTTGAACCATTAATAAAAGTGTTCTTCTACTTCTATTCTTTTTTTCTCTCTCTCGTCTTTTTAGTTTCAGGCGCAGTCTTTGATTTCCCTTTGTGTTATTTAGCTTAAGCAGGTTTTTAAAACCTTCAAATACTATTAAGAACTGAATCAAAAGAACCAGCAAGAAGACAAATCTGAGACAATATCTCACTCTTGCGCTTTGTTTTGAATAGTTAGTTCAGGGTTTTCTTTTGAATTTTAGATTTCTTATGATAAAGCCTTCTGTCAAGTTCCAGTTGGCTAAATCAAGTGTAAGAGTGGCCTATGGGATTCGAAGTACTGTTGTCTTAAAAAATTCATATCTTCTCTTTACCTGGCGATAGTAGAAGTAGTGTTTGGTTGTATACTCTTTATCGATTCTCTAATTAGTTGTTGCAATATTTACGCCACTGCTATATTTTGTTGCTATTTGTCATATTTGTGTCTTTTGGGATAGAGTTGAGGTCAAGTGATTGCAACACTTTAGGCACACATTTTAAATCTTTTTAGCTTCTTGATATCTTTTGCACAGTACATAGATTTTGGAGTAGGGAGAAAACAGAACAGCAACTATAGGAAAACAATTATAGGAAATAGACTATAATAACATGAAAATGATTTAACTTATATACACTGCGATGTTGTGAATATATGTTACCCTATCATTCGTGAAATTTAGTTAGCCAATACATGTAAAGGTGTTTCTGCCGTATTGATACTTTGAGTAATTCATATCCATTTGCCATGTATTTCTCAGAATATCTTCCCCTTTGAGCTATGTGATGCTCTGAATGTCTATTGGCAGGTTGTTAACAATTAGGAAATCTTTATGTTCTACATTTCCTTCTGGCAAATTTTAGTCTTCATTGTATTGATATGTTTACATTTAATTAAAGAAAGTATCTTCCTCATTTTGGTACTTTTAGTTACTGAAAAAGAATAATATTTGGGATTCTCAATCTGCACAACCTCAATTGGTATGAAGGACCAGTTATTACAAGTTAGGGAGAAGGAAGTAACAAAGATGGTATGCAACTTTTCCAAGTTTTTGGGCGGCCTCAGTGATTCGGATTTTGCGTCAAGTGGATATGCCGAACTCAGTTAGGTATGTTGTAGTACGCTTTCGTCTAAGTAAATGTTCATTATTAAGATAACTTCACCATAAAACTATCACCTTTTGGCTGTAAAATTGTGGAATTGATGTAGTAAGCTCTGCTTCAGTTGTTTGTTGTAGGTTCTTTCTCGTTTTCTTGCCAATATCTTTGTCGTTCAATAATAATAATATTCAATTTTCAGGTACCTTGACATCTTACTACGCCATAAATTCTGGGACCGGAGAAGCATGCCTGGACTCCAATTCTACCATCAAGTTGTTTTAGACTAATATATTGTTATCTTGAACTAAAAACTCCCAACACCTTTAACTTTTTGGCTTGTATTATCACTACTACTACAACAACTTTTTCGAGCACTGTATCTGCATGTACACTTGTGTCTACTGTAAATATTATGAAGCTTATATATAATAGTATGATATTAAGCTTGTATTCCAGTGGTCTTGTGCTCAATCATTTGTTCAAAGTTCTTGGTGAGCTCTGATTTCAATGGCTTAATTTTTTCTAGGTCATTAGCAGCTTTCGAACATCTGAATTATATAAAGAGAACTCCTCTGTTTTATGCCAGAGTATCCATTAAGACGCCAAACGCAGTGTCTTGAGAAAAGGCAACAAGTCTGTGACTGAGATGTACATCACTGTTACTCTTTTAAGATTTGCCAAGATCATTAAAAGAAAAACATTTTAAACTACTGGCTTACATTTTTATCATTGTTTAATTAATATTAACATTGTTATCTTAAAACTTTGAGAACGTGACTTAAAATCTCACATCACATGATGACCAAAGCACACATTCCAAATATGTCAAATAAGCAATCAATTATACAAGGAAAGGAGAGGAATTATGCAGCATAAGTTTATATCCACACAAGTTTTTCTCTACAAGAAAACACATTGCAACAACGTACGTTAAAGATACTTTTCACTTGAGCTAATAAAAGGCAACCCAAGCATCACGATACTTTATGATATTCCTTAGCCAATTTATATGTCCTTTCTTTATAACCAAATATATTTGAGATACTTATGACTTCTACTAACAAAAATCAACCCAAGAATCACGGTATTTAATGATAGTCCTTAGCCAACTGATATGTCCTTTCTTTATAACCGAGAAATCCTCGAGGGCCAGCGACATAAAGTTCAAAACTGTGGAAATGATAAGCATGTCCATCTACCCTCATTCATTTAAATATCAAGCATTTGTCGCATGACATATGATTGGAATTCTCTTCTCCTTCTACACTAAAATAGTAGCATTAAACATTGATGCGTGACTTTACTGTACATGAATTTCATGTACAAAACAGTTGTCATGAAAGTACTTTAAAAATGAGTTTAAAGTTTCAATTAGTACTTAATACTTGATAGCGTCTTCAACAAACTTATGCACATAAAATCGTATTGTCTTTTGGTCACTTCAATGAAATTCGAATGATAACCTATGTGGCCGAGACTCTTCAATGTTAATGGGTGATGCAACAGTGAACACGTTTTTCTTAGTTAATAATGATCAGTTCAAATAGAGTTGTTAACTCTTATATGACATGCATAAGTTCCCTGAGGAAGACCTAAAATATTAAGTACCGAATGAAACTTTCTAACTGATTTGCACACTTGCCCATGAGAATTCAAATACAGACAGAGTACAACTACTTTTATGAAGAAGCCAAAAACATAAAAATACTAAAATACTACTTGCTGGCAGTAGACATTATGAGCATAGCATTTTAGAATAGAAATGTATCAACATTTAAACTTCACTTCATTCCTCATTACTGATTGTTAGGGCAGTGGCAGACCCAAGATTTTCACGAAGTGGGTTCAAGATATAAAAAATAAAACTAAAATGTGGCAACAGGGATTCGAACTTGGGCTGGCTGGGAAAATTGAACCCTTTTCACCACTCTGCCAAGAGTCACACTTGTGTTTGTGGGTTCAAAAGTTAATATATACATATAAAATTTTAAAAACTGATCAAATATATATATATATATATATATATATATATATATATATATATATATATATATATATATATATATACGGTGTTATTTTTCAACGAAGTGGGTTCATATGAACCCACTTGACCCTCTGTAGGTCCGCCCCTGGTTAGGGAATAGATCATGTATTATAATGGACTCGTAGCTGTTAGGAGAAAATAGATTCTCAAAGTTACAAATTTAAAAATAATTAAAAATACTTCATATGTATTGGAAGAAAAAAATCAATAGATAATGTGCACATACGATATCCATATATTCATATACTATTTGTCACGACTCGAGCCTACACCCTGGATGTGGCCGACACTCAAGAATCATTGTTGGTTCCCAAGAGAACTGTCACGCCCCGAGGCTACCCCCTTGACGTAACACGGGACCTAGGATCACGAGTGACCCCAAGCTAACCCTGAAGCTGGAATATCATAAGCACACTAAAAGATATCCAAATGAAGACATGAAGTAATGCAGAAGCTAAATCAATTGATAACTGAAAATGGGGAATACCCATCTAGTTTGAATGTATAAAACATACGAAGAGTTTAGAGTTACTTAAAAATCAATCAAAAACTAAAGATGAATCTACTGCTATGCCTAAAAAGCCTCTAACTAACTAGAGTTGTTGAGACATGCCCCTAGTTATCTCTAGCAAGACTGAAAACTGAATAAAAGACTAAAAATGAAAGGCATGTCTGTTGTCCTCGAAGTATGAGGACTCCCCACTAAAGTTACTGAATATGAATCGAAAGTTGACCTAAGCGTGATCTGGATGCTGAATACCTGAACCTACATCATGAAAGGATGTACCGCAAAGTATGCGTTTGTACTTGGAATGTACTGAGCATGCAGGATATAGATAATAGCTGAAAAAATTATTAGTGAGCCATAATATAATCTAAACAGAAGATAAATGCTGAAATATAACTAAAAGCTAAGCTAAATGGAATGACCAAGTGCTAATCATGACCATGACATGCTGACTGAATACTGAAGTATAAACTAGAAACCTCGTCAAATATATTAGAGTCTGACTGTGGGAGCTACTATTAATTGACATAAAACCACGTGAGCTAAATGCGGAGTCCGATGTATACCCCCTATCGAGAGGACCCAATATACCTTGCCAGTGTATAAAGGCATGACTGGCGTGATCACTAAAACTGATGCCTAATAAAGGGGACTTATAAGCCTATGGGGGCACGTAGTTCTGGGACTATGAGGGTATGCTAAACTCTAGCCCAACTCGATGCTAAGCATACTCCTAACTGGAAATGTGTATGACACAACATAACTGAAATACTGGATAGCTCAATGTTCTGACTTGCAAATCTGAGAATGTAACATTTAGGAACTAACAATGTAACATTCAAAAATCAGAGCATGTTTATATGTTTAACTGACCTAGCAAGCGTAATTCATGCACTAAGAGAATCTACACATCTAGGGTTCTGAGTTTCATGCTAGGAACTAAGCAAGCTTTCCAAGAAACAAGCTAATTCGATTTAGGATACTACAACACCTAAATCACAATAATTATCCAAGGTTTTATAAACCCTAGGTCTAAACAAGTTATAGAGAATCAAGAATCTGACTGAATTCCAGGGACCTAGTGGATGCAAGGAACCCACTAGTGAAATCCCACATACTTGGTGACAAAATTCATGGAGAAATCCTTTCAATTTTAGGGCTGAACTGAAGAAAATCTCCTGCTTGTTCTCGAGGGGTTGATCGACTCTTTCTCTTCTTTTTGCTCTAAGTTTTGGTGAATTTTGGTGAATGATCATTTAGGGAAATATTTGACTAGATAATTAGGCTAAAATTGAGTAAAACGATGTAGTTTAGGGGTAAATAATTAGAAAATGACCCAATTACCCCTAAGCTAAAAGTCGACCACGACCTGCGGACCCTGATCAACGGACAGTGGTCTGACTGACGGCCTGTCCTGTCAGTCTGTCGATTGGTGTCTGCAAGCTATAAGTTGGGGTCTGAACCACAGACTTGGACCATGGACCGTGGTCCCACCTACGGTCTGTATGTCCCGTCATGGTTTTGGATTCTTTGGAAATTGTTGAGGTGATCAACCACGGACCACACCTATGGTCTGTTGTTCCATCCACGGGCCGTGGGTGGCCTCCGTTAGTGGCACCTGAAACATCAGGAAAATCTACATTTTGCCGTTTCTCAAATCTGGGGTGTTACACGAACTGTCATCCTAGCTGGCTAAAAGTGGAATACTAACTCAAGCATACATAAGTATTAAATTGAAAGAAACGTTTAAAACATTTTACTGAATCTCAAAACTTTGCTGAATATACTGAGCATGAAATATAAGTTTTAAATAAAATATATGAAACTGAAAGACTCTCCAAAACTGTCTATCTATGAAGCCTCAACTATACAAGATGAGTGTCGGGACAAGACCCATGACTCCTCAAAAGAAATACTATTGACAACTCATAAAACTGGAGTACTCCGAAAGCAAGAAGGTCTCACTCATAAGAAGATGAACATATGAAGTGATTTCAAGAGACTTTTGTTGAGGATCCTAATAACCTGTATCTGCATCATTAAAAGATGTAGGTCAAATGACATCAATACATTGAATGTAAGAGTATGTAATATAGCTGAATTACAAATAACTGAAAGAAAGGACTGGAATAGATAACAATGTACTCAAGATGAATGTAAAGAAATAAATGATTTAAATCATTTAAAACATTACAAAATACTTTCTCATCTCTGAACTCAACATAATAAGTGATATATAAAAATACACTTTAACTCTATTTGAGAGATTCTCTAACCGACAACCATCACTATGAGCTACGTGATGATACAACATCTCTCCCACGCTGCCAGAACTGTCCTATACCTTACCGGGATATAGGACTCCTCAACTAAGTGGATCCACTAAGCTATGCTTAAAAAGCAATAAGAAATTATCTAAAAAGTATGAACCTTTACCCATGTTGGCATACATATTTTATGAGGACTTTGAGTTGTCTGAACTCATCCCCATATTAGTCTTCAATACTACTCCCAATAATATATATTCATGCTCATATGTTTAAAAAAAGCATAACTCTTTATCTAATCTGAGATTATTTCTCAAACTACCCTCTTAAAAGAGGTAATTGCTCTTGAAATATCTTTTGAACTAATAACTCATTTAGAAATTTCAGTTTCTATTTTATCAATATAAAAATTGATACCTCTGGGAATACATAATCCCCTTATACTCTTACTCAATTCATACTTGAAAAACTCTTTCTCAAAAGCATATCAAAATTATATTTTAATATGATCATTGATGACTCGGGAAGTCATACTGCATAAACATTGATGGTATATCTAGATATCATACTCTTATACATTGATGGCATACTCGATTGTCACACTAAGCATGTTTTAGAAACTCTTTTCTCAAAATTCATCTTTACTTTCTCAAAACTCAGTTTAAGAACATAAGTGTTGGCTTTAAAAAATATTTCAAAATTTATAACTCAAATCATAGGGTTCATGTGGGATTATGGACATGAACGACTCAACTTAGGGATCTTAATAACAATATGAAAACTCAGTACTCAGAACTCAAGAACTCAGAACTCAACGATACTACTCATCTAAAAAATACTCAATTCATAGGGTTCATGCTGAAATATAGACATGAACGAATCAACTCAAGCATCTTAATACATAACATATAAAAATTCAATAATTAGGAATAGCATTTCAAAAATAAACCAGAACTCGAGAACTCAAAATCAACTAATCTCAAGAATACTCAAATCTAGGGGTAGAATCCTATATTTCTCTTTTACTAATTTGAAAGTAGATGTAGGGCGTGAGGACGAACTAGTCCAACACTATGATAGCCTTACATACCTGGAAGAACAAGGTTCTTCAAGAATTTTGAAGAATCTTGAAGAATATTGAAGAAGAACTTGATTAGAAGCCTTGAAACCCTAGCTTGAAGGTAAATAATCAAGAAACTCTTTCTTGAGATTCTTGAATTGGTTTCTTGAAATCTCTATGACCAAGAATTATGATTTTCATTAGTGATTCATAATTGTATGGAGGAATTTGAGTTGCTAAGAATGGAATTCTTGGAGAAAGACTTACCTTGAAGGAGAATCTTGAAAAAGATTGGAAGAATCTTGAATGAAGTCTTCTACTTTGATTTCTCCTTAGGGTTTTGTCTTAGGGTTTGAGAGAGAAGAGACTGATGGATTAAGAGATGAAAAAATAATTGTTTTGGGTCTTTAATTAGTAAAGAAATTCGTTTATGATTTTCTTAGAGGTAAAAAGACAAAAATGACCCTTTTTAATGTTTTCTTGTCGGCTAATTCGTCACAACATTGTTACTACAATGGTCATAAATTTTTACTCAGAAATTGGATTGATGTTAAATTGGTGGTGTTGGAAATAAGATTCAAATACCTTTAATTTGATAGGTTATGGGCCACGTAACTTGTAACCCCCCGTATGCTAGGAAGACCAGAATGCAGAAATTTCAGAAGTTGCAGGTGCCACCAACTGGGCCACCTACGGACCGTAGGTGGGGTCCATGGTGGGCCACGGGCAACCACCTCCCCAGGACCCCAGAAAGTTCAGCCAAGGCACGACCCACGGCCAGGACCTACAGACTGTACGATCCGTGGATTGTGGTCCGCAGCTCCAACTCCCAGACGCCGATCAACGGTCGACCAGAACGGACCGTCAGTCCATCCACGGTCCGTTGGTGACCCCCAATAGCTTTTAAGTCAGGGGTTGTTTGGTCTTGTTCCTATGAGTGGGACCCCTAAACTACATCGTTTAACCCCTACACTGCGTATTTTTGGTCAGTTTTAGCCTAGCAACTAAATTAGAACCTACTCTAATCAATCATTCACCAAAAATCAAGAAAACTTAGAGCAAATAAGAGAAAAAGTCGAGCAACCCCTCCAAGAACACGCAACAAGGTTTTCATAAGTTCCAGCCCCAAAATCGAAAGATTTCTCCGTGAATTTCATCACCAGGTATGTGGGATTTTACTAGTGAGTTCCTTTCACCTGTTAGGTCCCTAAAATTCAGTCAGATTCTTGATATCTTGATTCCCTCCATATTAACTAGACCTAGGGTTTGTAGAATTTCAGCAGATATATTATGAATTAGTTATTTTAAATGTTCTTGATCACATTAGCATGTAGTAGTATTGTTTTTGCCCAGATTCATGCATAAACTCAGAACCCTAGTTATGTAGTTTTTTTAGTTCATGAATTACATTAGCTAGGACAGATAAATAAATATACATACCTCAGTTTCAAATGTTTCATTATCAGATAT
The DNA here is from genome assembly GCA_029007595.1 of Solanum commersonii. Lineage (NCBI taxonomy): Eukaryota > Viridiplantae > Streptophyta > Magnoliopsida > Solanales > Solanaceae > Solanum > Solanum commersonii. The sequence continues at coordinate 2,043,710 of JAJTWQ010000060.1, forward strand.
AAATGTTGCATTTTCAGTTAGCATGTTAGTATTTAAGCTATCCAGTTATTTCAGTCATGCTATAATTTACACACACTCAGTTGGGAGTAGGCTTTATACCGAGTTGGACTAGGGTCAGTCACCCTCATAGTCCCATAACTACGTGCCCCCGTAGGTTTATAAGTACCCTATGTAGGTATCAATTTAGTGATCACGCAATCATGCCTCTATACCTCTGACAGGGTATATTGGGTCCTCTTGATGGGGCGTATACATCGTAATCCACATTTAGCTCATGCGGTTTTATGTCGGTTATTAGTTACTCCTACAGTCAGATTCTAGTGTATTGACCAGGTTATCAGTTATAGTTCAGTCTTCAGTTTCAACATGTTATAAACTTGGTCATTGCATTCAGTTAGTTCATATTCAGTATGTTTAGCATATTTAACATGTTCAGATTATATCATTGCTTTATCACTTTGTTTAGTTATATGTTTATTCAGCTTTATTCTATCCTGCATGCTTATAGTTTCCAAGTACCAACACATACTCTGCGCTACATCTTCTCATGATGTAGGTTCAGGTCCTCACCATCCAAATCACGCATAGATCGGTTCTCAATCTTCAGTCCAACAGCATCAGGTGAGTCCTCATTCTTCAAGGACGATTGTCATTATTATCTTTCTAATTTTAGTCTTTAGTTTTAGTTTTTGCTAGATTTAGCTGGGGCATGTCCTAGCATCTCTAGTTAGTTAGAGGCCTTATTTCAGACATAGTTAGATTTAGTTTTAGCTTTGGAGTTTGATATTTCAGTTGTCATTGAACTCACAAATTATTTATTCAGATAGTAATGGGTATTCCCTATCATTACATTTTATGATGTGTTTCTAGCTTCATTATTTCTATTTCACTAATTCTTTAAGTATACTTATGGTATGACAACATGGTTAGCTTCGGGTCACTCGTGATCCTAGGTCCCGTGTCCGCATCTTGGGGGAGCTTCGGGGCGTGACATAACTCTTTATATTCTAAGAGATATGGTTGTTTGAAGTTGACCCTAGTAGAATCTTACATCAAAACTTAATTGATAAGGAAATTTTCAACTCTACTTTGTGCTAGGAGTTTCTAGTGACCTTAATTGATATTCAAAATCATTCCCACACTAAAGAACTTACCTTTACACGTATGAACAATTTAAGAATTACCCGATATGATCCTACAAGTAAATGAAGAATGGTTCGAGTCTTAACTTAAAAATTTTCGGGGTGTTATATTTTTTTACAACTACGTGTCACGTGTAATATTACGGGATTGAACTCATAAAATTAGGTCTTCCTTCAATTATGCATTCTTATTTCATATTTAAATACTTGACCAGCACAATATACTTGTGTCTCATTAGAAAATGCCCTAGATCCTTTGAAAAACTTTTTCTCAAATATGTTATGAATCTTATGAGTGTAGATTGTAAGAAAATGTGTTACAGTTGAACTATATTTAACAAAAAGAATGAGCTTACCTTATTAATTACACTTGAAGTCACTTTTTTCTACATTCAACTATTACTTAGTATATACATTTTTCTCATAATCAATGATACAAATATGTAATTAGGTGCGTGAATGTCAAAATCCATTTAGAACATGATTAGTAGATCGAGATGTCACTTTTCATCTAGCATTAAATGCATGATTATTAAAAATTGTTAACCACATGTGTCGAGTATTATAAAAATTATTCAACCAATCATTCTCTTCTACATTGTACGTTGTAAGCATGAGCTTTCATGTTTCTTCAAATTCAATAATAGAATTACATTCAGACATTGCATTTGTGAATTTTTTTAAAAAACCTTCGTCATTTTCAAGTGAATTCAAATGAGATGGGACATTCTGAAACTCACACAATCTATGTCAGATGCTCGACATTATTTCTGTTATGACAATTTTCATTGCTCGAGCTTCGTAAGTTATAGTATGTGGAAAAACACTTTTCATTTCCTTTAAAAATGTCATTCAAATAAAAAAGCATAATAAAAATTATATTCTGTCATTGATGATTTATTCCCATAAATGATGCATAAATTATCTAATAATCTTTTTGTTTGATATTTGGAATCAAAATACATGACTTCGTTAAAAATGTATAGTTCATTCTGGATCAACCATCTCTCCATAAAATTAACTATATGCCTTCCAGAATCTAGTTGAACATCCCTAATAAAAAGAGTCTCACTCACTTGTCCATTATTTAATCGTTATCAACACTTTAAGAATGTCCTTGTTGCACCTTTGATTTCATCAATTGATCTATAAATGAGATATAACATGGCAATTAAGTCACATGCAAGACAAAGAATTAATATATATTGTCTTTTTAAATATTTTTATTAAAATAAACCTTTCCACTGTTAGTTTTAGTTAGCCACTAACTTTACTTTCTTTTGGGTTATAACTTATCTTTATTTCCTTTTTAATTATTTATTAAAATAAGTCACCTAATATATTTTAGTTTATCTTATATAGTTAATTTAACTGAATTGGGTATTAATACTTGTGTATAACTGTAGAGAAATTTTTAATGTTAAAATAATGATAGAAGTTTTAAAATTAAATTATTTGTAAATAAAAAAAAGTATCATCAATTTTAAAACTGTATCACTCTAAAAACCTAAAAAACATACCATCTATTAATTTAACATACCATCGATTAATTTTCTTCTTGATACCACCTCAAATAACAATTAGTTAATCAAATACCATATAGAAATATCTCAATGGTTAAATTTAAATATAAAAGGACCAAAGGAAAATCTATATTAATAACAATACTTCAAATGATATAAAAATGACCAAAATCATCAAAACAATTAATTGAAAATTCATCAATTCTAATTTCTTTCTAAATTTTTTGGAGTGGGGTGGGGTGATTGGGCATTCCATACACTTATTAGGAATATAGATAGTTTTGATCTCTTTTTATCCTACATTCCTAAAATAGTATAATGAAATACTATAAAAACATCTATTAAAGTTTAAAGAAAATAATAAATATGATCTCTTCATTTTTCCTCCACCTTATTCAATATTTACTCAATCTTTGTTAACGTCAATATTGTTAACAAATAGCATCGATCGTCGCTTTTGTGTTCACTGAATCCCTTTAATTCTCTAACTCTGACACATAATTTTTGAACTTCTTTTCGTATCATGTCTTGTAAAATGTTAAACAAATTTGGGCTCCACAATTGTTTCTCCATACTTGGAAGACCAGAATCATCATTTTGAGTTATTGAAATTTGGGCTATAAAATTTGATGGAGTGGGTTCACATGTTAATATAAGTGTCAGTTCTGCTACTTTCTCGATTCGGTTTATCGGATCAATTTTTTTTCTAGATTTGAATCCGAAAGACTCAGAGATGTTGATGGACCAGGCAATACTGGTGAAATTGATGAAAGAAGCATAATTTCACCTAGTGTCACAACTCAGACCGGCGTGATTGACGCCCACACTAACTCTCCGGTGGGAGAACCACTACTACAACTCAAACCAAGCAACTAAACAAAAACTAAGGCATTAAGTATATGAAAACATAATTAATAGCTAAACTGAAGTTCCCATAAACTTCAACAAAAGATCTAACAACTAACAATGCAGAAGAAATAACCTAGAACCTGAAAGTCAATGTACCAAAACATCTAACAATGAACCAAGTCTAAACAAGAAGGGATACAACCCCATACTAATGAACTAACTAAAACAAATGTCTAAGTTCGGAAATGGTAGACATAGACAAAAGAGAATCCGATGGCAGCCCGGAAGAATTGGCTCACCCTTGAATTCGAACGACAATCACTGATCTCCCAAGCAAGGTCTGTCAGTAGCCGCTTGAAGATGCCCTATACTTAACAAAAATAAGAGCAAGTGCAGTATCAGTACATAACCACAGTGTATTGGTAGGATCACGCTGCTATCCCACTAGTGCTAGATAAGCAAGTCAAGACAACAATATAATCACATGCTTATATATCAACATATACAACATTATCAACATTTACGAACAACGAATAACTTCACATTTATATCAAATCATTGGTCCTCTCATTAAACCCAAACCCAAACAGTTAGCATACCGAAACGTGGTATCCGATCCCATAATTATGCCGAAACGTGACAACCGATCCCATAGTTATGTCGGAATGTGGCAACGGATCCAAGTTAGTTATGCTGGAATGTGGAAACTGATCCATTCAACACACCACACACCACAATCACAATCACAATCATACATTTACATCATGATTTCATGACAATCATCATTCATCTATCTCATTTACAACAAGTATGATCAACATTGCAACATTCATACATATACAAGTACCATAATGAAGAAAGAACAAGCATACATCACACAATCATAGAATCACAACCATCACCTACATCGAAACAAGCTTGAAACCCTAAGAAACTTGATCCTTCCCTTTTCGGATTCGTTCCGTTGTTCTTGGTCTACAAACAATCAATACAACACGGGAATCAACAAACAATCGCTAATTACCCAAAACTATAATAATTCTATGAACCCTAGATCAAACCCATGATCCCAATTATCCAAATTAGGGTTGTTTTCACTATAGAATCTATAACAAAACACTGCCCCATCAATATTCACCCATTCTATTAAGTTCTACGGATCGAGAAACTAATTCGGGGAGTGAAAAACTTACCTTTAGCCTCAAGAATGGTGAAAAACGTGTATGAATTGCCTGGGAGTTGTTCCTTAGATCAAAAAGTCAAAAAGTACATAATGAGGTAGTTTAGAAGTTTATTAACGAATTTAATTCTCATCGAGCCCGCCACAGCGGCGACACAAGAGTGGCAAAACCCCCCACCAAAGCGGCCAAAATGAAACAGAGAGCTATTTCAAGAGTTCCAAAATTCTCATTTCACAACACATCTCTAACCCACGACGCTCAGTAAATATCCTTTACGCTAAGATCAATTCTGGGAGTTTTACTCTCCTGAATTTAATTTCGTAAAGTCGTACAGATTCCTTAACGAGTTATCTAAACTACTCATGTAATCAAAATCATAATTGATACACCCGATTGTTACCAGATTTCACTACATTTCAAAGACTCCGATTTCGTCCAAATCTGGACTAGCTTGGGAAAAAAATTCAGAGACTACGAAAAAGTTTTTTGGCCCCAAATTTTCCCCCGTTGGCTTTTCTATAACGATGGGAACAAGTCGTTACAATAGATACCAATTTATCCATCACTCGTCCCCAAGTGACGAAACTTAGAAAAATAGGCTAAAGAAGGAATGAAGTAGTACCTGAATCGATGAATAATTGGGGATACTTGTCTCGCATGTCCCTCTCAGTTTCCCAAGTAGCTTCTTCAATTGGATGATGCTTCCATTGAACTTTCACTGACTTAATCTCCTTGATCCTCAACTTGTGCACATCACGATCAAGAATTGCAATCGGTTCCTCCTCATATTGGAGGTCTTTGTCTAACACAATTGAGTCCCACTTAATGATATAATCCCCGTCACCATGATACTTCTTCAATATGGACACATGAAATACCGGATAAACACCCGATAGATTAGGGGGTAAAGCCAATCTATACGCTACCGATCCTACACATTTAAGAACCTCAAAGGGACCAATGTATCGCGGACTTAGCTTACCTTTTTTGCCAAATCTCATCACCCCTTTCATAGGTGATACCTTAAGAAGAACATTCTCACCAATCTGAAATGCCATGTCTCTTACCTTATGATCCACATACTTCTTCTGTCTACTCTAGACTGCTAAAAGCTTAGCTTGGATACTCTTCACCTTATTTTGAGCATCCTTCACTAAATCAGCCCCCAATGGTTTCACATCTCCAGTCTCAAACCATCCTATGGGTGATCTACATCCCCTCCCATCGAGTTCCTCGAATGGTGCCATTTCAATGCTGGAGTGATAACTATTATTATAGGAGAATTCACACAAAGGTAAGAACTTATCCCAATGCTCTCCAAAATCAATTACACAGTCCCTCAACATGTCTTCTAACCCTTGAATAGTCCTATATGATTGTCCATCCGTTGTGGATGAAAGGCCGTACTAAAAGTGAGTTGTGTCCCCAATTCATCATGCAATTTCCTCCAAAACTTAGATGTGATTTAGGTACCACAGTCTGAGATGATAGAGAAGGGCACCCCATGCAACCTCACTATTTCTTTCACATAAACTTTAGCCAATTATTCAGCATTATAATCTATTCTTACTAGAATAAAATGGGCTGACTTAGTCAATCTATCAACCACTACCCAAATAGAATGAAACTTCCCCAAAGTCTTGGGAAGACCAACCACAAAATCCATGGCTATTCTTTCTCACTTCCATTCCGGAATTGACATTCTTTGAAGCAAACTTGCAGGCCTTTGATATTCATATTTCACTTGTTGACAATTTTGACACTTCACCACAAACTCTGCTATGTCTTTTTTCATGCCCAACCACCAATAAATTCGCTTCAAATCTCTATACATCTTGGTCACACCCGGATGAATAGAATATCGCGAACCATAAGACTCTGCCAACAATTTCTCAATCAAGTCATCTACTCTAGGAACACATATTCTCCCTTTGCAATTAGCACACCATCCGCATCAAGAGTGGTCTCTTGTGCCTTACCTATCGCAGTCTTCTTTCTAAGTTCCTCCAAATTCTCATCTTCAAATTGTTTGGCCTTGATCTATTTAATGAAAGTGGCCCTTACCTCAATACTAGCTAGCTCCCCACCTATTTCTGAGATGCCCAATTTCATGAACTTAGACTGTAAGGTTTGAATTTCTTTAGCCAAAGGTCGCTTGACTACACTCAAGCAAGCTAAACTACCCATGCTCACTACTTTTCGACTCAAAGCGTCTGCCACCACATTAGCCTTGCCCGAACGTTATTGAATGGTCACATCATACTATTTAAGTAACTCCATCCACCTTCGTTGTCTCAAATTCAGATCCTTTTGAGTGAAAACATGCTGTAAACTACGATGATCAGTAAACACTTCACACTTAACACCATAGAGGTAATGCCGTCAGATCGTAAGAGCAAACACTATCGCTGCTAACTCTAAATCATCCATTGGATAATTCCACTCATGCACTTTCAATTGACGCGAGACATAAGCTATAACATTCTTATCCTGCATCAACACAACACCCAACCTAGAATGAGAAGCATCATAATAAACAATAAAATCTTTACCCTCAATCGGTAATGCTAGATTAGGTGCAGTGGTCAAAAAAGTCTTGAACTTTTGAAAGCTCTCCTCACATTTTTCAGTCCATTCACATAATATCTCCTTTTTGGTCAGATTAGTCAAGTGAGTGGTAAAAAAGGCAAATTTTTTCACAAATCGACGATAATAGCTAGTGAGTCCCACAAAACTCCTAACTTTAATCATAGAACTTGGTCAGACCCAATTCTTAACCATCTCAATATTGTAAGGATCTATCATTACTCCTTCTTTTGAAACTACATGCCCCAAAAATGCAACCGATTTCAACCAAAATTCACACTTAGAAAATTTAGCATAAAGCTTTTGCTTCCCAAGAACACCCAAAACACTACGAAGATGGTTGGCATGCTCTTCCTCACTTTTTGAATAAACCAAAATATCATCAATAAAAACTATCACGAATGAATCAAGAAATGGTTTGCACACCCCATTCATCAAACTCATGAAAGCTGCAGGCGCATTGGTCAAACCAAAAGACATAACCAAAAACTCATAGTGCCTATAGAGAGTTCTAAATGCCGTCTTGGGCACATTCTCAGGCCTAATTTTTAATTGATGGTAACCGAACCTTAGATCAATCTTAGAGAAACAAAACTGGAGCACCCCATTGGTAAGCACTAGGGCCACAACGGCGACGCCAGAGCGGCAAAACCCCCCACCAAAGTGGAAAAAATGAAACAGAGAGCTATTTCAAGAGTTCCAAAATACTCATTTCGCAACACTCCTCTAACCCACGACGTTCAGTAAATATCCTTTACGCTAAGATCGATTTCAGAAGTTTTACTCACCCAAATTCAATTCTGTAAAGTCGTACGAATTCCTTAACAAGTTATCTAACTAGTTATTTAATCAAAATCATAAATGATTCACCCGATTCTTACCAGATTTTCCTACATCTCAAAGACTCTGATTTCGTTCAAATCTGGACTAGGTTGGGAAAAAATATCAAATACTACAAAAATGTTTTTCGGCCCCAAATTTTCCCCCGTTGCCTTTTCTATAACGATGGGAACATGTCGTTACACCTAGTGGGGGTAATGAACAAACTAAGACTCAGCTGAGGTAACATAGATAAATCCAAATTACTCAGATCAGATCCATATGGACTCACAATAGTTAATGGATTTGGAATTACTAGTGAAACTAATGAAAGAGGCAAAATTTCACCTAGTGGGGGTAATGGACGGATAAAGGCTCAACTGAGGAAACGTGGATAAACCAAAATTTCTCAAGTCAGATCTATATGGACTCAAAGATGTTAATGGATTGGGCTTACTGGTAAGATTGTTGAAATAGGCAAATTTTGACATGGTGGGACAATGGGCGAATAAAAACACAACCGAGGGAATTTAGAAAATTCCAAATTGCTCAAATGAGATTCATATGGACTTCCTAAATTTGTACTTGTACCAATACTGAATGATATCTTTAGTTAATGAACTGCACCCATCGTTATGGAAAATCCAATTGGGAAAGAATTAGGGCTAGAAAAACTCTGAGTAGTAACTTGGAAATTTCTAGCCTAAGCAAGACATGGATGAAATTTGAGTCAAGTGAGGTTTACGGAAATCTGGTAATGGATGGGAGATTTAATTATGAATTTGATCACGTGAGTGTATAGACAAGATGTTAAGGATCCCGTACGGCTTTACGGAATCCAATTTGGGAGAGTCGAACTCCCGAAACTAATCTTGGCGTGAAAGGGTACTTTTAGAACATCCAGGTTTGAAGGTGTGTTGTGAAATAGGAGCTGGGAACTCAAATTCTGAGTTTCTGTCTCCATGCAAGCCGCTAGGGTGGGGTTATTTATGCCAGGGTGGGGCTGCTGTGATAGGACATTCGCGACTTAAATCGGGAAAAAACCTAAAAATCATTATTTTCTACAAAACTTCATTCTTAAGAGCTAAGGGACGACCCAATGCAGTTTCTTATCAGATTCCCATGATTTCTCATGCTAAAGGGAAGTTAATTACTCCCCTAATCTATATTTTGATTCTTAGAACTTAGAATCCTTGTGAATTATTGTTGGGTGAAGGTTTTGGCCTGAAGTTAATAGTAGGAAGGCCCCTAGCTGAATATTAGGATCATGAGTTTGGTCTTGGGTTGATATTTTGATATAATCCGGGTAAATTTTCCTTTTTTATTTATCCTTGCATTAATTACCTATTTATAGACCACGAACAAGCTGAAAGACTTAGGAAAGGGAAGACTCAAGTGTCTTAGGAGTATTCAGTCTTGGTTTCGAGGTAGGTGATGGTTCAACTACTTGTTGTGTGATACATATTTGTTAATTGCTCCATTGTATGCATGGATGTATGTGAATAAGGAAACACAAACCGAATCAAATGAAATGATTATGTGTAAACAATTACATGCCATGAACCTGTTGCTTGACTGTGTGACTACGTGGACTGCTCAATGTGGTGTGATTATGACTGTGGTTGTGCTGACTGGACAAGGTATCACGTTCTGACACATATATTTGACCGGGTGACATGTTCCGACACATATTTTGGACCGAGTGTTGATGAGTCCACAAATTGGACTTATTTGGGGCTTTATTTTGATAGTAATAGTGTCCTCAAATGTTTATTTTGTCTCAATATCTGATGAAAACTCTTACGTTTCAGGTATTTGAAGTTTTAGTGGAAGGATGGATACTAAGACCTTTTTGATCTTGAGTGAGCCGAATCGAAGATCGATTGGGAAATAAGGCAAGCCTATAGGTGAAAACATGCATTGTGTTCCTATTTTTGTGTGTGAGCATTGCATTTGATTCCTAATCTTGAATTGATTAACCTCTGTTTGTGAATATGGAATCATTCTTTATGTGAGGGCATTTAAATACTTTTTGTTGAGCATAAACTTGCACAAGTAGCAAGTATTGCGAGCATGAGAATCTTTGGTAATGGTGTGTCACAACTTGAATCTTTGAGTACATAATTGATCTTTGCATGAGTAATTGAGTCTTGTTTTGTATGTTCATGATTTAGTCTTGTGTAGCACTATTTGAGACATCCTATTTGAACTACTGAACTTGAGTTTTACTTGAGGACAAGCAAAGGTTTAAGTTGGGGGTGCTGATGAGACACAAATTGGACTCATTTAGAGCTTTATTTTGATAGGAATAATGTCCTCAAATGCTTATTTTGTCTCAATATCTGATGAAAACTCTTAAGTTTCAGGTATTTGAAGTTTTAGTGGAAGCGTGGACACTTGGGTGCAAAAAGGCTTAAAAGAATGAAGAAGCTGAAGCCTGCGCATCGCCAAGCACGCTTGGCGATTCGCCGAAGGGACGCACTCCACCCTTTGTTCTAGTACGCGAAGCCTTGAAGGAGCAAGATCAAAAAGGCGATGAAAGGAGCAGTCGGCGTTTCGTCGAATAATTTTGTGAAGCAGTACTAGGTCGCCCAATGACACAGAGCACGACGATGCTGAAAGCTAGTGCAAGACAGCGACAAACTACACCAAAGAGCGAATCACCGAGTTAATCTGTGATTTCGACTAACCCCGCCGAAAGATCTGCTAGCACTATTTTCTGAAGTCTATAAATAAGAAACTTGTTATTAATTTTTTTTTAAAAAAAGAGTCAAACATTTATTTTAATTTCCAGAATAGAATAGTACTTTTTGGGACATTTTCTCTCAAGTTTGGAGAGGGTTTTTGGGAGACTTGAAGAAAGAAGGATTTCATCTTCCTCAAGTTGGAAGTGGGTCTTATCCATTCTTCTTCCTTTTCTTAAATCAAGGTTTAATTCCTTATACCCATTTGATTTTAGTATCATTTTAGGTGTATTTTGTTATTTTTTGGTGTGTGGCTAAAAACCCCATTCTTGTGGTGTGATTTAGCAAATATGTGTTGATATTGTTGTTGGGTCTTGCTTGCTGATAGGATAGATGTATTCTAATGATGATTTCACCTAGTGGTTGTGGTTTAGTTTAATGGGTTTGTAGTTGCAAATTCAAAACCACCCATGTGTTTTTGGTTTCCCCTAGAGGGAGGTCGCGAAACCAAGACCGCTAGACTGATGGCCTAAGGAGTGGGTCGACATGAGGTTCATCCCGAGAGGGTGAGCCCTTGTCCCATATCCTAACATTCAGCTCGAGAGAGTGAGTAGGGTAAGGCGTAGGCTGGCCTTCATCGGCAAATGGGTGTCCGAGAGGAACATATTTGAAATCGGGTAAGTTGCCCGATAGGGAGCTTATTTCCATCTAAAGCTTAGCCTAGTCACTATTATCTTACAAATTTCCTATCAAAAGCATGTATCCAACGATTTATCTCAACTTGTAGTGCGGTCTCACCCCAAGAACTTGTCCCCATACTTGATTTTCCTTATTTTTACTGTTTTTACTACTAGTGACAAAACCCCCATTTGATAGTTGACACCTATGTGTCACCCCTTTTAATTTACAATGTTTTTATTCGTAAATATCTTTAGCTACGACTAGTTTGAACTAAATTTTATTTTTCTACTGATACGTTTAAATTACACTTCCCTACAGAAGTATAAGCGATCGTTATCAAGTAGAGAACCCAACTTGTAGGTTGAGATCGATCCCACGAGGAAAAATGGTTTAGATTTTACTTTAACCGACAATTATATTCAATTAGTCAAAGAACTTCCAGAAACAAGTAATAAAAGGGGGGGTTTGTTTATATGAAACAAATAATAAGAATTCAGTAAGTAATCAGTAATCAAACTAAACTCAATTTTTGGTTGTTATCAAGATGAGAGAAATAACTAGGGCATACGTGTTCCCCACAAGCTCATAACGCAATAATCCTAATAACAACAATCCTTTCCTAGTATATTACATGCAAAGTGATAAGTTAGGTATCTCTAAATCCTTGATCCGGCATCTAGAGAATTTCACCCCGCACCTTGATCCGGCTACGTGTGTATAATTTACTAACCCTTACCTTTACCTCATATTCGACATCATAATCGATGTTTGGCTTAGTTATTACTTTGCACCAATCGATACTAGTCTATTAGATAGTATCACACTAAATCTATGTTGATAATTCTTTTCTTGTTGATTACCTTCTTGATCCGGCAAGTAGCAACAAGGCGAGTTCTAAAGTTGGCCACCGTTAAAAAGACTTCTAAACGAAAGAATTATCAATGCATGCAAAACACTATTCACAAATTGCTTATTTACTATTCATATTTAGTTAATCACTCATGGTTCCCACAACCCTAGTTGTGAATTTAGTTACTCATATTAGCAAGAACACAATTCATAATTTTAGATGAAGAAATCATGAACTTACGTAAAAAGAATAATAAACCCAGAAATTCAACTTGAGTTGCAAAGCCAAAATCTTCAAAACGAACTTGTAAAATTAATAATTGCTCCAATTGTAATTCAATCTCCAAAGTCACACAATAGAACTAGAATATTAATGTCTAACCCCCAAAAATGAGGTTTACATGCCCTATTTATAGAAAAACAAATCCTAATTTAAAAGGAAACAATTTAAGGAAAGTCTGTTCAGGTACGCGTCTTCATTCCACGAGACTGACTTACGGACCGTCGATGGATCTACGGTCCGTAAGTCCCTTCCGTCAGCCAGGACTTAGAAAATATTTTAGCTCTCAAACATCAGCCTCTCTGAAGCAAACAACGGATGTTCAGCACGGACCGTCGATCTATCTACGGCCCGTTAATCCCCTCCGTAGCTCCATACTTAGAATCTTTAAAACTCAGGTACTGGAACCCTCGCAGTCTCCTTCTATGGTTTGACCAGTACGGTCCGTAAACCGATCTACGGACCATCAATTGACACCGTGGTTCCACACTTGGTCAGATTTCCCTGATTTGTCATCCGTCCCTAGGCTGCTGATCTATGGTCATAACCTACGGACCGTCAATGGACCTACGGTCCGCAGATCGTCTCCGTGAAGGCTCTTTTTCTGCAGTTTGATCAGTTGTCTCCATACTTCTACGCCTGAACATCTTTCCTGCAAAAAAACATAATAAAACACATAAAAACCAATACGATAAGGCCCTAGACACAAACAACTTATAAGTTAAATGTATTAGAAATACCATAAACTCACGGTATATCAACGCCCTCAACTTAAATTCGTTGTTTGTCCTTAAGTGACGCAATACAACTCTAAACGACTCTTGTATAGAAGCAAGCATTTCAAGCCCAAGCAATCACGTGCCTCTCTACCCCCCTTACATTTTAGATGCAACTTCGTTCTTTTAGACTCGACAAGCTAATCTATGCAGATCAAACTATGACACAGATCGACCAACTGACACACAACTTGCACCTTATCACTATCACCAAGATACCAACTTTCCGACAATGTAATTAGTGCCCTTACTTCAAATGAAATCCCTTTTTCACAAAAATTGAATGTTATTTATGGTGTAAGGATTTATTCAACACTCACGCTCAGAAGTAATTTCAAATACAGTTAGTGCTTTATGCCATAAGCTTGCCCTTATTTTCACTGTTTAGACTCTCCAAACTAGATTCTAGGATGACTATAGGACTTTATTGGCTTGTAACGTAGGCTCAGGGTCAGGTGTGGTACATTTGGGTACTGATTAGTGACTTTCTGCCCTCCTTGACATTACACTTTGGCTTTTAACCTCTTTTTGCCCTATTTCTGACATCCTACAGTTTTACCTTCTTTCGCTTGTTTTTCTTCAACCAAGGATGTGACTTCAGAATTTGTAACGCTTTATTTTTTATTATTATTATTATTTTATTTTTTTTAGATTTTAACCAATCACATCCTTTCCACACGTTTTCTCTCTTCTTCACCTTACTCTTTTCATACCCATTTTTCTCTCAGTATCTTCTTTCATAGCCACCCTCAACTTATAGATTTTTCATTAGTTGAGGTGCACAATACCCGATGTCGGGTCAGGGCCAAGATTTGAAGTTACTTTTGCATTAGCCACCCTCAACTTAGGCTTTTGGCCTAAGTCGAAGTGCACATGTCCAAGGAGGGACCAGGGCCAATGTATTAGATTATGGGAAGGTGAGTTAGGGGTTTTAGAAAGAAATGGTTTATTTTAGGCTCAAAGCTGGATCAAAGGGAACAGTTATTTCATTTGGTTGAATCCTTCTAGGCAATTTGCTGACTTTTTAGAACAATGGCCTATGATCACTTCCTAACCTCTAGATTGAGTTGTCTTAGTAGGACTAACCGGGCAAGTTCTAGCTTTGCACAAAAACTGTTTGAACACAACGATTCTCACCCACTCCTCTTGGCACATAGTTTCATTATCAAGTTGATTTATTATGTCATACTCAGAGTCAACACAATCAACTAATCATAGCCTACAACATCTAGCATACATCCCAAAATTTGACGGGTATAATTTTTTATAAGCCATCATGCTTCATTCTGTATCATGTGCTTCTACACATACAATCGTAAGACATGCCGGTTCAACAGAAATTAAACAGTCCTTTGGAGAAAAAGAACACAGGCAAGAAAACCCCAAGGGAGGATTCATGAGTTGGGTTATTCAGATTTCACCCTATCACTCACAATCCATTTGCCTCATCCCCAATAAAAATAGATGCAGTTGTCCTCAACGCATATAGAAATAGTAAAAGAAAATGGATTGGGTAAAGCAAACCTGTGGCGCAAAGCGCCGGCGAATCATCAACAAGCAGGGGGGTCCGGTTGCCCGGAACCCATTGGAACATCAGTGGGTGCACCCTCAGTAGTGCCAACATCATCAGTCGTAGCACCCTCAGTAGTGCTCTCTCTCAATCTCTCTGCGTCTCCCGAAATAGGTTGGGCCGCTACCACTGGGGCAGAGCTTGACGCCCCTACTACTCTCTCACGCTCCCTCTGCTGGCGCAACTCTTCATCTGCTATCGATGCCCTCCTAGCCTCCTTCTCCTTCCTACGCTGTCTCTTGAGGGCTTTCTCCTCCTCAGTATGGTGAGAGCGGTGCCTCTTGCCTTTTGCTTGTGTAAGTGCAAGTCCCTTCTCGGCGATCCCATTGAATAGGGCATCTAGCACTGTATCATCAGCCAGTGCAGTGGGGGCAACCTGAGGCTCAACTAAAGGTGCAACAAGAATGGCCTCGACGTCAGACCGGAGGCTAGCTATGTCGGCCTGCAAAGCAGATAGGTCTATGGCCGGGGCGGGTCGCTCGAGGACTCTTAGTTCGAAGGCATCTGGGTGATTATTGATAGCCTGGACCTTCTGATCCATCATATCCTCCATCCTGCGCTCCACTCTAGCCTCGGACTCGACGATCGACTTTTGCATCCACGGCTGGATGTGATGTAGCAGTGTGGCCATCTGAGCCTCTAATTTCTGTTCTCTGGCCAAGGGAACAACAACATCGCCTAACTGTGGTGTGGAACGGGAAAAGCTAGGGCCCATGCTAGCTGCCTGAGAAGAGGAGCCCGGGACAGTGTCGGTGTGATTGGGGGTGCTGAGGTCATCGCCCGTGCACCGCCCTTGTGTGTTTGCAAGGTATGTACCCAAATGAGGTACCTCAACCCGAGGCTCTCTGCGAGGTCTTTGCTACATTCGCCTCATCTCGAATGAGACCGAGGTCCACTGCTCCTGTAGGGTGGACTAGCTTGTCACAGTGCCAGATCGACATTCCAGAGTCCCTGCACAACTGAAAAATAAGGCATGGAAAGGGGTAAGTAGTGGAGGTCCTGAATGCCCTCTCGTGTATCTCTGCCAGCAACATGCGGGCAAAGTCGATCTCTACTCCTGCTACCAATGCCGCTACCATGACTGCTCTGTCCCACGCTACTTGATTATCAGCTTTTGTCGGCGACACCCTGTTACGCACCAGTAACCAGAAGAACTTGGCCACAAAAGATAATGTCGCCTTTCGGATGCCTAAACGTGGAGCAGCGACCCATTCTGCACACTCGCCATCTGCAGCAATGTATCTGGCCAACCAAAGTATCACAGCCTCTCGCTGCTCAGAATTCCTCTGGAAGGCACCACTCCGCACAATGTCCCATCTGTAGTCAAACTCCGCTGTATTGAGGGACCAAGAGTGACCTGCAGCTGGACCATAGAGAAATCGTCTGATTGTGGCAGGTGATATGTCCATCGGGCACCCTCGAACCAATGTGGAAGTCAGCGGATCTTGAGCTAAGGGCTTCGACCTCTTAGAAATGGAGCCCCGGAGAGTGGTAGCATAGGAAGCATAGAACTCCTGCACAATCTCCTCGCTGTACATCCCTGGGTCACGAGCCATCCAGTCACACTTGTGAAGGTTGAACAGTCGATGAATGTCTGGAACAGTGTGCAAGCTCCCTGTGAGAACTCTCCGCTCCTCTGTGATTAGTCGGGCCATTTTTTGTTTTTCATTGACCATCTTGGCATCCCGGTATATTTGCCATTGGCCCTCGACACACCACCTATTTAGCTCGCCGGCTACAGGAGTGGGAACATCATTCGGGGGTGCGGGTATGGACTCCGAACTAGTAGCCTCGTCAGATGAGGCTGCTTGGTCGTTTTCTCCCGACCCGGTGGAAGATTTGGCATTGGACCCTGTAGCCTGGGCAGACTCGGATCGTGAAGAATGGGCAGACTTGGAGCCTGAAGCATGGCCAAATCCAGATCCTGATGCAGACTTCTCTGAACTAGAAGCAGTCCCAGTTGGTGACCCGATCAGTGTGTGCTCCTCATCAGACTGGGAGACAGTGACTACGTCGGGAAGCACCTTCCGGGGTGTGCCTCTGGCACGAGAAGTCCTAGTGTTGAGAGGCACGTATGCTGGATTAGTGTTGGTGTCTGTGTCCTCATCAATCAACCTGAAACTAGGGGCAACAGATTTGGACTTGCCCCTTTTGGAGTAGGTGACCATCTTCTTGGGTGCCATTGTCCCTGCGGGAACGATATTAGTGCCCAAAACTAACCAAAACTATGCTAAGAAACTGTAAAAAACTATAAACAAGCAATAACAAAGTCAATTTTTGTTGCAGAAACAGGCTACAGTAGTCATCCACGGAGGGTACCTACGGTCCGTAGACTGAGCTACGGCCCGTGGAACTTTGTCGTGGATCAGGGGACCAGAAATATAGGTTGCAGATGGAAACCACGGATGTGCAGAACAGTCCGTAGATCGATCTACGGACCGTAGTCCACTTCCGTGGTTTTACACTTGGCTATTTTTGCGTATGCATCCAGTGACGAACCTCATCTACGGTCCATAGATGGGTCTACGTTCCGTAGATGGGGTATCGTGGATGCCATTTGTGCCTAGATTTTACCCTATCTTACGAATTAGACATATATGGTCCCAAATTTCAACATTAACAAGCCTCATCATGCATTTCAACACTCAATTATGCTAGTTTTTCATTCTTACGATTCCGATTGGTTATTTTAACACATAATTTAGATAATTTCTGGAACCCTAGGTCGAAACTTAGATAAAGGCTTACAATCACATACAATTAAACTACACAATCACTATCTATCATTCCAAGGGTATTGTAAATTGTAGATTTATCATGTAGTGACATCAAACAATAACTCTAAGTTAAGACCAAATTCCCGACTTCCTATATTCAGGCTATGAATCGAAATTCAAAGTGAGGGGAAAATTCATTACCTTGCAAGCAACGAGGAGTGGGGGATTGTGTGATGACACTTCTTAGCACGACAATTGAAACACCCCTATTGCTACTAACCCAACACTGGACCTTTAAGAGTGAAATATGGAATGGGGAGTAAACTAAATTAAAGGAATTTTGGTAATATATGGAAAGGGATGTGATGTATGGGAGTTATAAAGTGAATTAGGGAGTTGAAAAGGTGGGGGAAATGGTTATGGGAGTAAATGGAGGGAATCGGAATGATTTTAAAACAAGGGGTTATTTAAATAGGGGTCCGGGTCGGGTCAGACAACATTAGGGTTTGGACTCACGAGACCCTGTCTACGGTCCGTGAGTCTATCTACGGTCCGTAGATGAGGACCGTAGATCACTACTATAGTTGGAAAATTTTAGGGACTTACCTTGGATTAACGGACACCATTAACGATCCGTGGATCAATCGACGGACCGTCGATGGGATCCGTAGACCTCTGTAGCAGATCAATTTCTGCAGATTCATTATGTGGTGTACCTGCACATGTAACAGCTATTAAGCTATTATTTTTTTACATTTTCTTGACACTTTTTAGACACGGACCCTATACTAATTCTAGCCAACACTAAGAACTAAATTAATACAAAAATGCAAGTAATCAGAGAAAACTAAACTACTAATTGGAAAATTTAACCCTATCATTGGCTAGATTGTACATCTTGGGTTGCCTCCCAAGCAACGCTTGATTTAACGTTGCGGCACGACGCATGTAGGCGAAACTCATTGAGCTTGTAGGCTAAACTTTCATAAGCTTGTAGGCGAAACTCATTGAGCATATTCAAGTCATTCATCCTTTGGTTAGATGCGGTGCTCCAATCCAAATTTAACTTCTTCATTGCCCACATAGCTTTATGCTCTAGCTCTACTGGTAGATGACAAGACTTCCCATATACAAGTTGGTAAGGAGACATACCTATGAGGGTCTTGTATGCAGTGTGATATGCCCATAGAGCATCGTCAAGCTTCCTTGACCAATCCGTTCTATTAGCATTCCCAGTCTTTGCCAATATCTGTTTGATCTCTCTGTTGGATACTTCAACTTGACCACTAGTCTGTGGATGGTAAGGAGTGGCTACATTGTGGCGTACACCATATTTCTCAAGTAGTGCCTTGAATAACCTATTACAGAAGTGAGAACCTCCATCGCTAATTATGGCCTTCGGTGTACAAAATCTGGAGAAAGTATTCTTTTTCAAGAATGCGGTGACACTTTTACCTTTATTGTTGGAGAGTGCAACTGCTTCTGCCCATTTCGATACATAATCAACCGCAACAAGAATATACTTCATCCCATATGAACTCACAAATGGACCCATAAAATCAATGCCCCATACATCAAACAACTCTATCACCAATATAGGATTCATTGGGAGCTCTTGCCTCTTTGAAATTCCTCCTTCTCTTTGGCAACGATCACAAGATTTGGCGAAGTCATGAGCATCTTGGTGAATGGTGGGCCAATAGTACCCACATTGCAAAATCTTATGTGCAGTCCGAATACCACTATGGTGCCTACCAACAGGTGATGAATGGCATGCTTCAAGTACACTCAACATCTCAACCTCAGGCACACATCGACGAATAATCCCATCAGCACAACTACGATACAAGTAAGGTTCATCCCAAAAGAATCTCTTCACATCATGCATAAATTTTCTTCTTTGGTGAAAAGACAAATCGGGGGGCACAATGTCGCTTGCCAAATAATTAGCAAAGTCGGCGAACCATGGAATCAAATCATGAGAAGCAGCCAATACCTTTTCATCTGGAAAAGCATCATTGATTTCAGCCCTATCTCCAAGCTTTAGCATAGCCTCTTCCTCTAATCTCGACAAGTGGTCGGCGACTTGATTTTCGGTCCCTTTTCTGTCTTTTACCACAAAATCAAACTCTTGTAGCAGTAATACCCATCTAATCAATCTCAGTTTTACATCCTTTTTTGCCATCAAATACCGCAATGCAGAATGGTCAGTATGCACTATGACCTTAGTACCAAGCAAGTATGATCGAAATTTCTCGAATGCAAAAACCACTGCAAGAAGTTCTTGTTCAGTCAAAATATAGTTCTTCTGAGCCATATTTAGAGCTTTACTGGCATAGTAAGTAGGGTGAAGAATTTTCTCTCGTCTTTGACCCAATACTACACCAAGCGCCAGTCCACTCGCATCGCACATTATCTCGAATGGTTGTCCCCAATCCGGTGAAATAATGATTGGTGTTGTAACCAACTTTTTCTTCAACTCTTCAAATGCTCTAAGAATGTCATCATCAAAATAGAACTTACACTCCTTCTCAAGCAATTTGCATAACAGATGTGCAATTTTGGAGAAGTCTTTGATGAATCTTCTATAAAAACTAGCATGGCCAAGAAAACTTCTAACACCTTTTACAGAGATAGGTGGTGGAAGCTTTTCTATTACCTCAACTTTAGCTCTATCAACCTCAACACCTTTCTCAGAAATGCGATGACCCAACACTATACCTTCTTTCACCATGAAATGACATTTCTCCCAATTCAGCACCAAGTTGCAGTCTTCACATCTTTTAAGCACCTCGGCCAGATTATCTAGATAATGGCCAAAGGAATCACCTACAACTAAAAAATCATCCATGAACACTTCAATAGCATCCTCCACCATATCTGAAAATATCGACATCATACACCGCTGGAAGGTTGCTGGAGCATTGCACAACCCAAAAGGCATCCGTTTGAAAGCAAAAGTCCCATATGGACAAGTGAAGGTGGTCTTCTCTTGGTCTTCGGAGCTATAGAAATTTGATTGTAACCAGAATACCCATCAAGAAAGCAATACCAACCCTTTCCCCGCAAGTCTATCCAACATCTGGTCCATGAATGACATGGGAAAGTGATCTTTTTCAGTCCATGCATTCAACTTCCGATAATCCATGCAAACTCTCCATCCAGTAACGGGTCTCATTGGAACAAGCTCATTCTTTTCATTTGGAAACACAGTCATACCTCCCTTCTTAGGCACGCACTGCATAGGACATACCCAACTACTATCTGCAATGGGATAGAGGGGGAATCCCAATAATATCTGTAATAGTCCACCCAATAGCTCGCTTGAACCTCTTTAATACAGTCACCAAACACTCTTCTTGCCTTGAATTCAAATCTGCAGCAATGATGACCGGCAAAGTATTTTCTTCGCCTATGTATACATACCTCAAGTGCGGTGGTAGAGTCTTAAGCTCCAATTTTGGTGCCTCCTCAATAGATGGTCTTGTAGGTGGGGACTCGCGATTCTTCATATCTAGCTCATACTTCTTTGGT
This sequence comes from Solanum commersonii, assembly GCA_029007595.1. Classification (NCBI taxonomy): domain Eukaryota; kingdom Viridiplantae; phylum Streptophyta; class Magnoliopsida; order Solanales; family Solanaceae; genus Solanum; species Solanum commersonii. The sequence goes on from JAJTWQ010000060.1 coordinate 2,064,901, forward strand.
TTGGACCGGTATTCATGCTTATCAAGTGCAGCCACCAACTCATTATATTCTGCAATACCCTCACTATCGAAATTCATCATGACCGCTGCGAGTGCCTCAACACCTAGTCGCTCTACAATCTGTACTTCTGATCCACTCTCAACTCAGAGGTGATAGCAGATACTGTTTGGAGCTCACCATTCTGCTTCATGGACCTACAGATATTGAAAGTCGCTTCTTTATTGTTCAATCTAAACTTTATCTGTCCCTTTTCCATATCAACCAACGCACGCCCTATAGCAGAAATGGTCTCCCAAGGATGATAGGAACCTCAAAATCGACCTCATAGTCAAGAATCACAAAATCCGCTGGAAAGATGAAGGACTCCACTTTCACTAGCACATCATGGAGCACACCTATGGGCCTCTTCACAGTCCGATCAGCCATTAATAACCGCATTGCAGTGGGCTTTGGATCTCCTGCACCCAACTTCTTGTAAATAGACAAAGGCATGAGATTGATGCTAGCACCAAGATCACACAATGCCTTAGCAAAGTGTAGCAACCCTATAGTACATGGGATCGTGAAAGCACCATGATCTTCCTTCTTTTGCACCAGAGATCTTGTAGCAATAGCACTACAATGCTGCAATCTGTCGTCATCTTCAAAACTCATAGACCTTTTCTTTGTCACCATATCTTTCATAAACTTGGCATACCCAGACATTTGCTCCAATGCTTCTATCAAAGGAACATTGATAGAAAGCTACTTCAACATAGTGATAAATCTGTGATATTTACCATCTTCAGCCTTCTTTACTAACCTCTGTGGAAAAGGTGGTTGCGGTCTAGGTATGGGGACCACTTTCTGAGGTATCTCAACTTCTTGTTCTGTCGCAGTCTCTGAATCCTCTCTAACTTTCATCGCATCATTTGCTTTTCTAGTCTCAGTATCCACCACAGACGGCATAGGTGGATCTATGGTTTGCTTACCTCATTGAGTAGTAATTGCCATACAATGACCATCATTCTTGGGATTCTGGATGGTGTTGCTAGGAAGAGTACCAGGTTGACGTGGGTTCACTATAGTAGATAACTGAGTCATTTGCTGCTCTAGATGTTTTATTGACACTTTGCATGGGCATCAACCTTTTGACCAATGCCGATAAGTCGTTTCTCATCTCCTTCACATTCTCATCAGTTGCATCAAACCTTCTCATCATCTTCTGCATCATATCTTCAATCCGCGGTAAATTACCTCCAGCTTCCCTAGCACCAGATTCCCGATTTTGAGGGGGAACATAGGGTCCAACCTGATTGTTTCTGTTGCCATAATTGTTCCTGTTATAGTTGTTTTCGCGATTGAAGTTCCCATCCCGAACATAGTGACCCTCTCGGTTGTAATTTCCATAGTTCCGACCTTGGTTTCCTTGACCTTGGCGCCAATTTTCTATGTTGGATCCTTAGGCATTTGGTCGAAAACCCCCCGTCTGATCATTCACCGCATAAGTGTCCTCTTTATAGTAACATTCCTCAACTGGTGGTGGAGTTCTTGTTAAGTAGTTTACAGCATTTACCTTTTCTGCTCCTCCGCTCACATGCTTCAGTACCAACCCCAACTCTGTCCTCATCTGAGCCATCTCCTCACGAATATCATCTGCAGAGTTGACAGTTGCATTATGAACGGCAAATGTGTTTCTCCCAGTAGCTGCTCTCCTAGTGCTCCATGCTTTATTGTTGCAAGAGATGCTCTCCAATTTTTTAGAAATCTGTGCATATGTACAATCACCATATGAACCCCCAGCAATAGTGTCAAGGACTGCTTTATTGTTATCATCCTGTCCTCGATAGAAGTACTCCTTCAGCGACTCATCATTAATACGGTGATTTGGAACACTTCTAACGAATGTAGTGAATCTGTCCCAAGAGCTGCTCACAAACTCTCCAGGTAATGCTACAAAATTGTTGACCCTGTCTTTGTGATTGAGCTTCTTGGACACTGGATAGTACTTCGCTTTGAACACCTCCGCCAATTGGTCCCATGTAAATATTGAGTTATAAGGAAGCTCAGTGAACCATACTGCAGCGTCGCCTGTAAGTGACAGAGGAAACACTCGTAAACCAATGACGTCCATATCTAGGTCTGGTCTACCTACACAACTCTTGCAAACTACTCTTAGCTTGGCTAGGTGAGCATGTGGGTCCTCCGATGGCAATCCTGAGAATAAGCCTCTTGCTGTAAGCATCTACATCAAACTGCTAGTCACCATAAATGTGTGCCCTGGAGGTAAAGGAGGTAGGACAATGGGTCCATCGGAGTTTTCTATGTTCAAGTTGCCCCGATAGTTGTCATATTGTCGTGGGCCTAGTGGATCTTGCGCCCTCAGTGGATCTCCAAATCGATTTTCAGCTGGAGCCTGGTTGTCCCCACCTACTACCCTCTGCTATTGTAATTCATCTGCATCATCCAGATCTCCTCCGATAGGATTAATTGGACCTCTTGGGTTATTCATTCTTCGTAAAGTGCGGTTTACCTCTGGATCGTAAGGAGTAAGTGGTTCACCCTGACTCTGTGTACTTGGCATACACTAGAGGTGGAACCTGAGAGAGACAAAAACAAAGAGAAAAAGTAAAATACGGAAATATTTAACTAATGTTCAATAATGTAGTTAAAATAAATCTAAAAGCCAAAATTTCCCCGGCAGCGGCGCCAAAATTTGATATGCTCAAATTACACTTCCCTACAGAAGTATAAGCGATCGTTATCAAGTAGAGAACCCAACTTGTAGGTTGGGATCGATCCCACGAGGAAAAATGGTTTAGATTTTACTTTAACCGACAATTATAGTCAATTAGTCAAAGAACTTCCAGAAACAAGTAATAAAAGGGGGGGGGGGGGGTTTGTTTATATAAAACAAATAATAAGAATTCAGTAAATAATCAGTAATCAAACTAAACTCAATTTTTGGTTGTTATCAAGATGAGAGAAATAACTAGGGCATATGTGTTCCCCACAAGCTCATAACACAATAATCCTAGTAACAACAATCCTTTCCTAGTGTATTACATGCAAAGTGATAAGTTAGGTATCTCTAAATCCTTGATCCGGCATCTAGAGAATTTCACCCTGCACCTTGATCTGGCTACGTCTGTATAATTTACTAACCCTTACCTTTACCTCGTATTAGACATCATAATCGATGTTTGGCTTAGTTATTACTTCGCACCAATCGACACTAGTCTATTAGATATTATCACCCTAAATCTATGTTGATAATTCTTTTCTTGTTGATTACCTCCTTGATCCGGCAAGTAGCAACAAGGCGAGTTCTAACGTTGGCCACCGTTAAAAAGACTTCTAAACGAAAGAATTATCAATGCATGCAAAACACTATTCACAAATTGCTTATTTACTATTCATATTTTGTTAATCGCTCATGGTTCCCATAACCCTAGTTGTGAATTTAGTTACTCATATTAGCAAGAACACAATTCATAATTTTAGATGAAGAAATCATGAACTTACGTAAAAAGAATAATAAACCTAGAAATTCAATTTGAGTTGCAAAGCCAAAATCTTCAAAACGAACTTGTAAAATTAATAATTGCTCCAATTGTAATTCAATCTCCAAAGTCACACAATAGAACTAGAATATTAATGTCTAACCCCCAAAAACGAGGTTTACATGCCCTATTTATAGAAAAACAAATCCTAATTTAAAAAGAAAATAATTTAAGAAAAGTCTGTTCAGGTACGCGTCTTCATTCCACGAGACTGACTTACGGACCGTCGATGGATCTACGGTCCGTAAGTCCCTTCCGTCAGCCAGGACTTAGAAAATATTTCAGCTCTCAAACATCAGCCTCTCTGAAGCAAACAACGAATGTTCAGCACGGACCGTCGATCTATCTACGGTCCATCAATCCTCTCCGTAGCTCCATACTTAGAATCTTCAAAACTCAGGTACTGGAACCCTCGCAGTCTCCTTCTACGGTTTGACCAGTACGGTCCATAGACCGATCTACGGACCGTCAATTGACACCGTGGTTCCACACTTGGTCAGATTTCCCTGATTTATCATCCGTCCCTAGGCTGCTGATCTACGGTCATAACCTACGGACCGTCAATGGACCTACGGTCCGTAGATCGTCTCTGTGAAGGCTCTTTTTCTACACTTTGATCAGTTGTCTCCATACTTCTACGCCTGAACATCTTTCCTGCAAAAACATAATGAAACACATAAAAACCAATACGATAAGGCCCTAGACACACACAACTTGTAAGTTACATATATTAGAAATACCGTAAACTCACGGTAAATCATCTACTAATTCTCAAAACAACTCCCTTGGGACACGACCTCAACCCTTGGTTGGGTTACTATATCATCGACGATTATAGACACTCGTACTGTAGGTTAGTATCATTGGTCACGATAAGCATCAGGTGTCATGTTCCAACACATGTCTATTGGATCAGGTGTCACCTTCTGACACACTAACCGTTTGGGTGTGGGTTCCATGAGAGAACCACTTGTGATTGATGTATTTATAATTACGTGTCATGGTTATTAGGAAATTGTATGTTGCCCCTAAAATGAAGATGGATTTATTCATTTTGTACATGTGTGTTTACTGTGTTGTAATGCCTTGCGTATATTTCTCTTACCAGAGTAGCTGCGTGATCCTACCAGTACACTATGGTTTGTGTACTGATAGTGCACTTGATCTTTCTTTATTGAGTATAAGGCATCTTCAGGCGACTATTGACATATTTCAGTTAGTAGATCATTGATTGAGACTGGATTTAAGGGTGATCCAGTTCTTCAGGCTGCCATGGATCCATCATTAGTTTAGTCCATTCTTTTCGGACTCAAACTATATGTTTAGACTTTTGTTGATGTTTAGTTTTTGAGGTTGCACCCCCATTTTCTTAGACTTGTTGATTAGTAGAGTTTTTGTACAATGACTTCAGTTCTAGGGGTTGAATTTCTGCGATAATTGTTTGTTAGACCTTCAGAGTTTATGGGAACTCCGTATTTATTTAGTTATTTAAACATGCTTCCGTACCTTTATATGGTTTAGTTTCTTTAAGTTGCCTAGTCGGGTTGTGGTAGTGGTTCTCCCACCGAAGGGTTAGTGTGAATTTCAATCACGGCGGTTGGGGTCGTGACACTTCAATGACAGTTGAGGCTTTTTGAATGTCAAATCCTCTGACATGGAAGAACACTTTCGTTTTAGGGTGGAACTCCAATGAATTTTTATCAAGTCATTGGTTCGACCCGTTAACAAAGATGCTATCATAGCCCATTGGTTACCGAATTTGGCATGAACTTTGAAAATAGTATCATCTTCTTCTAGAGTAAAAGGTCAATGATACATTTGAGGATTAAGATGTTTACATCAACACTCCCTACATGATTTTCCAGATCGACTAGGAATCGATTTGCTGATAAGCGACCAGTTCTCTGCTCCTTGTTCCTCTACTAGCTTCTGCATTAGTTCGTTCTCTCCAAGATTCCATCGACGCTTGATTTGACTCATTTTCTTCATTTTTTCCACTTAATAAATCAATGAAATTTCAAAAATGGAGAATGAGTGTTTATGTTTACTTGATATAGACTTGTAGGGAGAGTGGGATAAATATAGTTGGGATAAGGATAAAGGGGTGGGAGAGAAAGAGTTAATAGGCAGTTTCTGATTATCAAGTTGTTAAAATCTTAGGAATTAATTAGTATTTTCCATTAAGTAATGTTTTGTGGATTGGATTAGAGGGGATAGGATCAGAGTAATTAAAGTTTGACTTGATATTATTTTATGGAAAAAAAAACTAAATAGCATTCAAATTAATTATGTTAAATATAATTATAAGTTGACTGATAAACGTTTTGAGGAAAAAAACTTGAAGTGTATTCACATCAAACTAATGAATACAAGAGATTTACTTTAATATGCCCTTTTAATATTTAGTTATAGTTGATCAACTATATTCTAAACTTAATTTATCATTTAATATGACAAATGATTTATGTGAAATTTTCAAATCATTAACTGTTTAAGAAGTTTAAATAACTTTGAGAAAGGAAGTGAAGTATATTGTTAAGGAAGAGGATATAGAATGGACATTAGACTAGCTGACCTATCTAGAGAACATAAAGTACGTGGGAAGTTTGAAGTTAATATATTCAGAATGTCTTTCGTATGTATTTTACAATTTATTTTGTTTATTGTCCATTTTTGATTTGAATACTCTCGTTGAATATTGATTAATTCAAATTCTTGCATTATAAGGGTCATAGAAAAAATATTAAACGTCAAAGTAAATTGAGAATAGATTAATTATGTCATAATGATATGCTTTTTTGCCTTTTATGAATAACTTAAGTTTTCATTAATTGAAAAGCTTATTTATGTGAATACGTATGTATTTAGATCAAATCAAGCTACATTTGTTAACATCAATGTAAAACGTATTTAAAGTATATTTTCAAAAAGAAGAAAGTTTAAACCAGTAAAGAAAACATAATGTCCAACAAACAAGAAACAATTTCGAAAATAAGAAAACCGGTCCCTCTTGAATGCACAGTGTGTTCTTAATAATTTTTTTTCCCTCAAGTACCCAGGTAAATGGAATATATCCTTCTAGAATAAAACAATCTTACTCACCGATTTATTGGTACATTATACCATGATGTCAACGAACCACTCAACGGGAGTTAACTACACTAGAACTTGTTTGTGCAGAATAAGAAGAGATTTTGAAAATTTATTATTCAAAAATTGAGAGGAAACCCCTCTATTTGTAAACAAAAAGGGTAGTATGAACATGTTCTTATTTTGTATTATCAGAAAGGTCACAACCTTTTGGAAAAGTTACAGCCTTTCGAAAAGGTCACAACCTTTCTGAAAAGTCACAACCCTTTGAAAAAGTCACAACCTTTTAGAAAAGTCACAACCTTTCAGAAAAGTCATAGCCCTTCGAAAAAGTCACAACATTTCAGAAAAGTCGAAACATTTCGAAAAAGTTACAACCCTTCGTAAAAGTCACAACTCTTCAAAAAAGTCACAATCCTTCATTTTCCATTCACACATTTTAAAATCCAACAGTAATCTCATAATTAAATACTTTTATGCCTCTTAAAAACAAAATTTAATTCTTCATTAATGGAAAAAAATGATATGCTAGACTTTGATATCTTGAAATAGTGAAAGAACTTATGATGATGTATTTCAAGATCTTTACATTTTGCATCATTTTACTCCTAAATTCTCAAGAACATATACACATATCATATTTAGAGAGCGTATGATTTAATTTACTCAGTTAGATCCTTTTTTCTGTGTCAAACATGTGGAATTTCTTCTGATATATTTGGTGGTGAAATTTGAACACATGACCTTTGCCTGTGATAATCTCATCTTAAAGCTCAATGCGTAGAGAGAAAATAAAATTATTTATTTAATTATGTTTTCAACATTTGTCGATGGAAATCCTATCCGCCAGACTAATTAAATTAATTAGGAAATTGAGAAAACTTTCCTTCATTAAAACCTATGATTGGAATCTTACTGATCAAATTTTCAAACAAACATTGTCTGACATTATAAGCAGAATTAGATCTAGAATTTATTTTTGATGAGTTTTGTCTTTAAATTTCTTAGTGTTGATGACACGACCCGAGTCTACACCCTGGATGTGGTTGGCACTCAAGAACCATTGCTGGTCCCCAAGCGAACCCTCATCCTGGCTGACTACAAGCGGAAGAGTAACTTAATTATGCAAAAGCTTAAAACTGAAATAAAATTCAATAAACCCAACTTTGCAAAACTTTAATTCAAATGAACAACTTAGAATAAAAATAATATATTCAACTCGCCATAAAATAGGCAGCTTAATTCTTTAAAACATTTAACAAAATAAATGAATAGACTTTTGAAATTCTACTATCTATCTATGAAGCTTCTAAATGACATAGATGGAAGTCGGGACAAGACGCACGACATTCGGAGAAAATTGAAAAGTAAATGAAATCCTCCGGAAGCAAGAAGGTTCACCATACTCGAAATCCATGTGGTATCAACGAAGCTCCTGTTGATGATCTCGAATACCTAAATCTGCATCATAAAATGATGCTGGCCAAATGGCTCAGTACGTGGAATGTAGAGCATGTAAGGGGAATTTTAAAACATAATATAAGCTTGAAACTTGATAAAAAGGAAACATACTTACCTCTTTTCAAACTTACTCAAATAAAGGAATACTCAAGGATACTCAAAACTACTCAAACTTACTCAACTCAAAAGTGCTCAAGGGTAAAATACTCAACTCAGCAATAAGGTTCTCAACTCAGTGAAACTTAACAATAAGGTACTATACACAATGGAGTACAAATCAACTCAAGATACTCAATTAAAGATACTCAACTCGAAGGTACTCAATTCAAGATACTCAACTCGAAGGTACTCAACTCTGGATACTCAACTCAATATAAAGCAACAAAAAGAGATGCAATATTTGAAAAGCTTTTAAAGCAACAGAAAACAACTCAATGTATTTAAGAATACAATATACTCAGTTTTTATATATATAACTTTGTGGGAGTTTCTCTAACCGACAACCACCACAATGAGCCTAATTGATGAAATATCGTCGTGCCCACGCTGCCAGAACTGTCCTATACTTTGCTGTCATATAGAACGCCTTAACTAAGTGGATCCACTAGTCTATGCTAGAAAACACTTAAGGAATCATGTAAAAAGTATAATCATTTACTACCCATGATGGCTACATGGTTTATGGAGACTTGAGTTATTATGAACTCGCATCCCCATATCGGTGCTCAATACTACTCCCAAAAATATACTTAGCTCATAAATTTTTAAAACAAAACTTCTTTCTTTCGTTAAAGTTCTCTTGGAATCGATGTTCTCTTTCTTGCTCTAAATTCTTTTGGAAATCTCAGTTTCCGCTCATCTTAAATGTGAAAACACTCTTGAGAATAATTAGTTCTCATATATTATTTAAAAAAAAAAGAACTTTACTCTTAGTCTTTACTCAACTCAAAGCTTAAGTCTTAAAACAAAGTTAAAACATTTGTTAAAGACTTCTTAAAATATGGTTCATGCAAAATTATGGACGTGAACGACTCAATGTAAGGTTTTCAATAAACATAGATAGAACTCAATACTTGGAACTCAAGAACATCAATGATACTACTCATTTCAAGAATGCTCAACTCAGAGGGTTCATGCAGAATTATGAGCATGAATTACTCAACTCAAGGACTCAAATGTACTTCTCATCTCAAGATTGTTTGACTTATAGGGTTCATGCAGAATTATGGGAATGAACAATTCAACTCAAGGACTTCATGGGTGACATGTAATAGTCCCATGATTAGAAATATAATCTCAAAGGGGATTAGGAACTTAATACTCAAGACTTAGAACTTGAAGATACTACTCCTCTCAATCATACTCAATTTATGGAGTCCATGCGGAATTTATTGGCATGAACGACTCAACTCGAAGGTCTACAAACTACATGGAACTCATGTATACGACTCTTCTCTTTTTCTTACTTACTTCCTCAAAACTTAACTCAAATTGATGATGGATCTCAAATGATTCACAATTGAACTCAAAGGCTTTCTTAAACTCTAATCTTTACTCTTTTTTGAATGTGAATTATGGATTCAAGAGTTATGGTTCATGATATGAAGGATCTCATGATGACAAAGTAGACTCATGAATACATTATCCTCATCATCATGCTCACTTTCTCAAGTCTTGAAACAAGTTACTAGAAGTTGTAGAAGACTCCTTAAAAAAACTCATAGGGACTTTCTTAGAATGTTCGAAAGAATTCTCAACACTTAACTCTTAACTCTACCTTAAATTTGAATTATGTATTCAAGGTTATGATCATATTATGAATGATTTCTAGGTATTTAGAAGTAGGTTAGAGTGTTTAGAATCAAAGGGGAGTAAAGGTACCCTTTGAAAGAGCTCAAACGGATGAAACGATGAAGAACAATTGGGGGCTGGTGACCCTGGCGCTCTGAGTGGCACGGGGCGCCAGCCCCTAAAGTTCAGAGAGGTGGTTGGGGATCTCTGGCTGGCGTGACAAGCCAGGCCCCAACCCAGAAAACTTTGACGCTTTTCTTTGCTCGTTTTCTCACCCTAACTCGCCTAGAATCGAACAGTTTCTTCCCCAATCACTTGGATTCGATTACTTAACATAATTACACTCTAATGTAATATAATCTAGTCAAAACATCACTCAAATTACTAAATTTCATCTCAAGAAATCATCAAAACCCCAACACAACAAGATTTAGAATGAAATTCAAGAACACCTATCAAGAACTCATCAAGAACTCTAATCTTTCAACTTCAAGAATAAAATGTCGTTGAAAATAACATGATTGGCATGTGGGTGAACTAACCCAACACTATGGAAGCTTACATACCTCTTAGGGATCAAACACATGGTGAAAATCCGCAACAACACGCAATAATCTCGACGAATGCTTGATCCTCTCCTCCTTTCTCCTCTTTTCTCTTCTTGAACTCTCAACTAAAACCCTAGGCGTGTTTTAGGATTATAACACTGAACCTAATAGGATTAGACCCCTAAAATGTTACTAAAAATGAATTAAATCTGATTGGGTATGGAAAAGACCAAAATACCCCTTACTATTTTCAGGTAAATTTCCTTAACTGGACAACCTGACTTCAATAGGGCATATCTCAGTCATCCGAACTCGATACTTAGCAAACTCGGCAGCTTTGGAAATATAATTCAAAGACCTTTCATTGGATACCTTGTAGCCCACCTAAATCATCCTGTATTCAGAGTTATGATTGCCCGAAGTTGAACCAAAACTTAAAGGAACTTAGGAACGACTTCAATGAATTCTCTCTAATTTTTCTTGGAACTCAAGGTGCTACATCTAATGACCTTAACACTCAAGAAATTTTAAATTCCTCGGTAAAAATCTTTCTCACAATGAAAGATGGTTCAAGTCTTAGTTCGAATTTTTTTTGGGGTGTGACAATATCTCCTCCTTGGGATCATTCGTCCTCGAATGACGACTGGACTAGGTATGGAACGGGGTTACTCTTACTAAGTTTGAGTCTAATGGTCTGCTCTTACTATATTCAAGCTTAACCCAAATCCTTTAGTTCGGGTTCTATACCTCTCTATATGTAATCTCATCCCAAGACAATTACTTCTTACCACGACATCCAAGCTTAGTACTCTAACAACTTCATAGACTCCTACTAATTAACTCCTTCGAAACCAACTAAGGGCTCTCATTTAACTATTTCTCATAGTACAACCTCATCCTCCTCATTTATAATCTTAGATGGAATTATCACACCATCACTATCACGATAAGAACATCAACCTCCTCTTTCTAACATAACTCCATTACTAAGAGAACCTCCGAATGGATATCTCCCATACTCTTTGGAACTCATTACTATCTTACTCTCAAACACTTGACTTGATTCTCATCTAGTCATCTCCCCCTTAGGTCTAAAGCTAACACTTGAAAGCTATGGACCTATTCCACATTGACAACTCAATTATGCTATCTAGGCACACATGGAAAATTATAACTTAATTGGAACCTCATTTGGTAACATACCATCTCAGCACACCTCTTAATGCTCTTGTTACTCTTGTGACTTAGCCACACTTCACTGCCCTTATCTAAATGTTAGGGTCTCTCACTTGTACCACTCATATCTCCTGCAACTAACATCTCAATTCCTCACCTACTCTATGTCAGGTCTTCTAGTTCAAATCTCAAGATGACATCATCACACTCATATTTCCATTCTTTGGATCATGACACTCATCTCAAATTCAAGCTTAATGTTCATTACTAAACCCGAATATCAATACGATTGCTTGCCTACTATATTATAACTCATTACTTGATCAGTTCTATAACCTTATGAACATCATGACCCTCTCAAACAAATCATAAGCCTAGCTTAGATTTATCACTGTATGAATACTTTTGCTCGTCAATTCAACACTTACACTTGGTCATTACCTATACAATGACACTTAATCACAAACTCCTCTCTAGCTACAACACACTCTACCTCCTATAATGGAATCTTTCCAACTCACCACTTCTTAGTATACCAATAAGGGAAAACTCTTCATTAATAACTTACTAGGTGCATGACTATAGTAACATAGTTTTCCAAAACATCATCTCCCTTACTTAGATAACTAAACCTCTACATACTTTCCTCTAACTCTGGGCACTTTCTTATACTATTACTTATAGAATCATAACTCATACTATCTCTTCAAGTGAAAATCTTACTCGAGCTCTAAACATACCTCCTCATAAGGACCTCAGCTGAAACCAGGCTTAAGGAAAAGAGTACAATTCGATTTTTGCTCAAACGCATGAGTCATATAGTTATGGGTGCATTCCTCTAAATTTGAACACTTAACTTACTCATGGGCTTATCTCAAGACCCTCTGGAGTCTCGTGACTTTCTCAAGATTTTTTTCTAAGAGTGATTCATTGATAAAGGGCTGACTTTGCTGTTAAACCACCTCTAGTATGATGGGTAGTCGAATGAATGAATCTGAGAAATGCACGAGTAAGAATAAAATCTCTATGACATAGCTTTATTGCATGATTAAGAGTATGAAAGAAGGGTAACTTTTCTTAAATGTCTGTAGTCCCTCATTAATAGAAGTGGGGCCCTCACAACCATAAACAAGATCCTACTTGACATGGCTTCATAGACACCCTAGGACACTTCAACTCTGTGCTCTGATACCAAGTTTGTCACGACTTGAGTCTACACCCTGGACGTAGCACTCAAGTACCATTACTGGTCCCCAAGCGAACCCTCATCTTGGTTGACTACAACCGGAATACTAACTTAAGCATGCAAAACCTTAAAATTAAAATAAAATTCAATAAACTCAACTTTGCAAAACTTTAATTCAACTGAACAACTTAGAATACAAATAATATATTCAACTTACCATAAAATAGGTAACTTAAGTCTTTAAAACATTTAACAAAATAAATGAATAGACTTTTGAAACTCTACTTTCTATCTATGAAGCCTCTAAATGACATAAATGGAAGTCGGGACAAGACCCACGACATCCTGACAAAACTGAAAAGTAAATGAAATCACCATAGCAAACTCGAACTCCATGTGGTTTCAACGAAGCTCCTGTTGATGATCCCGAATACCTGAATCTGTATCATGAAAGGATGCAGGCCAAATGGCTCAGTATGTGGAATGTATGAGCATGTAAAAGGAATTCTAAAACATAACATAAGCTTGAAACTTCATAAAAAGGAAACATACCTTATCTCTTTTCAAACTTACTCAAATAAAGGAATACTGATTAACGTATCAAGGCATTTCATCAAATACTAAATGCCAACGATTGTTCATTAGTATAATAACCCAACTACATGAGTTGGAGTCGATCCCACAGGGAGTAGTGCTTCCTTCAAATTCAATAATAAAAGTACATTGACAACCTCTTAAATCAAATAATTTTTGCACAACTAATGTTCAAATCTCAAATTTTGGGTTTTAACTACCAATCCAAATTTACACTCCAACACAAATAATCAAATATTAGGGTAAAGCTTGGGGAATTGATCAACCAATTATTGAATCTCAACGAAGTGGATAAACGTTATTGCTCATAATGGGGTAATTTGTTGTGGGTAGGTCGAACCATATGTAAAGTTACTTTCTCTCGAACAATTACCTTTGCTATGTTGAATTCTCTCGAACTTCAACACCAATCGAAAGAGGCCTATCTCTTTACCCTCATCAAATCCACTCTCTCGAGCTGGATACAAAGGATGGATCACTTGTTTCACTCTCTTGAGATGAAACCAAGGAAACCCACTACTAAGGATGCTAAGATTGCCATATTGGTTCCACACCTCTCTCTCTCGTAAGTGCACAACACTGAAATTGATACATGAAGTCACGCAATTCAACATCGAAACACAACAACAACTTAGACCCACTTCAAATTAACACCATTCTTTGCAACTAACAAACACACTAAGTATATTCAACAATTGGCTTCATGATTAAAACCCCAAGTAAAGGGTTGTAGCCACTCATCTAAAAAATAAGATAATAAAAATCAATTATCACTCCCATAGTTGAGTACAAAATGATAATTTTAGATGAAAATCAATTGATAATCTCCTCTCTTACAAAATCTCTCTCAAAATCTTGCTAAAATCACTAACTAAACCCTTGGTAGTATTTTCTCTCTAAGTAATTTCTTCCTCACGTTCTGAATGAATTTCTCTCTAGCCAAAACTAATTGAAACAAGTCTGAAGTGTCACTGCTTTTGACTACTTGGCAAAGTAAGTCGGATGTCGCAAACAGATTGGCGAATTGCCGATTGTTCATCTTACCTTCATTTTTTTGCTTTTTCTTGGTCTGGCTACCGTTAGTTTAGGCGATCCAGGTCGGGATCGCCGAATGACTGTGTGATTCGCCCTTTATCCTTCTATCTTGCCCATTAGTACTTGTTTGAATCTTTTTTAGTACTTTTGGAGACCTGGTTGTCCTTCGCCGACTTAATCGATGATAATTTGAATATAGTTTCTGCTTGCCGAATTCGCCCCCATTTTAGCTTCGGCATTCTGTAACTTTAGCTGGCATCTTGGCAATTTGGTGATTCGCCAAATGACATTGACTATTCATCGAATGACATCATCGATCATTAGGTCTTCATTTCTTCATTCCTTTAGCTTGCTTTGTTCCCTTTTTGATCAATAGTGCCCATGTATCATTTTTAATTCCAAATACCTACAATTAAAGGCTTTACATCATTAATTGACATAGAACATGCATTTGAGGACACTAGTTCTGTTAAAATAAAGCCGTAAATGAGTCCAAATCGTGGACTCATCAACACCCCCAACTTAAACTTTTGGTTGTCCTCGAGTAAAACTCAAGTTCAGTAGTTCAAAAAGTAAGTCTCAAACAGTTCTACACAAGACTCAATCATGAATGCACAAAAAAAAAACTCAACTTACTCATGCAAGGATCAATTGTGCACTCAAAGATTCAAGTTGTGACTCACAATTACCAAAGAATCTCAAGTTCACAACACTTGCTTCAAATGCAAGTTCAAGCTCAACAAAGGAAATCAAATGCCCTCACACAAAGAATGATTCTATATTCATACACAATTGTTCAACAATTTAAATTTCCGAAATCAAGATCAACACTCACACTCACAAAGATAAATATAATGCATGATTTAACCCATATGTTTTCTCTTATTTTCCAATCAACTTTTGTTTCAGCTCATTTAAGATCAAAAAGGTCTTTTCAAGGCTTGTACTAGGGTTAAGTGTAAAGGTATGATCATTTAGGTTGGAGGCTGAAATCCTCGTGAAATGTGATGTGAACAAGACCTTCTTTCCTTTTCTTTATCATTTTCATTCAAGCTCAAAAGTTACCACTTATTCATCCTTCATGGACCGTTGGAAACCCCATTTTCTTTGTATTTTCATAACTTTACTCCACAACTTTTTCTTTCTGTTCTTTTTTTTTTTATATGGAGGGGTTCCATTTTTCCTCAAAACATGGGCAAAAGGGACTTCTTTGCATTTTCTTGAATTACCTTTTCTTTTCACCACACCCCCAACTTAGGCTTAGGCTTTTAGCCTAAGTTGGCTATTCAAACAAACCACATACCATGAGAATTATGGGTAATGGATCAATAAAAGGTCACAATGTTATCCAGTTTCTTCCAAGAAAAGGGTAAGGCTTAAATGGTGCTTAAAATAGGGTTCACACACTCACAAGTTAAGCCACAAAAGAGGTATAACTTCAAATTGGTTCGCACTCTTTAAAGTTGCCTAAGATCCTCTCAAGAAATTGCATCACTTAGTCAACCAAACTAACGGGGCAAATTTTTGGTGTCATTACACATGGTTCACGGTAAGCTCATAACACAAGGCATTGACACCAATTTCAAACAAGACTCTACACTTTCGCTAGTGGTGCAATGTTCATTACAGGAGACTCCATTTGATACTTGGCTAGTCACAACGAGATGCAAAAAGTTCACATATTGTCTATGCAACTTCGATTGGTCTCATCGTAGCCACACATTCATTTTTATTTGATTATGAGCACTATTCAAGTCATTAGTATTGATCAAACCGATACTCAAATTTGCACAAGAACAACCACATTCCACACAAACAAAGAGTGTCAAAATAAGGAGGAGGTTCGCTGAGGACACTGAGTAATCTTCACACCCCCACCAAAAGCAATCTACATTGTCCCCAATGTGGGTAGAGAGCGGGAATTTACCGCAAATAAAACAAAATAGGAATAATAAATAAAAACTAACAAGAAATCAAAACAATCTAGTGTGTAAACAAGTAGAGCAGGGTAACAAGGAATCTTCACTAAATGCCCAGTTGGCGATGGAGTGAAACGGTCGCGGAATGCTTTGGCAATGTGCCTAATGTTCTTCAGATCACCCTTAGTTCCAGTAGACTACATTCCCAGAGAAGGCAGATCGGCGAAGATGTAAGGGATCACCGAACAGATCGGCGATCCGCATAATGAACTCAGTGCATCGCCGATCGATCCTTGAGGGACGTTGTAAGCGTGATTAGAAATGGCGAGGATAGTCAGGTCGACTAAACACATCGACGATATGCCGATTGGTGAAGGTGTCCCGCTGAATATTCCAGAGTCTTAGTCTCATTTTTGAGATCCATAGGGTAAATGAAATCGTGCTCGTCGAAATGGTTTGGCGACTCACCAAGAGTAGTTCTGTCTCGCTCATTATCCCCCTCCTACAAAATTAGCACACATTATTTAAAACACTAACACTTGGGTTGCCTCCCAAGAAGCGCCTTATTTAACGTCGTGGCACAAGGTGGAAATTTTCTTGAGCATTTTCCAGGTACACCACCTCAATCAAAGAAATCTCCTGGAATTCTCCAAAGTATTATTTTAAGCATTGCCCATTTACCTTAAATGCAGGTCCCTCTTGACCCTCAACTTCTATAGCACCATTGATGAATACTCTTGTCACTTTAAGTGGTCCTGACCATTTGGACTTGAGTTTTCTAGGAAAGAGTCTAACTCGGGAGTTGTATAGTACCACCTAATCTCCCACTTTAAACTTTCTTTTAATTATTTTTACATCATGCCACTTCTTTATATTTTCCTTGTAGAGAGCTGAACTTTTGTAAGATTTAAACCTGAATTCGTCCAATTCGTTTAACTTTGCTACTCTCTCTTTTGATGTTTTTGTCCAGTCCAAATTCAGAGCTTTCAATGCCCACATTGCTTTGCGTTCTAACTCGACTGGTAGATGGCAAGACTTCCCAAAAAATAACTGATACGACGACATATCGATTGGAGTTTTGTAAGAGGTGCGATACGCCCATACTACATCATCAAGCTTTTGAGACCAATCAGTCCTATTAGCATTCACTGTCATTGCTAGAATGCTCTTTATTTCTTAGTTTGATACTTCAATTTGACCACTTGTTTGGGGATGATATGGAGTTGCTACTTTGTGTTTCACGCCATACTTACTCAATGCAGCTATGAACCCTTTATTGTAAAAATGGAAACCACCATCACTGATAGTAGCTCAAGGAGTACCGAATGTAGCAAAGATGTAGCATTTTAGAAATTGAACCACACTTCTCCCTTCATGGTTTGGAAGTGCAACAGCTTCTACCCATTTAGAAACATAATCTACTGCCACTAAGATATACTTATTACCAAAGGAACTCACAAATGGGCCCATAAAATCAATTCCCCAAACATCAAATAGCTCGACTTCTAAAATGGGACTAAGGGGTAAATCGTGTCTTTTAGATACTCCACCTTGCTACTGACATTGGGTGCATTTCTTTACAAATTCATGCACATCTTTGTAGAGGGATGGTTAGTAGCATCCACTTTGGAGGACTTTAGCAGCTGTATGCACACCGCTATGATGGCCCCCAACCGGTGAAGCATGGAAAATTTCCACCGCCTTTTCTTCCGAAACACACCGTTTGATGATATGATCCACACACTCTCTAAAAAAGTATGGTTAATCCCAAAAGTACCTTTTAACGTCGAACATGAACCTTTTTTTTTAGTAGAAGTTTAGCTCATCTGGCATTAATCTGCACACTCTGTAATTGGTAAAATCTGCATACCAAGGAGTTTGTTTGAGAGTTATTGCAAACACTTGTTCATCGGGGAAGGAATCGTGTATGTCAACCTCAGACACATCATTCTCCTTTCCCTGTAACCCGAATAAGTGGTCAGCCACTTGATTTTCACAACCTCTTCTATCTTTGACCTCAAAATCAAATTCTTGCAATAGGAGCACCCACCTTATCAACCTTGGTTTTGCTTCCTTCTTTGCCATTAGGTAACAGAGTGTAGCATGATCAGTGTGAACAATTACTTTAGTGCCTAACAAATATACCCGACATTTCTCAAATGCATAGACTACCGCAAGCAACTCTTGTTCAGTCACGATATAATTACACAGAGCACTGTTTAGAGTCTTGCTTGCGTAATAAATTGGGTGAAAAAGTTTATTACGTTTCTGCCCCCAATACAACACCCAATGTCGTTCTACTTGCATCACACATTACTTTGTAAGTTTCTAACCAATCAGGACTGATAATGATTGGGGTCGATACTAATTTTTCCTTCAAGCACCGGAAAGCCATCATACATGCATCATCAAAATGGAATTTCACCTCTTTCTCTAAGAGTTTGCATAAAGGATGTGAAATCTTTGAGAAGTCTTTGATGAACCTTCGGTAGAAACCGGCATGTCCTAAGAAACTATGAACCTTCTTTACCAAAATTGGTGGTAGCAATTTCTCAACAACTTCAAACTTTGCTCTATCAACCTCCAGCCCTTTTTGCAAAACCTTGTGACCAAGTACTATTCCTTCTTTAACCATGAAGTGACAGTTTTCCTAGTTGAGGACCAAGTTCGTTTCTACACATCTTCGGAGAACTTGTCCTAAGTGTATTAAGAATGTCTCAAAGGTATCACCCATAACTGAGAAGTCATCCATAAATACCTCAATTAAATCTTCTACCATGTCGGGAAAAATTGATAGCATGCAACGTTGGAAGGTTGCCAGGGCATTGCATAACCCGAAGGGCATCTTTTTAAAGGCAAAAGTTCCATAGGGACATGTGAAGGTAGTTTTCTCTTGATCTTCCAGTGCGATGGAGATTTGGTTGTAACCAGAATACCCATCTAAAAAGTAGTACCAACCCCTCTTTGATAGCCCGTGAAGCATTTGGTCCATGAACGGCATAGGAAAGTGATACTTTCAGTCCATGAATTTAACTTTCGATAATCCATGTATACTCTCTACCTAGTCACCGGTCTAGTTGGCACAAGCTCCCTCTTTTCATTTGGGAGTATGGTGAAACCTCTCTTTTTCGGTACACATTGCACCGGACTTACCCATTTGCTATCTTCAATAGGGTAGATCACACTTGCATCCAACCACTTGATGATCTCCTTTTTTACCACTTCTTTCATTGGTGGGTTCAATCTCCGCTGATGCTCAACACTAGGTTTACACTCATTATCAAGCTGGATTTTATGAGTACAAATACTGGGAGGGATGCCCACTATATCAGCGATGGTCCATCCTATAGCTTTTATATGTTTTTTCAACACTTCAAGGAGAAATTTCACCTTTTATTCAAGCAAGTCAGCTGCAATGATCACCGATAAAGTGTTATTTGCCACAAGAAAGCATATCAGAGATGAGAGGGAAGTGCTTTCAATTCCAGATTAGGTGGTTCTTCTGTTGATGGCTTTGTGGGAGGACTCTCTCTATTTTTTAGGTCAATATCCAACTTGATTGGAGTCTTTGAATACCCTCCTAAACCTATCAAAGAAACTACTACCTCCTCATAGCCCTAAATTTCAGATTCATCTTAATTAGCAAGTACAACTTCAAGGGGTTCATTCATGAACATGAAATGGCTGACACTAGCTACCGCCTCATTGGTAATATCATCAGTAGACACCACATGAATATCACTTGGGTGTTTCATGGATTTGAAAATATTGAAAGTTACTTCATCCTTGTTCACCCGAAACCTCAATTCTCCACTTTTAACATCCACCAATGCTCTCCCAATGGCTAAGAATGGCCTTACCAAAATAATGGGAATTTCAACATATATTTCACAATCTAAAATAAGCAAAATCAGCCAAAAAAATGAACCGATCGACCTTCACCAAGATGTCATAAAGTATTCCCACGGGAGGTTTGATTGAATGGTCTGCCATCAATAGTCTCATTGTGGTTGCTTTCGGTTCACCTAATCCAAGTTGTTTGTATATCGCATAGGGAATTAAGTTGATGGTTGCTCCTAGGTCACATAAAGCTTTAGCTAATTGGAGCATGCCTATGGTGCACAAAATGGTGAATGCGCCGGGATCTTCCCCCTTTTTGATCAGCTCCTTAGTCATAATTGCACTGCAATTATGGGAAACTTCAATTGTCTCAAAATCTAAACTCCTCTTCTTCGTGACCAACTCTTTCATGAACTTGGCATATCCCGGCATTTCCAACAATGCTTCCACAAGGGGGAGGTTGATTGATAGTGTCTTGAACATTGACAATAACTTCTTGAACTTCTCATCTTCACCTTTCTTATTTAAACGTTGGGGAAATGGTGGAGGTATTTTGGGTAAAGGTTGCATGAATTTTAAAATTTGAACGTGTTGTTCCACTTCCTTTTGTGGTTCTTTGGCAAGGTTTTGATGAATAAGCAACTCTTGTTCCTCCATGCCTTCAGCTTCTTCATGCTTTTTCATCCATTTCACATTACCAAATCATCCGAATCCTATTGTTATCTTTGGTTTTTCGAGCCGATAATAAACTCGGTTGTCCTTCATGTGTCTTATGGCATCGTGAGTTCAACAATGATGAAAAGTCATATTTCATCCATTTCAACAAATCATCATTCAACTTTTTCAAGTATATGTCGCTTGCATTACCTTTTGATTTTGGGCTTTCACTTGAGTGAGTATGGATTTCCTCATAATCATCTTCCCTTCTCCAATAATCATTTTGCTCGGCCCAATCTTGATAATATCTCCTTTGTTCGTCTCCCTTATGATAGTTCTAACCTTGATTTCCGCCTCGCTATAGAGAGCGTGGGTGGAAACCCTCCTCATATATGTTGTGGTTCCAACCTTGATTCTCCCCCGGCCTTGAGTAACCAGAAGAAGAACCCTCCTCAACTTTAAACACCGCACATGTCTCCTTCATGTGCTCTTGTAGAACTTCCATTTGGGTCAATATCTTCTTAATATTTTCATCCCTCTTTTTCTCTTTATCAAGTTGCTTTTGCGTTAATCTAAAATGAAATGGAGAGATCCTCTTTGGTGTACCACGCTTGGTTTATTCTAGTCATGTCATCCAGAAGAAACAAAGCTACCTCAAATAATTGTAACATTATTACTCCTCATACCAATTGATCATCCACTCTTTTATTAACTGAATCGAGACTCCGGTAGAAATATTTGGTAGACCATGAGTTGGGCATTTAAGTAGGAGATTCTTGAATCTTACCCATGTTTCATGGATGGGTTCCCCCTCCCGTCGCTTGAAACTTTGAATTTTGTCTGTAAGTTTCATCATCCTTGATGGAGGAAAGAATCTTGTGTTAAATGCTATAACCAGCTCCTCCCATGATGTGACGAGATTGTTTGGTAACTCGGCTAACCACTTATTAGCTTCTCCTGTTAAGGACAGTGGAAATAACCGAAACCAAATTGACTCTTGTGACATATTTTTGAATGAAAAAGGGCTGCAAACCTCTGTAAAGTTTCTCACATGCTCATGCGGGTCTTCGTGATCTAGCCCTCCATATAGTCCCCTCATTTGGAGAAGATGAAGAGTTGTGCTAGTGACTTCAAACATCACATTCTCATCAGTTTGTGGGATGCAACTTGCACCCATTCCACCCGATTTAGTTGGGTTGTAGACACTATTGTTGTCTATACCATCTCGATGCCCTGCTTGGCTGTCATTCATCTCTTCCTCACTCATGTTCACTCCTACGTAGTCCAATCAACATAACACAAAGTAGCCAAAACTAATTCAACTACAGCCAACAAATTTGAGAGTGTCAAACCTTCAATCAAAGAATTCTAAGTAACACTACTCCCCGGCAGCGGCGCCATTTTGATTAACGTATCAAGGTATTTCATCCAATACTAAATGCCAACGATCGTTCATCAGTATAATAACCCAACTACGTGAGTTGGAGTCGATCCCACAGGGAGTTGTACTTCTTTCAAATTCAATAATAAAAGTACATTGACAACCTCTTAAATCAAACAATTTTTGCACAATTAATGTTCAAATCTCAAATTTCGGGTTTTAACAACCAATGCAAATTTACACTTCAACAGAAACAATCAAATATTAGAGTAAAGCTTGGGGAATTGATCAACCAATTACTGAATCTCAACAAAGTGGATTAACATTACTACTCATAATAGGTAATTTGTTGTGGGTAGGTCGAACCATATATAAAGTAACTTTCTCTCGAACAGTTACCTTTTCTATGTTGAATTCTCTCGAACTTCAACACTAATCGAAAGAGGCCCAACTCTTTACCCTCATCAAATCCACTCTCTCGAGCTGGATACAAAGGATGGATCACTTGTTTCACTCTCTCGAGATGAAACCAAGGAAACCCACTACTAAGGACGCTAAGATTGCCACCTTGGTTCCACACCTCTCTCTCGAGCAAGTGCACAACACTGAAATTGATACATGAAGTCGCACAATTCAACCTTGAAACACAACAACAACTTAGACCTACTTCAAATTAACACCATTCTTTGCAACTAACAAACACCCACTAAGTAAATTCAACAATTGAGTTCATGATCAAAACCCCAAGTAAAGGGTTTTAGCCACTCATCTCAAAAATAAGAAAATGAAAATCAATTATCACTCCTATAATAGAGTACAAAATGAGAATTATAGATGAAAATCAATTGATAATCTCCTCTCTTACAAAATCTCACTCAAAATCTTGCTAAAATCACTAACTAAACCCTTTGATAGTGTTTTCTCTCTAACTAATTTCTTCCTCACGTTCTGAATGAATTTCTCTCTATATCCAAAACTAATTTAAATAAGTCTGAAGTGTCACTGCTTATGACTACTCGACGAAGTAGGTCGGGTGTTGCTGATAGATTGGCAAATCACCGATTGTTCTTCATCTCGCTTTCATTTTTCACTTTTTCTTGGTCTGGCTACTGTAACTTTAGGCGATCCAGGTCGGGATCACTGAATGATTCCACAATTCGCCCTTTATCCTTCCATCTCGCCCATCAGCACTTGCTTGAATCTTCTTTAGTACTTTTGGCGACCTGGTTCTCCTTCGCCGACTAAATCGGTGATACACCAAATATAGTTGCTGCTAGCCGAATCCCCCCTTTTTCAGCTCCGACATTCTGTAACTTTGGGCGATATCTTGGCAATTCACCAAATGACATTGGCGATTTACTGAATGACATCATCGATCATCAAGTCTTCACTTTTTCATTCCTTTAGCTTACTTTATTCCATTTTTGATCAATAGTGTCCATGCATCATTCCTAATTCCAAATACTTGCAATTCAAGGCTTTATATCTTTTATTGACATAGAACATGCATTTGAGAACACTAATTCTATTAAAATAAAGCCATAAATGAGTTCAAATCGTGGACTCATCAAATAATTAAGGCTACTCAAAACTTCTCAAACTTACTCATCTCAAAAGTGCTCAAGGATAAGATACTCAACTAAGCAATAAGGTTCTCAACTCAGTGAAACTCAATAATAAGGTAATAGACACAATGAAGTACAAATCAACTCAAGATACTCAACTCGAAAGTACTCAATTCACGATACTCAACTCAATATAAAGCAACAATAAGAGATGAAATATTTGAAAAGATCTTAAAATAATATAAAGCAACTCAATGTATTTAAGAATACAATATACTCGGTTTGTATATATAAAAATACAATATAACTTTGCGGGAGTTTCGCTAATCGACAACCACTACTATGAGCCTAAGTGATGATACAACGTCTTGCCCATGCTGCCAGAACTTTCCTATACTTTTCCGTCATATAGAATGGCTTAACTAAGTGGATCCACTAGTCTATGTTAAAAAGCACTTAAGGAGTTATCTAAAAATTATGATCCTTTACTGCCCAGGATGGCTACATGGTTTATGGAGACTTGAGTTATTATGAACTCGCATCCCCAAATCGGTGCTCAATACTACTCCCAAAAATATACTTAGCTCATAAGTTTTTAAAATAAAACTTCTTTCTTTGGTTTGAGATGATTACTCAAAACATAGCTTAAAAGCTCTTTTGGAATCGATGTTCCCTTTCTTGCTCAAAACTCTTTTGTAAATCTCAGTTTCCTCTCATCTTAAATGTGAAAACATTTACTCTTAGGAATACTTAGTTCCCATATATCATTTTAAAGAAAATGAACTTTACTCTTAGTCTTTACTCAACTCAAAGCTTAAGTCTTCAAACAAAGTTAAAACAATTGTAAAAGACTTCTTAAAATATGGTTCATGTCGAATTATGGACGTGAACTGCTCAATGCAAAGTTTTTAATAACCATAGATAGAACTCAATACTTGGAACTCAAAAACTTCAATGATACTACTCATTTCAAGAATTCTCAACTCAGAGGATTCATGCGGAATTATGAGCACGAACTACTCAACTCAAGGACTCAAAGGTACTTCTCATCTCAAGATTGTTCGACTTATAGGGTTCATGTGGAATTATGGGCATGAGCAATTCAACTCAAGGATTTCATGGGTAACATGTAATAGACCCATGATTAGAAATATAATCTCAAAGGGGATTAAGAACTTAATACTCAAGACTTAGAACTTGAAGATACTACTCCTCTCAATGATACTCAATTTATGGAGTTCATGTAGAATTTATGGGCATGAATGACTCAACTCGAATGTCTACAGACTACATAGAACTCATGGATACGACTCTTATCTTTTTCTTAATTACTTCCTCAAAACTTAACTCAAATCGATGATGTATCTCAAAGGATTCACAATTGAACTCTAAGGCTTTCTTAAACTCTACTCTTCACTCTCTCTTGAATGTGAATTATGAATTCAAGAGTTAAGAGTAAACTCTACTCTTAACTCTCTCTTGAATGTGAATTATGAACTCAATTTATGGAGTCCATGTAGAATTTATGGGCATGAACGACTCGGCTCGAAGGTCTACAGACTACATGGAACTCATGGATACGACTCTTATATTTTTCTTAATTAATTCCTCAAAACTTAACTCAAATCGATGATGGATCTCAAAGTATTCACAATTGAACTCTAAGGCTTTCTTAAACTCTACTCTTAACTCTCTCTTAAATGTGAATTATGAATTCAAGAGTTATGGTTCTTGATATGAAGGATCTCATGATGAAAAAGTAGAATCATGAATACATTCTACTCATCCTCATACTCACTTACTCGAGCCTTGAAACAAGTTACTAGAAGTTGTAGAAGACTCCTCAAAAGAACTCAAAGGGACTTTCTTAGAATATTCGAAAGAATTCTCAAAACTTAACTCTTAACTCTACCTTAAATTTGAATTATGAATTCAAGGTTATGATCATGTTATTAATGATTTCTAGGTGTTTATAAGTAGTTTAGAGTGTTTGGAATCAAAGGGGAATAAAGGTACCCTTTTAAAGAACGGTTGGGGTAGGCGACCCTGGCGCTCTGAGTGGCGTGGGGTGCCAGCCCCTAAAGTTCAGAGAAGTGGTTGGGGAGCTCTGGCTGGTATGACAAGCCAGGCCCCAACCCAGAAAACATTGACGTCTTTCTTTACTTGTTTTCTCACCCTAACTCGCCTTGAATCGAACGGTTTCTTCCCCAATTACTTGGATTCGATTACTTAACATAATTACACTCTAATCTACTAAAAAAATTACTCAAGTTACTAAATTTGATCTCAAGAAATCATCAAAATCCCAGCACAACAAGATTTAGAATGAACTTCAAGAACACCTACCAAGAACTTATCAAGAACTCTAATCTTTCAACTTCAAGAATGAAATTTCACTGAAAAGAACATGATTGGAGTGTGGGTGAACTAACCCAATACTATGGAAGCTTACATACCTCTTAGGGATCAAACCCATGGCGAAAATACGCAACAACACGCAAGAATCTCGACGAACGCTTGATCCTCTTCTCTTTTCTCTTTTTTTCTCTTCTTGAACTCTCAATTCAAACCCTAGGTGTATTTTAGGATTATAAGACTGAACTTATTAGGATTATACCCCTAAAACATTACTAAAAATGAATTAAATTTGATTGGCTATGGAAAAAAACAAAATACCCCTTATTAGTTTTGGGTAACTTTCCTTAACCGGATAATCTAACTTCAAAAGGGCATATCTCACTCATTCGATCTTGAAACTTAGAAAACTAGGCAGCGTTGGAAAGATAATTCAAATCCCTTTCATTGGATACCTTGTTGCCCACCTAACTCATGTTGTACTGAGAGTTATGATAATATGAAGTTGAACCAAAATTTAAAGGAACTTAGGAATGACTTCAATGAATTCTCGCTAATTCTTCTTGGAACCCAAGGTGAAACATTTAGTGACCTTAACACTCAACAAATTTTAAATTCCTTGATAAAAATCCTACTCACAACGAAGGATGGTTTAACTCTTAGTTCAAACTATTTTCTAGGGTGTTACAGTTGAGCTCTCTACACTTCAAAATTGTGTATTCAGATTAAATTTTGTTGAGATTTTGATCTACTCATACGTAACACTCATACATATATGTAGGCCAGATGAACACATTGTCGATGGCTTCATCCACCACTAATTTCAAGTATATTGGCGTGGGAGCTAGGTAGGGATGCCCTTTTTGGATTTGAGGTTTAAGAGCATATCCATGAGTGGGAGGTGACTCAACTTCAGAGATTGCCTACTTAACTTCACAAGCAGTTTGAGCCAATCGACAAATCCAATGCTTCAATTTGGGAGTTGGGAATAAAAAAGTGTTCTCTTCCAAGTCCTTTTACGAGAAGTTTCTTTCCAAGGCGGAGGATAAATTTCCATATGATTTCATATGGATTCCTAAGGTGACGAAAAAAATGTGTTCCCTTACGTTTTTAGCTGATAGAAGAGTGATTTTGATGACAAATTTTTTTGATGAAACGAAAGGTTCATAGAATAAGTTGGCGTTTTCTTTGCCAGAAGGTAGGTGTAGATGTGGATCATATTTTAATACATTGAAATTTAGCCAGAGGTTATAGTGAGATATCTTTAGTTGGTTTGGAGTTTCTTGGGTGTTTCGAGGTCTGTAAAGAAGTTGTTATTTAGTTAGAAGAGTGGAGCTAGGAGAAGAAGGTACAGGAGTTGGAGTGCTACTCTCCTTTGGTGGATGTGCATCATATGGAAAGTGAGAAATGGGAGAACTTTTGAAAGTGGAGACGAGCTTCGGTAAATTAGGGAGTAGCTTTCTATCCCTTATTTTCTTTTGGTGCACCAATGTAGCTCCTATTTGTATAAAGGATTATGTAGCTTTTAGAGAGAACCATAGTTTGTAGGTTATTTGTATATGGCCAATATTATTATCAATGAAATATTTTACTTGATCTAAAATGAGGAAGGACGGGGTTTGTTAAGAATATAATTGAAGAAGGTCTTACCCGCTCCACCTACCCTACCCCATTGTCATCTCTATTTTCACCACTAAAAATGGTCGATTAAAGAATCTAAGGACACAACAGAAGCCATCCATGAAAAGTCAGCTGAATTAAGTAACATAAGAGAGAAGAAGTAAGCATAATAAAGGACTTTTCAAAAAGCAAATCCACTTGGCAAGGTGCCTAGATCTAGTTTTTTTTTTTATCTTATTATACTAAGGCCTCATTTATTTTTGCTTAATGAAGGTCTTTATCTTAATCATTGATATCTCAGTCATTAAGTCTATTTGTTTTTTAAATGTCTAAATCTTAATCATTCAGATTTGTTTCAATAAGTGTACTTATTTTACAACCACTTTATGAGCTGAACATGTATGAATTGTTAATTAAGATCTATAACAAAGTCTTAATATCATTAAGATGTCTTTTCAAAATTTTGTACAAAGATGTGAGTTCACGACTGTTCCATCTACTTTCACTCATTATCCACAACCACCATTTCAATCAGAACTACCACCACCATCAATCACCACCACCTACCATCCATAACCATTATCCTCAACCCAACCACAACTACTAGAAACACTCTTCTTTGATCTCATACTGAGAAAGAACGGTGAAAGATCATCTAACTTGGTTGGCTATTCGGCTGAGTCAATCTTCCTAGTCGGAGCATATAATGGTGTATCATGGTTATCTACCTTGGAGTCATACTCTCCTTCAAATGATATGTTAAAAACTTTTACGCCAATGCATTATGTCTGATCATATGCCGGAGTTGCTTTTTGTATTTGGTGGTGGTGATGGTGGTGCTGTAAACTTGTGGTACAACATAGGTACACCCCTTATACTCATTGCTCCTTTTTGCCACTCTTTCTAGTGTCTTAAGTTTCTCATGCTGATGTTATGTTTCTTTTGTAAAGTTGTATCATATAGAACATCTAATAACAAGTGGATTCTACGTTTCCCTTTGAATTTGAAAAAAAGAGCTTTAGTTGGTGCTACTTGGAGGGGTAATTTTTTTTGCAATTGGTGGTGGATATGTGATTGTTTGCTTTTCAGAGGTTGAGATGTTAATCAGAAAAGAGATAAGAGACAAAGTTCTCACGAGCGCTTCGAATCCACCACACACAAGCTATTCGCATAAAAAATGACTCCAATTACCATCGAACTATCAAATTATCAATTACTACGTCATTACAGATGTTTGACACTAAAATCACAATAATTAGAAATGGATCTAAAATTCAGTCAAAATTGGAATGTGGGACCCACACTAGGAATCCCAAAATTGACTCTGTCAAGAGGTCCTAAACTACCCCCCAAACTTTGTTTCAAGTTTTGAAGACAATCCGAGGCTCAAAAACAGCCACATCAACAACATGCAAATTAATAAGTAAACCAAGCTAAGGAAGCAACTTCGAGCTCAAATTCACCTCAAACGAAGGTTCCTAAACAACTTATAATCACAAACCCAAGTAGACACACTCCTAATGATTATACAGGACTTCCAATAATTCATATCGGAGCTCGAATGAGCGAGAAATCAACATTTGAAAATGAGGCTTGTAAGTTGAAATTTCTGGTATAAATACCGGAAACTAGTCGATAAAAGCTGAATCCAGTTGCTAAAAGCAGTAAATTCTAGTTGCTAAAAACCTGCACTAGATATTAGGACTTTAACTAGTTTGCTCCAACTCCAAACTCTCCGACGGCGTGCCCGTGATTCATTGGAACCCCGTGCATGAAAACCTAATATTCTACCGCATCGAATTAGGCATTCCGGACTAAACAAAACCATCAAAACTTCCATCCTAGGTCTATTCAATGAAAAGCAGGTCCCACACCCAAGCTCCATTTTAAGATAAAATAACAAGAAGGCTCAAAAAGAGATGAGATGCCTAGGGAACTATACAAAAGGTCATTCTAGACCAAACTTGATATTCTGAACCTAAACGCTCTGACGGGATTCTCATCTAAGCATGTTTACCAAGAATATTGACCAAAGTCAACCCTTGACTTAAGCTTTAAAGTAAAAATGCCTAATGGTACAAACTCACACCAGAAGTCTTGGTGCCCAAACCAACAATGCCCCTAGCTTGAAATGGCCCTTCTGGAGTTGATGGAACCATCATAATTGCATTTTGAGGCTGTCTTCCCAAATGTTTGACTGAACTCAACTGTTCAAGTTTCAAAGGCTCCAAAATACGAAAACTTGCACAAAATCAAAAGGAACGACCCAATGACCAAACTGTTAGATGGAACCATCATAATTGCATTTTAGGCCGTCTTCCCAAATGTTTGACTGAACTCAACTGTTCAAGTTTCAAAGGCTCCAAAATATGAAAACTTGCACAAATCCAAAAGGAACGACCCAATGACCAAACTGTTAGTCCCAGCAACTCATAAATGATTGGGGTGGGGTCTCTACAGGAAACCTCTACATACTGAAAGAGATTGGAAACTAAAGAAAATGACTTAGAGGGTCATTACAACATCTACTCCTAAAAGGACATTTGTTTGCGAAGGTAGAAGGATAATAGACACAAGGTAAAGGCACAAAAAGACAAGGGTATTGAGTCTACATGATCTGCCAGACCCCAAACAACCTCTTGGATAGAACAATGCGATCAAACAGTTCAAGCTAAGAGGAAAATGCTCGAATTCATTTCAAAACTCCAAAAACTCCGCCAAATCTATTTCAGTCTCCAACTCTCACCCAATTGAACCGAACTTGCCTGAAAGCACCAGATTCATTTGAAAGATCAACACTACACCAAAACAATAGAGTCAAGCAAACGCAGGACCATGGAAGATACAACCCAACCCCCCAAATCAAAGTCACCTTATGCTTCACATCTAGTATCTTCTAACCACCAAGAGCATTCTACTATTCCTTAACTCTCCTGAACATCTCCACACCCAATTGAAACCTTATTACAATCCCACATAACATTAACCTTGAAAGAACAACAAGCTTTTCTTGAACATCGAGGAGCGAAAATTACTAGACAAGGTACTAAGCCTAGGGTCAAACCCCAAGCCATTTCTAATCCTTAAAACAAACAAACCCATCTGAAACACAACCTTCTAAATCTAACCACACTAATCTAAAGGACGACAATCCTGTGAACGACAAGGTAGCACTGAGTCCCTCTCTAACGACCTACTCCAACCAAAGGAACTTTTGAAACACCAGCACCACGAGCCCACAAACTACTCTGCCACTACAAATCCGAGTGAAACATCCCATCCTAAGGGAAACCAAGCTAGTGGGCGACATATCAACATAGTCAACTTGCCGGTAGTGGCCCAAGGGTACCAATCTGATCACAAACCACGCAAGCTACCAAGAATGATAAAACAAACCACGTATCCTAAACTAGAGGAAACTAAAAAAATCCCACGAATTACCATGACCCCATCCTGAAGAAGAATCTTCCTAGTAAGTTTCTATTTCCCAATGGGGTAAAGGCCTAAAATCACCTATGAACACCATTTGTCCGACTCTAAATCATACACGACCTCATGATCTATAAACACAACAACAAAGAACTTACATAACAACTTGTCCAAGCACAATAAGAAATCACACCTTAAACTTCCAGCTTGCCATAACTAACCTGCAAGACCACAAGAATCGGAGAATCCAAAAGACCGAACAAAAACACAATTTTGTATTTGACAAAAGACTAAGGACAAGGGAGAAAGTAACAAAAAAGAACTGCCACAACTAAACAAGGCTAACTAACCACCACACAACTCTGAGAACTAACAATCTCCCAACTACTACTAAAAAGGGTGGTTCACAATCAAGCCAACTAGGCCCTACAACATGCAACTCAAATCGGGAAAAGCTGATAAAGCCACCTATCTAACAAGGATCAACATCACAATAAAATCACACAACAAGGATGTCAAAAAAGGAAATCAGAAATCCTAAGGCTACAACAACAACATGACTATCAAGGTAAAGGCACGGGGAGCTACCCATCCACTACTCCTAATCGAAGCAACAGAGCCTAGTTGATCCACTACTATAATAAATCAACTATAAGGGAAAAACATATACATAGTCATTAAATCAAACTGCCATAACATGCCAACAATAGGTGATAAGCCAAATAAACCCGAATGGGGATGCAAACCCAAAATCACACAAAATAAGAAACAATGGGATAAACCACAAAATTGCATCCAAAGAAGGGACTCTTGAAGCCTCGGCCTCTAACTGACCTGCAGAAGTAAAGAATGGGCCATGTCTGACCTCAACCTAAACACCTAATGTAGTAATGTCAACACCCATGGGACCACATCTAATCGAATGAGCTGATAACCTATATGACTGATCTAGATGAGTACCTCTCATCATGGTCTCATGCCAGGGACAACTTGTATGATCATAAACAAGCATATCACAGGTACAACTAAGTTTGACAACTTCAGCTAGGGGACTACTAGATGTCTGCAATGCCTGAAAAGTAACTCCTACAGAGGGCACACTCTAGACCAGTGGCCCAAGTCT
The DNA here is from genome assembly GCA_029007595.1 of Solanum commersonii. NCBI lineage: Eukaryota > Viridiplantae > Streptophyta > Magnoliopsida > Solanales > Solanaceae > Solanum > Solanum commersonii. The sequence goes on from JAJTWQ010000060.1 coordinate 2,097,213, forward strand.
CCACAAAATAACAACCTCTATAGTGTGAAGCATGGCACAAAAAACGTGGTGATCTACCATGTCTACCTTTGCCAAACTCAAAACCACCCCTAGAAAACTTCACTGGGACTTGCCATAATCTCTAACATAATGGTCTATCTCGCCACACCCATAGGAACAATTATTGAGAGCAATAGGCTACAAGGTCCCAACTGGAGTAACATGAGACCTAGCACCAAAAGGTTCAGAATAACAAACATTAGAAGTCTAGCCCAAACACTACCTGACACCAACACCACGACCTTTCTCGGAACCCCTTGGAACCTGAGATGCTACCTCAAAAGGCTTGATAGGTCAAAAAGAAAGATGTCCCTCACTGAATGATACTGACCTCAAAGTGGAATTCTGTTGCCGTTGTATTGATGTCAAATCCTCTTACCACCATCACTGTAGGCATGACTGCTCCACAACCTTCACATGAATCATAACAAGACGAAAGGTACACTATGCTAATGTAAGATGCTCTGACACTAATTGGAGAGGCAAACCCCACCCTACAGTAAACCCTTGACTCAACTCCTGATATGAAGGGATAAATTTGGGGCTATACCCTTCTTATTCTAGAAATCCCTACACACAGTCATAAACAGACGATGAACCTTGCAAGGGACCACTCAGCGTAACTCTTCTATGAGGAGCACTCGTTGTACCAAGTACTGCACCTACCTAAGGCGTACCCTTAGAGGATCTTAGACCTCCCAACACTAAATACCGAAGAATAAAGGTAGCCAAAGACCCTACCAAATCCCAGGATCCTTCCTGACTATTTGAATGCTTAGGAATGCCTCTAACCTCAAGGTCCATGTACGACTGAGGCCTCCTAGCCCGATCATGTGCTAAAGCTCTAGTAGAATGTGATGATACTCCACACACGTCCATCCAATTCTTCATGTTATCCATCAAGGAAAGTGTAGATTAAAAAGAATTATTTAGGTGTTACTTAGAGTGAAAACATACGATAAAAGCCAAAAATAGAATTTCCTAAGAATTCCCTGTAGTTTCCCGAAGATAGGATACATACGTCTCTGCACCGATCAGCAGGACTCTACTAGGCATTTACTCTCATACCAACAATATCGGTCAACCTAGGGCTCTAATACCAAACTATCATGACCCGACTTCTCATGTCATGATGGCACCTACTACACTTCATCAGTAGGTAAGCCTAACCCTTAGCCCGGATCCATAAGCAATAGACTACCAAGTGGAAGCTAACAAGAAGAAGTAAGAGCTTACGACAAAGAAGAGAAAGGATAATCAATAAAAAATAATACTGGAACCATCCAAATTGGAGTAAAAGGTTTTCAAAAATAAAAGACAAGTACAAGCTATCTTTGAATGCAATACAAAGACTAAGCCTAGGAAAAACAGACAGAAATCGATAGCTCTAGATGCTAGGAGCTAACCCTAATCTTTGAAATCCCAAGCTATTCCACAAAAAAATCCGATTCAATGGCGCTAACTCAATCGCATACTACAAGGGGTAGAAGTGTAGTAAGAATATAAAAAATGGTACTTAGTAGGCAACAACCAACTAAGCTCAAAAGACAATACAATCATAAACAACAAGTAATAAGGAAAGCATAGCACAAGCAATAAAATAGGAGATACTAAAGTTGATCGGAAATAGAGAACAGAAATAGGGAAAAAAGGTAAGAAGTCGAGTCATGAACTTACCTAGATCGCAAGCCGACAACCTAATTGAAAGCAACTAAGATACCAAGTCAACTACCTAATGTCAGGAGGACCCACAACTATAATTCTAAAGTCAAAATCTACTAGGTAACAATAAAAAAATAGTAGAGAATAGAGTATAGTCAACAATAACCTAACTGGACCCATAAGCTTGAAAGGTACAAACAATAAACATAACCTAAGCGGCCCCATAAACCAGAGGGTACAAACAACAAACAAGTATATTGGTGATAGGAAATGCATATGAATGCAGGGTGGGCAGTAGAACAATCACTAAACATCCAAACCTTAACCAGAGGTAACGACCTGAACCACAAAACATTATCCTGAAATTGGGAATAACGGCCTCGAACCATCAACATCAGCCTCGAATTAGAGATAACGACCTCAAACCATGAGGATCGGCCTTGAACAAGAAGTATCAGCCTTGAACCATTCATAACCAATAATGGGGCTGCCTACCGAGCTAGTAAGCTCCCATGAGTGACAGAAAGATCAAAATCATGCAAGAAAGGGTGTTGATGTGCCGGGTAGTCAAGTGAAAATTGAGCACATCATAGATGTCTCTAATACCTCAAGTAGGAATGAAGCAAGTCCCTGGCACCTCGTAAACTAATAAAATTAGTAGGTCAAGTGATCCAGGTTGTATGAATCGTTAAAACTTATTTAGAATAAAAATAGAGTAAAATAGTATCTCATCATAAACAATAAATATATCAATGCATGGGCCAAGATCGTACCACAAAATCTGTGCGAATGAGCAAAAATGCAATGCATACCATCCCCAGAAGTCAATCAAGGCACTCAAAATCAAATAATTATATAGTCAATGAAACCACACTAGCTACCAAAGCAAAGAGTACTAACCTAGGTTCCAACTTGTCATCGCACATGGCCTAAGACCTAACAATATAATCATCAGCTCAATAAGGGTACAACATTCCCACCGCTAACCAACAACTAAAGGCATCAAGAAGAGATTTCAAATCAGTAAATGGGGAGCAAACTCAAGGGACAATGCCCTCCCCCAATCACACTCCTCCAGTTCGAGAATAAGCACAACTAGAACGAACCCACGGTTATGATGAGCCATCAAGGTCACAAGTATCAATACAAGGAGAATAATCCAAAACAAGCTGTAAAGGAGCAAATCATAACTACGAGGCGACAAAACACAACCTAAAGTATCTATGACATGCCTAGTATTAGGCCACCATGATTCAATCCTAACAAGGTTGAGAAAGATCATCTATACCACAAGCAAATGCATGGCCTAAATTAAGGATCCCAACACCCATAATAAGGCTAAGGCTCCTACGAAATCAAAAAAGAGTTGAATAACAATAGGAAAGCTAAATATGTGGCAAATACCATAAAAATTTACATGAAATATATACTGCAAATTATCTAAGAATCTCAATCAAGAAAGTAGACCAAAGCCTACCTCACAGTCGAACACGAGCACCCTGAATCCACCACACATGATTTATCCACACCTAAAATGCCTCCGAGCATGCCAAACTATCAAATTATCAATCACAACATCATTACAGATGTTTTGACACAAAAATCACAACAATTGGAAATGGACCCAAAATTGAGTAAAAAATGGGAATATGGGACCCGCGCTAGAAATCCTAAAACTAACTTCGTCAAAAGTTCCTAAACTACCCCCAAACTTGTGTTCCAATATTGAACACAATCCAAGGCCTGAAAAAAGCCACAACTACAACACTCAAAATTAACAAGAATACCAAGGTAAGGCAACAACTTCGAGCTCAAATTCACGTCAAACGAAGGTTCCACACAAACTTCTATTCACAAACCCAAGTAACCACATTCCTAATGATCATAAAGACTTTGAATCACTCAAATCAGAGCTCAAGTGATGGAAAAATTGCAATTTGAAAATAAGGCCTCAAAGCTGAAATTCTAGGTATAAATATCTAAAACTGGTCACTAAAAATTGGTACAGGTCGATAAAAGTACTAAATTCTAATCGCTAAAAGGTTGCATCTCATATCAACACTTCAGTTGGTTTGCTCTAACTCTGAATTCTCTGACGGGGTGCCCTGGACTTATTCAAAATCGCGTGCGCGTAAACCAAATATGTGACCCCATAGAATTTGGCATTCCTAACTCAATGAAATCATTAAAACATCCATCCGAAGTTGTTTTGAAGGAAAGTGGGTCCTACATCCAAGTTCTATTTTAATCTAAAACCACAAGAAGGCTCAAAATGAGACTGGAAGCTTAGGGAACCACACAAAAGGTCATTCTAGACTAAACTCGATATTTTGAAGCTAACCACGCTGATGGAATGCTCATCCGAGCACATATACCAATAATGTTTACCAATGTAATCTTTGGCTTAAGCTTCAAAATTAAAATCCCTAACGGTACAAACTAACACCAAATGTCTCGAGGCCCAAACCAACCATACTCCTAATCTGAAATGACCCTTCTAGAGCTGATGAAACTATCAACATTACATTTTGAGGCCATCTTCCAAAACTTCCAATTGAAGTTAACTATTCAAGTTTCAAAAGCTCTAAACTACACGAACTTTCACAAAGTCTAAAGGAACGACCCGACAAATGAACCACCAGTTGGGAGACTTAATACATATGACAGTATAATAAATGAAGTTGATTTAACAAATCCATATCCAACATTGATACAAGTTGATCCATAAACTGCAATAATTGGAGACGGTACTTTGTGTGGCTGGAAGTTAGAAAAAATATTAGGGTTACCTTTCATGTGATTTGTGGCACCGAAATCAATCACCCATTTATTTGAAGAAGTAATATGACATGATTTCCTAGACTCAACAAAGTTAGTAACTAAAGTAGATTCCTTAAGTGATTTTTGATATAGAACGAATCTAGCATAATCCTCTGTCGAAACCAAAATTGTTTTAATCAATGATGACCTGTGAGCAATATCAGCCTTACTATTACCCTTATCTAAAATCTTCCTTTCCTCTCCCTTATTATCATTTATTTTCCCAAGTATCAACTCACAATACTAAAGAAGATTAACATAGAAATCACCAAACTCTTAAATATAAAGGTTTTAACAAGAGAATAGTCTACTCCGCTTAATTAAAGGACTAAATTCAAATAGAAAAAACAAGAGAAAACTAAATCACCTAAAATAGAGTTTAAATGGTTGGAATATCCAGTAGTTTATAGAGATAACAAGAAACTTAAATATGAATAGCCAAAGGCTCCAACCACGAAACCAATCAAGCAGCAGAGAGAAAATTTAACCAGTAGCAACATAGACCAAACAATGTTATGGCTCAAAATAGATCAAAAAACATTATAGAAGAATATTCGAACTAAAGTATCACCAAAAGAGACACTGTAAAACCTGGGCATTGATGTTTAATCTTTACTTTTTCAAACCTTTTTTCTTTCTTTTCTCTTTTGTGGAGCCTGCATTCCACCTTTTCTTTCTCTTGATGGCACATAGGGAATGGTCATTACTAATTGAAAAGAAGAGTAGGAAGGAGGATAAGGATGGGTAAAACCAAACCATATTGGGCATATGTTCGTCGCCATATATATATATATACTAATAAATATGGACCAAAAGGGTTCCTTCAAGTATAAGAGGTAAAATCTATCTTATGTCCACACTAATAAATATGGGTTTTGGGTTGGGAAAGTTGTTATCAGTAGAAGGAGATTGCCAAATCCACATCGGACGTGTGCTTTTTACCATACTTGAACCATGGTGTCCAATTGAAAACCCTCATATATGAAGGTGTGGATTAGAAGTGTTCCTTCGAGTATAAGAGGATGTAATGTATCTCATTTTCCATACTAATAAGGATGCATTTTGGGTTAACCAAATTGCTTTGAGGACGAAGAGGATGAGGAAGTAGAGGCCAGAGGAGGGTTGTTTATGTCTCTAGCATGACCACTTAATGAAACTTGGAGGGAAGTGGGATAAATGACCGATACTACCAATCCATTATGGACATGCTCTCTTTGCATATCTTAACTATGGTTTGATCAAGTTATAAATTTCTCCTTTGAGATTAACTTTACATGAATTAATGTCAACCACGGGATAACATCTCAATGAGTTCTAGGTTATGCAGCTTGAAAATGTCATTAGAGGATGAAGTAGAAAAGGGAACATAAAATTTTAGAAATTTGAAGAGAAAATTTGAGAAAGAATAGTGGAAAATAACGTAAATACTATTTATTGGATTAGTGAGAAATGCATATTAAACGCGTATTGTGGAACTTAATTTGAATCATTAACACTAAATAAGGTTCAAGAAGATCATGTATCTATTATCTTAATTCATTGACTTAATGAGTTAAGGGTGTGTTAAATAGTCTTCTTCATTAAAATATATATACTTGATTGGTTATTACTTAATTATTTCAGTTTGTTGACATATTTAGCAGGTGGATTTGATAAGTTGACAAGTAAGACATTGCTGGATTAGTAATCTTATCTTTGAGAGATATACATTTAAGAAATATATGTTTATAATAGATTGATTTAGCTTGAAGATTTTCATTTTAGTTTATAGTTGAATTTTTTTTTAAAGTTCTGCCTTATTTCACTACCTTCGATCCAAAACATGCACTACAATCTCCACTCTTTGATTTGTGGTACTAGTGTTTCTGTTGGATGGTGTTTCTAATTGCTAACATTGTTTAATTTTCATTAAATGATTGCACCATTATGACCATATCTTACTTTATTTGTTTTGGTATCCTCTTGCAGGGAAGTATATGCATGAGAATTACTAAAATAGTGAAGTTAAACGTTAACGAGTCAGATAGTGTTGGAGATGTCAAAATTTGCTACATGATAAAAGAAGGAATACCTCTATCTCATCAAAAGTAATTTTCAGAAGATAACAGTCTAATGGATGGACAGAAGTTAGTCGATTATGGAATTTACAAAAAGTACTTCACCCTTCATGCTGTTGTTGAAGATATAGCCCCAATGATCATATTATGTGTAAAGAGATTTTATCCTGATGATATCATTATTGTTTATATAAAGATTTATGATACTATCTAGGATGTCAAATCTAAGACTATTGCAAAACAAGGAAAAAAAATAGGTGAATTCTCTCTTATTCATGATGGGAAGTTTTGGAAGATGAAAAAGTCTTATCGTTTCTCAAGATTGGTAAAGGTGCAGTTCTTCGGATGGTTCTCAATCATAAGGAAAAGTTTCTTATCTTTCTCATAACGGGAACTCATGGAATCCTAGAAATAGAAGTCAAGGCTACCTTATGTACTATTCGTGATGTTAAATTATTACCGAGAGTAAGGTCGGCTACTCACTTCATAATTTGGATCTGTTTATGGGAGAACTATAACTGAATGATCAAAAGGAACTATATCAGTATGAGATCAAAGAAGGGTGTTTCTTAAATTATTGAAAGCATAAGGAATTGTCTTGGAACCTATTGAAAGAGTTGATGATCTCACGAGATAACTTATTTCTCGAGCCCTTAGCATAAGTTATATCGTGATTAGTTATATCAAGTTGATGATCGATCAAACAACTTGTGGTTGCTACAATAATTGCAAACATATTTGCAATATTTGACATTGTTTATTTTTTATTCACTCTTATTCAAGAATAATGTGACATCTTTCTAGCTTTGGAAATAATTTAAATTCTAGATTTGTCTCTGCTGATTGTGTCAGAGAATGCTAATTTGCAAATTTGATAAGTAAGGTTCCAATCATAGGCTTAAATAAAGGAAAGTTTTCTTCAGTTTCCTATTTGAATTAATTGGTCCGTAATATTGGATTTCCATTTCCGAATGTTGAAAATATAATCAAGTAAACAATTGTGTATTCTCTTTAACACATTAAACTATAAGATAAGATGATCAAATGCAAAAGTCATGCGTTCAAATTTCACCACCGGATATGTCAGAAGAACATTCCACATGCTTGACATAGAAAAAAGAATATAATTGAGTAAATTAAAGTATGTGCTCTCTAAATATGATATATGTACATGTGATTGAGAATTTAAGAGTTAAACGATGCAAATATGAAGATCTTGAAATAAATCATAATAAGTTCTTTAAATATTTCAAGATTGAAAGTCAAGCATTATTGTTTATGATAATTTTTTTAAACTATTAATAGAGAGTTAAATTTAGTTTTTAAGAGGCACAAATGTATACCATTACTATATGTTTTTAAAAGGTGTGAATGAAAAATGAAGGGTTGTGACTTTTTTGAAGAGTTGTGATTTTTTCAAAGAGCTCTTATTTTTTCAAAGAGTTGCGACTTTTTCAAAGGGTTGTGACTTTTTAGAAAGGTTGACTTTTCCAAAGGGTTGTGACCTTTATGAAAAGGCATACTACCCTTTGTTGTCTATAAATAGAGGGGTTTCCTCTCACTTTGAATAACAAATTTTCAGAACCTCTTCTTATTATGCACAAACAAGTGCTAGTGTACTTTATTGTCATTGAGTGGTTCATTGACACCCTGGTTTGACATACCAATACACTGGTCGGTAAGATAGTTCTTCTATCTTGAGAGTGTATATTCCATTAACCTTAGGTAATTGAGGAGAATACTTTTTTTAAGGACACACTATGTATTCAAGGGTCTCAATTTTCTTCTTTTCAATACTTTTTCTGGCTTGTTGCAAATTATTTTTTCTTTATTGCTTTTAACTTTTTGATTTTGAAAATATAGTTTAAACTTTGTCGTTTCTTATGATGTTCTACAAAATTATTGTTCTAAATATTTTAGTAATACATATTAAACAACAATTACTTCATCTATTCAAATTTTACTTTGAGGTTAATCTATTCACGTTTTACATTGAGGTTAAAAAATGTCTATAAGTAGGTTGATTTGATCTAAATACATATATATTCACAAAAAACAAATTCAATTAATGAAGACTTAAGTTATTCAATCAACGAACAACCGAACCCTTGGGACCTTCTTCAACCCCAGGATGTGATGAGTCAACATCGAGGTGAGAAAAAATCCACCGATCAAAGCTATTGGAAGTCCTTAACCTGTTATCCACCGCGTACCTTTGATCTGTTGAGCGAGAGCCCTTGCAAACGGGACTCCCAGATTGTAAGTTGATCTAATCCAAGTATATTTGTATTCATATATACACGATTAGTTGTCAGTTAATGAAGAATTAAATTTATTTTTTGAAGGAAAACAAGAATACTATAATTATGATATTACTTAATCTATTCACATTTTAATTTGAGGATTAGCATTTTTTCCATAATAGATGCTAACACTATAAGATTACTAATTCACATTTTTCTTTGATGTTTAATATTTTTTCCTATAATAGATGCAGATTGATCTGATCCTAGTAAATTCACATACATAAGACATTGTACTAGAAAATTAAAGTAATACTTTACTTCTTATTTTCTCTATTTTTTTTGTTAGTTTGTAGGAGATTTCAAGCTATGCGAAAGATGGAGTCGAGCACGAAGCGCAAGATAACTGTTGTTGAAGATGAAAAACATAAAGAGGTTTTCTCCTTCTAACAATCAGAAATAAAATGTTATTATTACAAGTACTAGTAAATTTCGGGATGAATTGTTTTTCTAAAATGGTGGGGTTACCTATTACATCGAAGAATTGAATCTTTTTTTTAAGTTTAGGATTCAACCATACGACATATGATTTATTAGGGTTTGAAATCAATTATTTAGTAAAAAATTTAACACATATATACAGAGTCGAAGGTAAAGTTCTTGGGTATATGTAACACCTCAGAACTTATCAGACCAGAACACCAGAAAAATGGGTGAACCACGACAGGGTTCACGGACCATGAATGGAACCACGTTCCATCGACCTATCCGTGGTTCAGAGCATGCCAACAAATAGTGGACCACGGGACCCTTCTTTATCCATGGACCACCACATGAGTCATACTTATATCTCACGGTATCAGACCATAAAGCACTCCATGGGCCATGGTCTTGATGACGGGCAGCGGGAGGCTCCGTGGACTTGAGCCAATAGACCACCAACCCAAGTGAGGGACCACGGTGACCTTCACGGTTCGTGGCCCTCTACAGGGTCCGTGGTAGGTCTCATGGATAGGACCCTATGACCAGTAGATACTGCCAAGATACCATGACCCAATCGACGGGCCATGGTCCTAGTGACGGTCCGTCACTGGGGCCGTGGTTTGCATTGACAGATTTTAAGTCAAGGGTCGTTTAGTCTGTTCCCCTATGCATTGGACACCTAAACTACGTTGTTAACCCCTAAACTAAGTAGTTTTGGTTAGTTCGAGCCTAGTAACTTAGTTAGAACTTACCCTAAGCGATTCATTCACCAAAAATTAATCAGATTTAGAGCAATAAGGAAAAATTAGGTGATAGCTTTCTAAAGAACAGGGAAGCAAAGTTTCTCTAGTTCAAACCCCGAAATTGAAATATTATTTTGCAAATATCGCCACTAGGTATGTGGGATTGCATTGGTGGATTTCTTTCATCCACTAGGTCCTTAGATTTCAGTGTGAATCTTGATTCCCTAAATATTGCTTAGACCTAGGGTCTCTAGAATTTCAGATAATTGATGCAATTTAGCCGTTACGGTATTCCTAATCAGATTATTATGGTTTCGTAACAATGTTACTTATTTCCTTGTATGAAATTCAAAACCCTAGTGGTGTAGATTCATTTAGTTCATGAATTACACTAGCTTGGACAGATAAACAGATATACATGCCTCAGTTTTAAAATGTTTGATTATCAGTACTTTAATGTTGCATTTTCAGTTAGCATGTCAGAATATTGAGCTATCCAGTATATTTCAGTTATGTTGTATTGAACATATTTCCAGTTGTGAGTAGGCTTAATGCCGAGTTGGACTAGGGTCAGTCACCCTCATAGTCCCACAACTACGTGCCCTCGTAGGTTCATAAGTCCCATTTGTTGGGCATCATTTTAGTGATCACGCCAGTCATGCCTATATACCCCTGCTAAGGTATATTGGGTCCTCTCGATAGGGCATAAATATCGGACTCCACATTTAGCTCACGTGGTTTTATGTCGGTTAGTAGTAGCTCCCAGAGTAAGTTTCTAGCGTATTGACTAGGTTACCAGTTACATTTTCAGTATTCAGTCTCAACATGTTATGTACTTGGTCATTGCATTCAGTTTAGTTAATTTTTAGTATAACTCAGTATAGTATATCATGCTCAGATTATATCATTGCTCACTATGCTTTATTCAATTATATTTTTGTTCAACACAATCCTATTCTGCATGCTCAGTATCTTTCAAGTACTGACGCATACTCTGCGCTACATCTTTTCATGATGTAGGTTCAGGTCCTCGTCATTCAGATCACGTGTAGATAGGTCCCCAATCCGTATTCAGTAGTATCAGTGGTGAGTGCTTATTCTTTGAAGATGATAGACATGTTCTTTTACATTCAGTCTTTTCATTTTATTTTCAATTTTTTTAGAGTTAGCATGGGGCATGTCCCAACATCTCTAGTTATTTCAGACATAAACATATTTAACTTCGGTATTTTAGTTGTAGTTCAGTATCTTAAACTCTTGTTCAGTATTTATATATTCAGACTTAGATTGGGTATCCCCTATCATTTCAGTTTATTTCATGTTTTAATCTTTTGCATAGTATCTTTTGTTCCATTGTTTAAGTATGCTTATGATATGCTAACTCAGGGTTTGCTTGGGGTCACTCGTGATCCTAGGTCGCATGTTTATATCCAGGGGCAGCCTCGGGGCGTGACAGACTTGCTATCAGATCATTAGGTTTAAGACTCCTAGGATGTCTTAAAAGTCACACTATGTAGAATCCCTTTTATGAGTGTGAAGCACACCATACCTATGAGGGGGAGGCTACGAAGTGTTTTAGGAAAAAAAATTCACTTTCTTGTTATTTCTATCATGTGTGGGTATGACCTCCTTTCTAATTCAATGCTATGCATTTCAGATCATGCCACCTTGTAGAGCTTACGCAAGAAATGCTAATGCCCGCAACACTAATGAATCTCCTCCCGTCCCAGACCATGAGGTTTCGAATGCATAGTTTCAGAATGTCATTCAGCTCTTGGCTCAACGTGTAGCCAACCAGAACAATTAACAGGTTCAAGTTCCAGCAAATGCTAGTGGTGGATCAGTGGCAGCTAGGGTCAGTGATTTCGTTAGGATTAATGTTCCTGAGTTTCTCGGGTCGCAAGTTGGTGAAGAACCCCAGAACTTTATTGATGAGTTCAAGAAGATATTTGGAGTGATGACTGGAAATGATAGGGTAGAGTTGGCGTCCTACCAACTTAAGGATGTGGCTCACATATGGTTCATGCAGTGGGAGGAAAACATGGGTGAGAATGCAGCTGCTGTGACTTGGGAGTGTTTTACCAGACATTTTCTTGACAAGTTCTTTCTAAGAGTGTTGAGAGAGGCTAAAGCTCAAGAATTTATGAATTTGAGACAAGGTTCTATGTCAGTCTAGGAGTACGAACTTAAGTTCACCCAGCTCTATAGGTATGTTCCACATATGGTTGCGGATCCCATGGCAGAAATGAGTAAGTTCCTATTTTGAGTATCTGACTTGGTGAAGACAGAGTGTAAAAATGCTATGTTATCATAAGATATGAGTATCTTTAGGCTCATGTCTCATGCTCAGTGGGTTGAAGGAGATAAGATTAGGGAATAGGCTAAGGACAACAAGAAGGCTAGGACATGCAACTACAAATACTAGGTCACTCGCAGTTTCAGTAAAGGTCTTCAGCTCCAGCACTTTTATCAGCTAGTGCTCCATCCCCCAGGTTTCGGTAGGATTAGAAATGCCGGGCATCAGGCTCTAACTCTCAGGGGAGTGTTTCTGGTAACAGGACCTACCCAACTTGTCTAAAGTGTGGTAACAACCATTCGGGCGAGTGTCTTGCAGGTAAGGAATGATGCTTTGGTTGTTGTCAGGCTTGTCACAGGTTAAGAGATTGCCCTTCTTTTTAACAAGGACAATGAGGAAATAATAGTAGGGCTCAGTCTATAGCTCCAGCAGCACCATCAGGTCGCCCAACTCAACAGGGTGCTTCATCTAGTATAGGTGGTGGTCAACGCCAAAATAGGTTGTATGCTCTCCAAGCTTGCCAAGACCAAGAAGATTCTCTTGATGTGGTCACTATTACGTTACGAGTCTTTCGGTTAGATGTTTATGCTTTGTTAGACCCAGGGGCTACTCTTTTCTTTGTAACTTCATATATAACAGTGAACTTCAGTGTCAGTCCAGAAACTCATTTAGAACCTTTTTCAGTCTCTACTCCGGTTAGTGACCCAGTTATAGCTAGATGGGTATACAGAAAATACCCTATCACAGTCTCTCAGAAAGTCACCTTAATAGATCTTTTAGAGTTAGAAATGGTAGACTTTGATATCATTCTAGGCATGGATTTGTTACATTCCTGTTATGCCTCAGTCGATTGTAGAACTAGGATAGTTCGTTTTCAGTTTCCAAGCAAACCATTCTTAGAAAGAAAGGGTAGTAGCTCAGTGCTTATGGATTGATTCATTTCCTACCTTAAGGAGAGAAAGATGATCTCTAAAGTGTACCTCTATCATCTAGTTCAGGTTAAAGATTCAAGCTCTGAAACCCCAACTCTTAAGTCAGTTCCAGTAGTGAATGAGTTTTCGAAAGTGTTTCCTGAAGATCTTCCCAGAATTCCTCCTGAATGTAAAATTGACTTCATAATAGATCTCCTTCCAGATACCCAACCTATTTCGATTCTTCCTTATAGAATGGCTCCAGCTGAGCTTATGTAATTGAAGGAACATTTGAAAGACCTACTAGATAAGGGCTTCATCAGACCTAGTATTTCCCCATGGGGTGCTCCAGTGTTGTTCGTGAAAAAAAAAGATGGTTCCCTCAGGATGTGCATTGACTATTGGAAGTTGAAAAAATTCACAATTAAGAATAAGTACCCTATCCCCAGGAATGATGACTTGTTTGACCAACTTCAGGGTGTTAGTAATTTTTTGAAAATAGAAATCAGATTCGGTTCTCATCAGCTCAGAGTTAGAAATAGTGACATCCCAAAAACAACCTTTAGAACTCTGTATGGTCATTATGAACTTGTAGTTATGTCATTTGGACTAACCAATGCTCCTGCAACTTTCATGGATTTAATGAACAGGGTGTTCAAGTAGTACTTACACTTGTTCGTTATCGTCTTTATTGATGATATCCTCATTTAATCTTGGAATGAAGAAGAGCATGCGACTCATTTAAGGGATGTCTTGCAAACTCTCAAAGATCACTAGTTATCGCTAAGTTTACCAAATGTGAGTTTTGGTTACAAGCAGTTTCTTTCCTTGGTCAAATAGTATTTAGCGAAAGGACCCAAGTTGATTCTTAGAAAATAGAGGCAGTGAAGCAATGGCCCAGACCCACCTCTCCTACAAATATTAGAAGTTTCTTGGGTTTCGCTAGTTATTACAGAAGGTTCATGAAAGGATTTTCATCCATAGATTTTCCATATTCTAAGTTGACTCAAAAAAGGTTAAGTTTCAGTGGTCAGATGATTCTGAGAAGAGCTTCTCAGAACTGAAAACTAGGTTGACTACAACTCCTGTTTTGAATCTACTAGAGGGTTCAGACCATTCTTTGATCTATTGTGTTGCATCCGGAGTCGGCCTAAGTTGAGTGTTGATGCAGCGAGGTAAGGTTATAGCTTATGCTTCTAGACAACTTAAGGTGTGTGAGAAGAACTATATGACTCATGACCTCGAGCTTGTAGCCGTAGTATTTGCTCGAAAGATTTGGAGACATTATTTGTATGATGTTCACGTAGATGTGGTCACAGACCATAAGAACCTTCAATATGTGGTAACCCAGAAATAGTTGAATCTTCACCAGACGAGATAGCTTGAATTCCTCAATGACTATGATATAAATGTGCTTTACCATCCTGGTAAGGCCAATGTAGTAGTTGATGCTCTTAGCAGACTATCTATGGGTAGTGTAGCACATGTTGAGGAAGACATGAAGGAATTAACAAAGGATGTTCACTGTCATGCTCTCTTAGGAGTTTGCCTTACGAACATATCAGATGATGGTGTGACAGTTCAGAATGGGTCAGAATCTTCATTGGTAGCGAAGGTTAAGGAAACACAAGACGGTGATCCTATATTGCTTCAATTGAAGGGTGCAGTTCATCAGCAGAAGGCTGAGGTTTTCTCCCAAGAGGGCGATGGTGTGCTTTGCTAACAAGGTCGTTTATGTGTTCCTTAGGTGGGTGAGTTGAGATAATATATCCTTGCAGAAACCTATAACTCCAGGTCTTCTATTCATCAGGTGCCACTAAGATGTACCGTGATATGCGGGAAGTCTTTTGGTGGAATGGTATGAAGAGGGATATGGCAGATTTAGTGGCTAAGTGCCCTAATTGTCAACAAGTGAAGGTGGAACATCAGAAACCAGGAGGTATAACTCAAGAGATTAACATTCCTTCATGGAAGTGGGAAGTGATAAACATGGATTTCATTAAGGGTTTACCTCGTACTCGCAGACAGCAGGACTCCATTTGGGTAATAGTTGATAGAGTAACTAAGTAGGCTCATTTGTTTGTTGTCAAGACTACAGACTTGACAGAGGACTGTACCAAACTTTACATTAATGAGATAGTCAGGTTGCATGGGGTTCCTTAGTCTATTATCTTAGATAGAGGTCCTCATTTTACCTCTCTTTTATGGAAGTCATTTCAGAAAGGTCTTGGTACGCAGGTAAATCTTAGCACATCATTTCATCCACAGATGGGTGGTCAGGCAGAGTGTACCATTCAGACCTTAGAGGATATGTTGAGAGCTTGCATGACTGATTTTAAGGGTAGTTGGGATGATCACCTACCTCTTATAGAGTTTGCCTACAATAATAGTTACCATTACAGTATTCAAATGGCCCCTTATGAGGCATTGTATGGGCGTAGATGTAGAATTCCAGTCGGTTAGTTTGAAGTAGGTGAAGCAGCCTTGATAGGGCCAGATTCAGTTCATAATGTTGATTAACGTTTCAAAGACACTTCATCTGGTTCTAAGTGTCGACGATCGTAAAATAGTATAAACCCAACTGAATGAGTTGGGATCAATCTCACAGAGAGTAGCTTTCTTTGAATTTGAATATGAAAATATAGCCACGACCTTTTCAGCCGAACAAACACCACGCTTACCAATTTTATAAGTCAAACTCCAAGATGTTGTTATCAACCCACTTCAACAATCAACAAGGAACAATCAAATAATGGGATAACACTTGGGGAATTGACTAACCAATTGTAGAATTTAACTTAACGGGTGTACATCATTTCCAACAATGTTAATTCGTTGTGGGTAGAATGGACTATAAGTAAAGCAATTTTCTCTCGAACAATTACCTTATTTCCGCTGAATTCTCTCAAACATCAACACTATCCATAAGACGCCCAATCCACTTTCTCATCAAATCTACTCTTTCGAGCTAGATACAAAGGTTGAATCTCAAGTTTCACTTTCTCAAGCTGAAACCGTCATGACCCACTACTAAGGATGCCAAATTACTATGTTGGTTCTATACTTCTCTCTCGAGCAAGAACAAAAATCTGAACTATATTACACTAAACATGCAATAATGAAGTTAAACCACAATAATAATTTTGACCCACTTCAAATTAACACTAAATTTTACTAGTTGATGTCACTCATTTAGTCAAATGCAACAATTGGTTACATAGTCAAACCCCCAATGTTAGGGTTTTAGCCAATCATAGCAAATGGATGAAATTCAATACCTGCCACATTTTCCATAACAGGGTAAATGAAATTCGAAAGTCAAAATTGCATAATATCTTCTCTATTACAAAACCCAAAATGAAAAACCTTGCTAAAATCACATGAAATCAACAATAGTAATGTTTTTGCTCTCTATATTTTGTTCCTCACCATTTCTAAATGTTTTCTCTCTCTTGAAAAAATCAATTTATACAAGTCTGATCTGTGGCTTTTTGGGACCAATTGGCGAGGATAGTCGGGTTTCGCCGACTGATCGGTGGCTCGCCGATTGACCTTCGTCTCACCTTCATTCTTCACATCTTATTAGTCCAACCACTGTAATTTTAGGCGAGCCAGATTGGGATCACAGTTTCATTTCGCGATACGCCTTTTTGCCTTTTAACTCATCCATCAGCAGTTATCTGGATCTCCATCAGTACTTTTGGCAGCGAAGTCGTCCTTCGCCGAAGTGATTGGCGACATGCTGAATGGAACTGCTTCTTGCCAAAGTTACTCCTAATCCAAACTCAGAGCTCTATAAATTTAGGCGATAGTGGTGCAACTTGGCGATTCACTGAGAGATCTTTTCGACCATCAGGCTTGTTTTTCCTCTTCTTTTTTTCAACTTCCGTTGTCCTTGTTGACCATTTTTGTCCTAGCTTCATTCCTCAACCCATATATTTTAAAATCAAGGATTTTACATCAGTTATTTGCATAAATGGAGCATTTTAGGACATTAAATCTATTCAAACAAATCCCTAAATGAGTCCAAATCTCGGACTCATCAATACCCCAACTTAAACTTTTGCTTGTCCTCAAGTAAAACTAAAGTTCAGCAGTTCAAAGAGGATGTCTCAAACAGTGCTACAAAAGACTCAATCGTGAATGCACACAAGAAGAATCAATTTACTTATGCAAGGATCAATTGTGCACTCAAAGATTCAAGTTGTGACTCACAATTATGAAAGATTCTCAAGTTTACAGTACTTGCTTCAAATGCAAGTTCAAGCTCAACAAAGGTACACAAATGCCCTCACACAAATATGATTCCATATTTACACACAATTGTTCAACAATTTATATCTCTAGAATCACATACAACTCTCACACTCGCAAAGATGGACACATGTATGACTTCACCCATAGGTTTGTGCTTAATGTCCAATCAACATTCGCTTCAGCTCACTCAAGATCAAAAAGGTCTTTCCAAGGCTTGTAACGGGGCTGAGTGTAAAGGTATGGTCATTTAGGCTTAGTAGCTGCTATCCTCATGAAATGTGGTATGAACAAACACTCTCTTTCCTTTTCTTCAACAGTTTCACTGATGCTCAAAATTCACCCCATTATTCACTTCTCATGGAATACCGGACACCCCATTTCTTTTGCAACTTTTACAACTTTATTTCTTAACTTTTTTCGTTCTTCTTTTGTCTTTCTCTTTTTTTTTGTATGGAGGGGTTCCATATTTTTCAAAATCATAGATAAAGGGGGACTTCTTCACACTTCTTGATATACCATCTCTTTTCACCATACCCCCAACTTAGGCTTTTGGCCTAAGTTGGCTATTCAAACAAACCACACTTCATGAGTATTATGAGTGAATGGATAAAGAAGGGTCACAATTGCATAAAGGTTCTTCCAAGAAAAGGGTAAGGCTCAAAGGGTGTTCAAGCAAAGTTCATACACTCACAAGGTTGGCCACAAAAGAGGTATAATGTCAAATTGTTTCACTCTTTAACATTGTTGCCTAAGATCATTTCAAGAGCTTGCATCACTTAGTCAACCGGACCAACGGGGCAAATTCTAGGTGTCATCACATATGGTTCACGGTAAGTTCTTCACACAAGGCATTGGCACCAATATCAAACAAGACTCCACACTTTCACTAGTGTGCAATGTTCATCACAAGAGACTCTATTCGATAATCGGCTAGTCACAATGAGATGCAAAAAGTTCACATATTTCCTATGCAACTTCATTTGGCCTCATCGTAGTTGCACTTTCATTTTTGTTCGATTAAGAGCACTATTCAAGTCATCGGTATTGATCATAATCGATACTCAAATAAATAACATTTTTGAATGAGCAAGGGACTCACTGAACAACACACACCCCCACCAAAAGCATTCAACATTGTCCCCAATGTGAGTAGAAACAAATAATACCAAAAATGGAAAACAAAGATAAGCTATTGATGTGTAAACACGCAAAGCATGGTGACAAGGAATCTTCACTAGGCACCTATTTGGCAAAAAATCGTAACAGTCGTTGAGCTACTCGGCGATTTACCCAATGATCTGGCTATCGTCGTTATTTCCAGTATGCAACATGTTCAGGAAGGGGCAATAATGCGGAATTGAAAAAATTCATCGAACCGGTCGGCGCTTCGCCTTATGGACTTGCAACCTCACTAAATGATCCATTGGGTCAGGCCATTAAAGCAGTGGCAAAAGGGAGGAGAGTGTTAGGTTTCCCAATCACTTCGGTGAGTCACCGAGTGATGAAGTTTCCCCACCTAATGTTCCAGTATCTCATCTCTATTTTCAAAGTCCAAAAGGCGGACTAGGTCGGGCTCGCCAAACAGCTTCGATGACCTGCCAATTGTGTATTCACCTCGCACAATTGCTTGCATCTGCAAAATCAGTGCACATTATTTGAAATACTAACATTTGGGTTGCCTCCCAAGAAGCGCCTTATTTAACGTCATGGCAGAACATGGAAATTCTCTCAAGCATCTTCCAGAAACACCACTTCAATCAGAGAAATCTCTTGGCATTCACCAAAATACAACTTCAAGTGTTGCCCATTCACTTTGAATGTAGGTCCTTTTTTACCTTCAACTTCAATGACACCATATGTGAACACCCGTGTTACTCTGAATAGACCTGAACATTTGGATTTGAGCTTTCCCAAAAAGAGCTTGAGTCAAGAATTATATAGGAAAACCCAATCTCCTACTCTGAACTCCCTTTTAAGGATTCTAGAATCATGCCACTACTTCATATTTTCCTTGTCAAGAGCTGAGCTTTCATACGCTCTGAACCTTAATTCGTCCAACTCATTTAGCTGATCTACTCTCTCTTTTGAAGTCTTTGTCCAGTCCAAATTTAGAGCTTTCAATGCCCATAATGCTTTGTGTTCTAATTAAACCGGTACATGGCTAGATTTTCCAAAGACTAGCTGATATAGAGACATACCAAGTGGTGTTTTGTATGCAGTGCGATAAGCCCATAGAGCATCATCAAGCTGTTGAGACCAATTAGTCCTATTTGCATTCACCGTCTTCGTTAGGATACTTTTGATCTCCCGATTTGACACTTCAACTTGGCTGCTCGTTTGGGGATGATACAAAGTTGCTACTTTGTGTTACACTCCATACTTTCTCAATGCGGATGCAAAATACTTGTTGCAAAAATGAGATCCCCCATCACTAACAATAGCCCGAGGAGTGCCAAATCTAGCAAAGATATAACATTTAGGAATTGAACAACACTTTTCCTTCATTGTTCAAAAGTGCAACAACCTCCACCCATTTAGAAACATAATCTACCACCACCAAAATATACTTATTACCAAATGAACTCACAAATGGGCCCATGAAATCTATTCCCCAGACATCAAATAGGTCAACTTCTAAAATTGGCGTGAGAGGCAACTCGTGTCTTTTAGACACTCTAACTTGTTTCTGATATTGAGTGCACCTCTTAACATACTCATGAACATCTTTGTAGAGGGACGGCTAGTAGTAATCACTTTGAAGGACTTTAGCAGTTGTACGCATGCCACAATGATGACCCCCAACCAGTGAAGTGTGACAAGCATGGAGAATGTCGATGGCTTTTTCCTCTGGAACACTTCTCATAAGGATATGGTATGCACACTCACTGAATAAATATGGTTCATCCGAAAAGTAATTCTTAACATTAAACAAAAACCTCTTTTGTTGGTAGAAGTTCAGTTCTTTCGACATTAATCCAGACACTACATATTTGTGAAAATCAACATACCAAGGAGGTTGTTTGAGAGTTACCATGAATACATGTTCATCGAGAAAGGCAACATTTATGTTGATCTCCTGCTTGTCATTTTCCTTGACTTACAATCTTGATAAGTGGTCAGCTACCTAATTTTCACAACCTCTCCTATCTTCACCTTCAAAGTCAAATTCTTGCAATAGTAGCACCCACCTTATCAATCTTGGCTTGGCATCCTTGTTTGCCATCAAATAACATAGTGCAACATGATCAGTGTGAACAACCACTTTAGTGCCGAGCAAGTATGCTCGAAACTTTTCAAATGCATATACTACTGCAAGTAATTCTTGTTCTATAACTGTCTAGTTACATTGAGCACTGTTTAGAGTTTGTTGGTTTAGTAAATGGGGTAAAATAGTTTGTTGTGTTTCTGCCACAATACAACACCTAATATCGTGCCGCTTGCATCACACATCACTTTGAAGGGTTCTGCCCAATCAGAACAAATGATAACTGGGGTGGAGACCATTTTTCTTTCAAGCACATGAAGACTACCTTGCAAGCATCATCAAAGTGGAATTTTACCTCCTTCTCCAAGAGCTTGCATAGAGGATGTGCAATTTTTGAGAAGTCTTTGATGAACCTCCAGTAAAAACTGGCATGCCCAAAGAAACTACGAAAATCCTTCACCGAAATTGGTGGTGGTAGCTTCTCAATCACTTCAATCTTTGCTTTATCAACCTCCAGCTCTTTTTGCGAAACTTTGTTACCAATAACTATACCTTCCCTAACTATGAAGTGGCATTTTTCCCAATTTAGGACAAAATTTGTCTCCACACATCTTTGGAGAACTTGTCCCAAGTGTGCCAAACATGCTTCAAAAGTGTCACCGACAACCAAGAAGTCATTTATTAAGACTTCCATTGAATCCTCCAAAAGATCAGCAAAAATGGACAGCACGCTACGTTGAAATGCTCCTGGAGCATTACATAACCCGAACGACATCCGTTTGAATGCAAAAGTACCATATGGGTAGGTGAATGTGGTTTTATCTTAGTCTTCCGGAGCAATGGAGATTTGGTTATAACCAGAGTATCCATCCAAGAGGCAATGTCAAGTTCTCTCTAAAAGTTGATCAAACATTTGATCCATGAAAAGCATAGGGAAATGATCTTCTTTTGTCATGACCCAGGGGTACCCCGTAGACGTTACATGGTGTACCCGACCCCAAAGAAGTCTCATACAAGACCTTAGAATAATCATAACATAAAGACATGGTAATGATGCGGAAAATTTAAAACTTTTATAATAGAAGTCTTTTCCATAAAAGAAAATCACAAGAGTCTAGACCTCGTCTCATTAACCATCTAAAACAATAGAATACAAAGTTTGGGAGTTAGCCCTTTACATCAATAAAGTCTCAATGAAAGAAGTACAATCGAAACTAAGAAATGGATAATTCTTCCTCAAACTTGAGGACTCACCACGAGTCTTGGAGAAAAGCAATCAAAGTCTTCTTCAAGAAAGGGAAGTGTATGTCACCTAGCCGAAACCTATACTTATCAAAAATGTAGAAGAAGTTGGGGTTAGCACAAATATGTACTAAGAATGGAAGCATTCACAAAATCCTTGAAATATGATAAAAAGGACATTTTAGTTGAAAATTATGCATTAGTCAAGTTTGAAAAGCAACATGCACTTTCAATGTAGAAGACAAGCCATAATCACATTTATGCCCATAACATCGTAAAACCATTACCTTAGCAACCCCTAAGGAACACTTGTGCAATGTATAGTTGGCATCCCATAATACCAACCACACTAAGTACCCCTTTGCAGTAACCTTAGTCATACATATCATCATTAGACCTCATCATAATCAATAGTCATAAATAAGGAAATAGTCATGTACATTACTTGATCATAAGGAAAGTCATTCATAGCAACTATCCATTCAACATACATTCATACATTCATGCCTCATCATACATAAGGAAACCATCTCATAACATCCTACTAAGTCTACTTGTGCAATGTAAAAGTGAAGTCCCATACCCCCACTCCTACTAAGTAAAAATCACTAAGAAGTCATAGTATAGTTCATGTCTTGTTCTTTATCTTATCATATAGGGAAAATAGTCGTAACCGACATAGACCATATGAGCGACACGAAATCCGGTGTCATATAACCCCACACCAAAAAAAGGTGTCCTACTTGCGTAATGTTGAACTACATGTATTAGCTTTATGTGGATCCACTAGCTAATGTCCTATGTTGGCACATAGTTATGACATAGGGAGATTGCTTCTAGAAACTCGACCTATTATATTGGTGGAGGAATTCCCATCTCATGAGAATAATCTAGATGACCCGGCCTACTGTATTGATGAGAGGCCTCTAATTCATTGATCATATCCTCTCGGTGCTAAGCATTATTTCCCAATTATACACAATTAGTCTTGAATTGCATTTACATAAATGAAGGGATACTTTGCCCTTCATTCATTACAACTCATAAAATAGCTCATTGATTTAATAAAGTGAGAATGTATTTTCCACCTTAGAATCAACATTAGTATGTGAGTAAGTCTTTCACATTATTGTCCTTATTGTTTCATGAGAATAACCTTTTAATCAACACAAGAATATTATCATCATCCTAGACAATTCATACATAATCAAGTGTAAGGGTAAGGGAATAATAACCCTTCAACAATACAATACTTTACACATTAGTCATAGGATCTTCACTTTCTAAGTGAATCATAAGTTCATACACAACTTTCATCAACATGTACAAACCCTAGCAATTTACCCCTTTCAAGGGTCATGAATCAAGTCTCACAATTACACCTAGAGATACTATAATAAGCATGAATAAATCAAGATTCAATAACTAGATTAACAAATCGGGGACTAAGTTTCCCCTTCTTGCCAAACTTCATCACACCCTTGATGGGTGAGATTTTCAAATAGAGCCAATCACCAGCTTCAAAATCTAGGTCCCGTCTTCTATTGTTGGCATAGGACTTTTGTCGACTTTGGGCCATTTTTAACCTTTCTCTAATAAGTCAAACTTTCTCAATGGACTCATAAACTAGTTTGGGACCAATGAGAGCAATTTCACCTACTTCAAACCAACCAACCGGGGATCTATACCGCCTACTATATAGTGCTTCAAACGGAGCCATGGCAATTCTTGAGTAGCAACTATTATTATAGGTAAACTCTATCAATGGTAGATGGTCGTCCCAATTACCTTGAAAATCTATGATACATGCCCTCAACATATCCTCTAAGGTTTGACTGGTGCATTCGTCTTGACCATCCGTTTGAGGGTGAAAGGTCATGCTAAGCTTGATCTTAGTACCAGGCCCTTGTTGGAATGCCTTCCAAAAGTGTGAAGTAAATTGAGTACCCCGATCCGATATAATAGAAAAGGAACACCATGCAACTTCACTATCTCCTTGATATACAATTTGGCATAGTCTTTCGCCGAAAATGAAATCTTGACGGGAACAAAGTGAGCGGACTTGGTCAACCTATCAACAATGACCCAAATAGAATCATGTTGCCTTCGAGTATGAGGCAACCCCACAACAAAGTCCATATTCACCTCCTCCCACTTTCAAGTGGGAATTTTTATATCTTGGAGCAAACCTCCCGATTTTAGGTGTTCGGCCTTAACTTGTTGACAATTCGGACACTTGGCTACAAAACCCGCTATATCCTTTTTCATCCCATTCCACCGATAGACTTCCTATAGATAACGGTACATCTTGGTGGCTCCCGGATGAATAGAATACCTCGAACCATAAGCCTCTTCTAAAATTTTCTCTCTCAAGCCATCAGTATCCGAAACACATAATCTACCTTGGTACCTAAGCACCCCATCTCCCCCTTAGGAGAAAACCTCAATGGACATATTGAGAACCGATTCTTTCAACTCCATCAATATAGGATCAAGGTGTTGTTTATACTTCACATCTACCAAAAAGGATTATTCGGAACTATGATGAACCATGAATCCACCCTTGGTGGAATCCACTAGTTGGACAACTAACCGGGCCAATCTATGCACATCTCGAACCAATTCCTTCTTATCATCTTCTACATGAGTCACACTACCCATGGACAATCTACTTAGGGCATCTGCCACTACATTAGCTTTGATAGGGTGGTAAAGGACACTTATGTCATAATCCTTCAAAAGCTCTAACCATCTTCTTTGTCAGAGATTCAAATATTTCTGGCTAAACACATATTGAAGACTCTTGTGGTCGGTAAACAGAACTACATGCACCCCATAGAGATAGTGTCTCCATATTTTCAAGGAAAAAACCACCACTACTAGTTTGAGATTATGGGTCAGGTAATTCTTTTCATGAATCTTGAGTTGCCTTGCAGCGTAGGCAATCACCTTGCCATGTTGCATGAGTACACACCCCAACCCTACTCTCGAAGCATCACAATACACTACAAACTCGTCAGTACCCTCCGGTAAGGTCAACAACGGAGCAGAGGTGAGTCTATCCTTCAACTCTAGGAAGATCTTATCACAAGCCTCCGACCACTCAAATCTAGACTTCCTTTCGATCAATGCCATTAACGGAGAAGCGATGGATGATAAACCCTCAACAAATCTCCTATAATACTCGACGAAACCCAAAAAGCTTCGAATATTAGTGGGACTTAGGGGTCTAGGCCAACTCTTAACCGCATCCGTCTTCTTAGGATCAACCTCTATACCCATACCCGACACAATATGAAAAAGAAAAGAAACTGACCGTAGCCAAAACTTACACTTACTAAACTTAGCATATAGTCGATGGTCTTTAAGGACTTGAAATACTATCCTTAAATGATCCTTATGTTCACCCTCACTCCTTGAATATATAAAAATATCATCAATAAAGACGATCACAAACAAATCAAGATATTTTCTAAACACCCTATTCATTAGGTCCATGAATGCAGCGGGGCAATTGTTAACCTAGAAGAGATAACCACAAATTCGTAGTGACCATACCGGGTCCTAAAGGTTTTCTTGGGAATGTCACATTCTCTTACCCTTAGTTGATGGTAACCCAAATGAAGATCTATTTTGGAGAAAAAGTTAGCCCTTTGGAGTTGATCAAACAAATCGTCAATCCTAGGTAGTGGAAACTTATTCTTTATAGTGACCTTTTTCAATTGGCGGTAATTAATACACATCCTAAGGGACCCATCCTTTTTCTTTACAAATAATACCGGAGCTCCCCATGGAGATATGCTTGGTTGAATAAAACCCCTGTCTTGCAAATCCTTGAGTTGTGCCTTCAATTCGGTCGGAGCCATCCGATAAAGGGGGAAGGATATGGGTTGTGTATCTGACAAAAAATCAATGTCGAAGTATATTTCCCATTCGGGAGGAATGCCGGGCAAGTAATCGGGGAAGACTTCTGGAAATTCCCTTACTACGGGGACTGACTCTAAAGGAGAAGTCTTAGACTAAATGTCCTTAACTCTTACTATATGATAGATACACCCCTTAGAAATCATTTTACTAGCTTTTAGACATGAAATGAATCGACCTCTGTAGGTATTGAATTCCCTCCCTTTCATTCTAAGATGGGCTCATTTGGAAATTGAAACTTTACTAGCCGAGTTCTACAATCAATTGAAGCAAAACAAGCATGAAACCAATCCATCCCCAACATGACATCAAAGTCCAACATATCTAATTCTACTAAATCGACCAATGTGACTTTATGAGACAATGAAATAGGACAACTCCTATAAATTCTTTTAGCTACAACCGAGTCACCCACCGGGGTAGACACCTAAAAGGGTTCTTCTAAGACATCGAGGAGTACATAAAATTTCATTGCCACAAAAGGAGTAACAAAAGACAAAGTGGCACCGGGGTCTAATAATGTATAAACATCAATGGAAAATACTTGTAACATACTGGTAACAACGTCCGAAGAACCCTATTGCTCACTTTAAGATTGGAGGGCATAGAAGCGGTTCTTCTTGGGAGCGTCAGAATTGGAACCACTAGGAGGAGCTTGATTACCCTCTCTTCCCTTGACCGTACGGGTTGGGCAATCTTTCAATTGATGCCCACTTTTTCCACAACCATAGCACACACCAATACCGGCAAGACATTTCCCCTCATGCTTCTTACCACACTTGGCACATGTAGGCCTCTCCATGGAAGATCCACCCCTATTACCTCCTTGAGGCTTAGGGTTAGACACCTTATCTTTGTTGGTATTTAGAGCATTGGAGGAGCTTTGGTTGGAAAACCTCTTCTTTAACCATGGTCCACTTTGGCCCTCAAACTTACCCTTAGAAGAATTTCCATCATTGGTCCTTTCCCTCTTCACCTCTCTATTCTTCTTCCTAATCCTTGACTCCTTAACTTGTTGAGAATATACCATCAACCGTGAGATATCCATGTTGTCATGGAGCATTGCCGCTCGTCATTCTTCCTCAATAGAGTCGGACACACCGGTACCAAATTGACTTATCTCATCCCTTGAGTTAGACACCAAAGATGGGGCATATATGGACAACTTACTGAATTTCAAAGAGTATTTTTGGACACTCATTCCTCTTTGACAAAAGTTGATAAATTCCTCCACTTTAGCTTCCCTCTTTTCCCTTGTAAAGAACCTATCAAGGAATGCTTTCTTGAACACTTCCAAACCAATGGGACTCGCTTTTATAGCCCTATTATCCTTCCATTGAGTATACCACACTTGGGCCACATCCTTCAATTGGTAAGCACTCTCTTCTAGACCTCTTCTACAAACTCTTGTGGGTCTTCATTCACCTTGGAACCAAAGAATATAGGAGGGTTCATTCTAGTAAAGTCTCTCAATCTTGAGGCCATGGTGTTCACATTAGGGTTTACCCAGGGCCCTACATCTCAGTTAGCTTGGGCCATTATAGGTTGGGCTTGAACGGTTATGGCTTGAGCTTGAGTAGACATGATTTGAGTCAATGTTTGGAGAGCCACCCTTATCTCCACATTAGTCATATCCCCTTCATCATTAGGAGCTTGAGGGTCTTAAGGAGCTTGAGGGGGAACCTCCTCATTCACATTCTCCTCTTCCATCCTCCTAGCATTCACCCCTCTTGTATTCATAGCCTATAAACACAAGAGAAGGGTTAAGAACAAGGACTTCATAGAGTTAGAACTCTAAAGCACGACTAAGGAGTAATGAAAGAAGTGAAAGTTTCGAAGCATCATATAGCCTCTCATCCATAAGTGTAGTGCGCTTCACACCTATGAACAACACTCTATTAGACGTGGTTCATTAGACATCAACCTAAAATCATCCCAAAACCTTATGCTCTAATACTAAGTTTGTCACGATCCAGGGGTACTCCCTAGACGTAACATGGCGTACCAGACCCGAAAGGGGTCTCATACAAGACCTTAGAATAATCGTAACATAAAGACATGGTAATAATGAAGAAAATTTAAAACTTTTACAATAAAAGTCTTTTTCATAAAAGAAAATCATATGAGTCTAGACCTTGTCTCATTCACCATCTAAAATATTAGAATACAAAGTTTGGGACTTTGCCCTTTACATTAATAAAGTCTCAATATACGAAGTACAATCAAAACTAAGAAATGGATAATCCGTCCTCGAACATGAGGAGAGTCATAGACATAAGCAATCCAAGTCTTCTTCAAGAAAGGGAACTGTATGTCACCTAGCCGGAACCTACACTTAGAAAAAATGTAGAATAAGTAGGGGTTTGCCCAAATATGTACAAAGTATGGAAGCATGCACAAAATCCTTGAAATATGATAAAAATGACATTTTAGTTGAAAAGTATGCATTTGTCAAGTTTGGAAATCAACATGCACTTTCAATGTAGAAGAGAAGCCATAATCACATTTATGCCCATAACATAGTAAAACCATTACCGTAGCAACCTCTAAGGAACACTTGTGGAATGTATAGTTGGCATCCCATAATACCAACCACACTAAGTACCCCTTTGAAGTAACCTTAGTAATATATATCATCCTTAGACCTCATCATAATCAATAGTCTTAATAAGGAAATAGTCATGTAAAGTACTTGATCATGATGAAAGTCATTCATAGCATCTATCCATTCAACATACATGCATACATTCATGCCTCATCGTAACATAAAGAAACCATCCCATAGCATCCTACTAAGTCTACTTGTGAAATGTAAAAGTGAAGTCCCATACCCCCACTCCTACTAAATAAAACTCACTAAGAAGTCATAGTATAGTTCATGTCTTGTTCTTTATCTTATCATATAGGGAGAATAGCCTTAACCGACATAGACCATGTGAGCGACATGGAATCCGGTGTCATGTAAACCCACACCAAAAAAAGGTGTCCTACTTGTGTAATGTAGAACTACATGTATTAGCCTTTAGGTGGATCCACTAGCTAAAGTCCTATGTTGGCACATAGTTATGGGATAGAGAGATTGCTTCTAGAAACCCAACCTATTGTATTGGCGTAGGAGTTCCCATCTCACGAGAATAATCTAGAGGACCCGGCCTATTGTATTGGCGGGAGGACCTCTACCTCATTGACCATATCCTTTCGGTGCTAAGCGTTGTTTCCCAATTATACACAATTAGTCTTCAATTGCATTTACATGTGTGAAAGGATACTTTGCCTTTCATTCAATACAACTCATAAAATAGCTCATAGATTCAATAAAGTGAAAATGTACTTTCTACCTTAGAATCAACATTAGTATGTGAGTAATCCTTTTAAATTATTGTTCATAGTGTTTCATGAGAATAACCTTTCAATCAGCACAACAACATTATCATCATCCTACACAATTCATACATAATCAAGTGTAAGGGTAAGGGAAGAATAACCTTTCAAAAATACCATACATTACACATTAGTCATAGGATCTTCGATTTCTAAGTGAGTCATAAGATCATAGAAATTTTTTATCAACACGTACAAACCCTAGCAATTTACCCCTTTCAAGGGTCATGAATGAAGTCTCACAATTACACCTAGAGATACTACAATAGGCATGAATAAAAGAAAGATTCAATAATTATATTAGCATAGATACAATTCATAGTAATCATCTTACATCAATACACCTATCACAATTTATGAAATTGGGGTCATGGGGTGTTCATGGTTTCATGGGGGAATTTTACAATAAAAACCGCCATTAAACATCAAATCATCCATGATTTATGACAATTAACATAATGAAAACGTTTTTAGGAATAACCCATGGCTAGAATGAAAACCCTACTTTTTGACCAATTTACCAATTTTGAAATCAAGAGTTGAAGAGCTTCATGAAGAAAAGTGTTCCATGAATCAAGACTCCCATACCTTGATTGATTTTTTCCACATGAAATTGAAGTGAAAAGGTTGGAACTTGAACCTTAAGCTTGACCTTCTTCTTTGTTGTTCAATGGAGTCTTAGAGAAAGAATATTTTGAGAGAGGAGAGGTGGTTATGTTTTGAGTTTTTGAGTTATGAGTTAAAAGAGTTGGTTAATAGTTAAAGGTACTTAGATATGTCTAAAATAACTAATAAAACCACCCCCACCCTTAATTAATCTATTAGGATTTTACCCATTTGTCCCTAAGTTGGCCGAGACTAAGTATGTTCCCAGGTGTGACCAACGACTCCCCCACCTAGGACCGTAGGTGGGGTCACGCCCCATACTGCATACACGTGGTTTGGGTCAGAGACGGGGAAGATTAAGGCAAGCGTTAAGAGACTAAGCCTCAACCCACGACCCCCACCTATGGGGCTTAGGTGGGGTGACACCCCGTACAGGCAAGGCATCATTTGTTTCTAAAACTTGGAGTTTTGGGGTGAATTTGGGGGAGGCTAAGTCTCGACTCACGACTCCCATCTACGGGGAGAGAGTCCACCCATGACTCGTGGGTGCCTCTTTCGCAGAAGGTGCTGTTTTTGATAGCTTTTTGGGCAGCTCCTTGGCCCTCATCAAGGACCCTTGGAGGGTCCTTGGGGGGGCCATGCCTTGAAGTTTATGTACTAAAACATTAGTATTAACCTAGGGAGGTCATTTTAGGACACTAAACCATATGTTAGGATCTATCTTACGTAATTAGATTTCCGGGGTGTTACATTTTCGGTCCAAGAGTTTAGCTTCTGGTAATCCATGCATACTCGCCATCCGGTCACCGGTCTCATAGATACAATATCTCCCTTTTCATTCGGGACTACTTTGATCCCCCCCCCCCCCTATCAGTACACATTGCACCAGACTTAACAATTTGCTATCTGCAATTAGGTAGATCACACCTGCGTCCAACCATTTTATTATCTCCCTTTTCACCATCTCTTGCATCAATGGATTCAATCTCTGCTGATGTTTAACAGTCGGTTTACAATCACTATCAAGATGAATTTTGTGAGTGCAAATGCCGGGAGGAATGCCCACTTTGTCAGTGATAGTCCAATCTATAGCTTTTATATGCCTTTTCAACACCTCAAGGAGCAATTTTACCTGCCATTCAAGCAATTTAGTTGCAATGATCATCGATAAGGTTTTATTTGACCCCAAGAAAGCATATCGCAAATGGGAGGGAAGTACTTTCAACTCCAGATTCGGTGGTTCTTCTGTTGATGGCTTTGCGGGAGGACTTTCTATTTTTTAGATCAATGTCCAACTTCAATAGGGTCTTTGAATATTTTCTCATGCCTGAAAGAGTAGCTACTACCTCTTCGTGGCCTTGAATTTTGAATTCATCATAGTTAGCAAGCACGGCCTGAAGTGGTTCACTCATACATATCAAATGGCCCATACAAGGCACCGCCTCATCAATAACATCAACAATAGAAACCATGTGAATATTGCTTGGGTGTTTCATTAACTTACAAACATTAAAGGTTACTTCATCCTTGTTCACCCGAAACTTTCATTCTCCATTTTCAACGTCCATCAATGATCTCCCGGTTGCCAAGAATGGTCTTCCCAAAATAATGGGAATTTCAGAATCTATTTCGCATTCAAGAATGCCAAAATCAGCCGGGAAAATGAATCGGTCAAAATTTACCAAGATGTCATATAGTATCCCCACATGATGTTTAATTGATCGGTCCGCCATCAAGAGTCTCATTGTTGTGGCTTTCGGTTCACCCAACCCAAGTTGTGTATAGATTGCATATGGCATTAAGTTGATGCTTGCCCCCAAATCACATAGGGCTTTAGCAAATTGGAGCATGCCAATGGTGCAAGGGATGGTGAACGCTTCGGGATCTTCTTTCTTTTTTATCAGCTCCTTAGTTATAATTGCACTGTAGTTATGAGAAACTTTGATTGTTTCAAAATCCAAGGTATTTTTTTTGTGACTAACTCCTTCATAAACTTGGCATAACCCGACATTTCCAACAATGCTACCACTAGAGGGAGATTAATCGATAATGTCTTGAACAACGATAAAAAAAAATTGAACTTCTCATCCTTATTCTTCTTCTTGAGGCGTTGGGGAAACAGAGGTGATATTTTGGGTAAAGGTTGCACACTTTTTGGGATTGGATTGTGTTTCTCCATATCTTTTTATGGCCTTTTGGAAATGCTTTGATGGATGGGTATTTCTTCTTCCTCCATACCTTTGTCTTCTTCAGGTATTTGAGCTTCTTCATTGCTTGTTACATCACCTATCGCGACCTTTCGACTACGAGTAACCACAACCAGGCCTCTATCATCATCTTCACTTGTCATTTTTGGTTCCAATTATGCTGAAAGTAAATTCAAATGACCTTCAAGTAGCTTGATTGCATCTGCATGAGAGTTCTCTTTATTATTCAATGACGAAAAATGGGCTTTCATCTCTTTTAACAAATCATCTAAACATTCAAATTTGTCAAAGATGCGTGACAACAAATCATTCACCCGGGGACTACTTGTACTCCCTTTCGACTATGGGCTCTCACTCGATAGAGTGTGGTTCTCTTCATAGTCATCCTCCCTTTTCCAATAATCACTTTTCTCAACCCAATCTTGATAGTATCTTCTTTGCTTTTCTTCCTTGTGTTAGTTCCAACCTTGATTTCCACCTCGCTATAAATAGTGTGGGTGAAAACCCTCCTCATATTTCTTGGAATTCCAACCTTGATTCTCCCCCGATTTTGAATAACCAGAGGAAGAACCCTCCTCAACTCTAAACACTCAATTTGGCATTCTCATATTCTCTAACATATGCTCTTGTAGTAGATCCATTTGGGCCAACATCTTGTTGATTTTCTCATCCCTTTCTCTTTCCTTATCAAGTTGTTCTTAGGTCATTCTAAAACAAAAAGCAGAGACTTGATCCTCTTTGAGTGTACCAAGCTTGATTTCTTTTCGTCATATCGCCAAGAAGAAACGAAGCCACCTCAAATGATTGCAACATTATTCCCCCTCGAACCAATTGATCAGCCGCTCCTTTATTAGCTAATTCAAGACTTCGATAAAAATATTGGAGTAGCTAATCATTTGGTAACCCGTGAGTTGGGCATTGAAGTAGGAGTTTCTTAAACCTCAACCACGTTTTATGGATGGGTTCACCCTCTAATGACTTAAACCCTTGAATGTTATCCCTGAGTTTCATCATCCTCGATGGAGGGAAGAACCTTGCATTAAATGCGGTGATGAGCTCATCCCACGACGTGATAGAATTCTTTGGTTGATCGGCGATTCGCCGAGTGATCTCGTCGACCATCATACTTGTTTTTCGTCTTTTCTTTTTTAGTTTGCATTGTCCTTGTTGGCCATTTCTATCCTATCTTCGTTCCTCAACCCATATATCTGAAAATCAAGGATTTTACATCAATTATTTGCATAAATGGAGCATTTTAGGACATTAAATCTATGTAAACAAATCCCTAAATGAGTCCAAATCTCGAACTCATCAGATGCTATTGAAAAAGTTCAGGTCATCAGGGATAGACTTAAGACAACCCACAATTATCAGAAGTCCTATGCAGATGCAAGGAGAACGGACTTGGAGTTCCAAATCGATAATTAGGTTTTCCTGAAGTGTCACCCATAAAGAAGGTGAAAAGATTTGGCAAGAAAGGGAAGCTCAGCCCCAGATATGTAGGTCCTTATAGAATCTTGAAAATGGTTGGTAAAGTGGCTTATGAGTTAGAGTTGCCAGCAGAACTAGCAGCGGTATATCCGGTCTTTCACATTTCCTTGTTGTAGAAGTTTGTGGGTGATCCAACAACCATAGTACCTTTAAAGAGTGTGTCTGTGAAGGATAGTCTCACTTGTGAGGGGGTGTCATTTGAAATTCTTGATCATCAAGTTCGAACTTTGAGAAACAAAGAAGTCGCTTCAGTTAAGGTATTGTGGACGAGTCAGTCCGTAGAGGGAGTTACTTGGGAAGCAAAAACAACCATGAAAGCCAAGTATCCTCATCTCTTTCCTTCCGAATCCATTCCAGCTTGAGGGAATAGTTCATCTCCACTTTTTATGTTACTCTTGCATAAATTCAGTCTTATTATCATGTCCCCTGTCATGACCAAAAGGCACCCCCTAGACATAACAGGGCACATAGAACCCTGAAAGGGCACCATGTAAGCCACTTAGCATATCATAACATAAGCATAGAACAATAAAGAGTAAAAACACATTTCAAGTCCAAAATTTCATAAAGGAAAGCGGAAGTCTACACTAGTCTCAATTAGCCATCTATTACAATACTTGAATCAAATTGGGCCTAGCCTATACAACGTGTCCAAAAATGAAAATACGATAAAAGAAACTACAAAGATAGAATCCTTCCTCGAATCATGAGAACTCACCAACAAGCTAGGAGAAATGATCAAATCCAAGTTGTAACCACAATGGGGACCACCTTGAAAATCGGACTCTACACTTGCGAAAAGTGTAGGAAAATATTGGTTAGTACAAAAATGCTCTAAGTATGATAGTCATGCATAAAATCCTTGAAAATATGCTAAAGAAGACATTTAAGTTGAATTTATGCAATTTACTAAGTTAAAGCATCATTTAAAATATAATGGAAAAGCATAAGTCATAAGCATAATCAACTCATAAATCATCATACCATAAAATGAACATACCATAAATATCCTCAAAAGCATACTTGTGCAATGCATGAATATGATTCCATAATCCCATCCATACTAAGTAAAGCTTCTTTGAGTAGCTATAGTTCATAATTCATATTCTTGTTCATACTATCATAGTGGGATAAGCCTTAACCGACATAGACCATGTGAGCTAAACATGGACTCCGGTGTCTACTCCACACCGAAAAGGGGTACGGTTGTCGTACTTGCATAAGGTAGAACCATACTCTTAGCTTAGGTGGATCCACTAACTAAAGACCTATGAGGGCACATAGTTGATGGGATAAGGGGATTGCAACTAGAAAACCCGACCTCTACTAATGTGAGGGCTTCCATCCCAAGAGATTGCTCCTAGAAACTTGTCTTCTACTAACGTGAGGACTTCCATCTCATATCACTATCCACCCGGTGCTAAGCATTAATACCCACGGAGTTCATATTAAGTCTTGACTTAAGTTCATACTCATGGAAGAATGTCTTGACACTCAATCCAACATAACTCCTACTGTAGCTCATATATTCAATAGGTAAGAATAACCTTCCAACCTTAGAATCATCATATTGTGATAAAACCCTTCACATCATATCATATCCATATATAAGTGTGTACATGAGGATAACCTCTAGTAACACAACAACTAGAACATGATCATATTCACTTTACTCTCAAAGTGTTATTGAAACATATACATAACCTTCATAATCAGCATAATTCTCATACTTTGCCCTTCAAGGACCATATATCATATTCAATCAACACATCTAGAATTACTACATTAGACAGGGATAATAACATGATTCAATTAGTTCAATTACTATAAGCATAATCTCATAATACTCTTCTTTCTACAATTCACCCTCATCACAAGGTCATAAATTGGGACTATGGGAATTTCATGGATTCTTGGGAGATTTCATCATGAAACCATAATAAATCATCAATTAAATCATAATATATAGTAATTAAATCCATAAAATCATTTTTGAAAGGAATCCATGACTTGAAGTAAAACCCTAGCTTTTTGGGGAATTTCTATCTTTGAAATTGAGTTTTGGAGGGACTCCATGGATGAAGGACTACCATAACTTAGCTTTGAATTCCAATGAACTTGAGTAGAAAACCATGTTCCTTCAACCCTAGCTTCACTTTCCTTCTTCTTCTTCTTCTTTGGAGTTCTAAAGAGAGATTTTTTGGAGAGGGCTTGGTCTTTCTTTTGGAATTTGGAATTATGAGGAAGATGACTTAATTTAGGGACTTAAAAACCTTATATAGTTAGTCTAATTTAGTGTAAAATGACATCACTTAATATTAACTAAAACCAGAAAACCCCATAATGTCCCTAAGTGTAACTGTTAAATAGGAGTTCCTAGCCTTACCCACAACCCACCATTGATGGACCGTGGCTGGACCCACAACCCGTGCTGGTGAACCGTGGTTGGGGTTCTGGGACGTGGTTCTTGGGTCCTTGACCCACAGCCCCTAACCCACGAGGAGTGGGAGGACCTATGGCGTATGGGTTGCCCTCGTGGGTCACTGCCCACGTAGCATCCTTATGGTCCTCCTCAAGGACCCATGGTTGGTCCTTGGGGTTTGAACCTTGATGTTCTAACATGAAAACATTTATTTTAAGGTACGGGGAGGTACATTCAAGGCTCTAACCCAAACGTCAAGCTCTAGTTTAGCCTATTAGTTTCCAAAGTGTTACATTCCCTCATTTATACTTGCATTTTAAGCATATTTGCATGTTCTTGGAACTTAGTTCAGTCATATTTTAGTTTCCAGTACTTAGTGGTAGTGATTGCAGCTCATTTCCCTCCATATTCAGCTAGTTTAGACTTCATTCGAGGGTGAATGTTCCCAAGAAGGAGATATTGTAACACCTCAGAGCATATCAGACCAAAACAACATAAAAATGGGTGAACCACGACAGGGTTCACGAACTGTGAATGGAATGATAGTCCATTGACCTATCCGTGGTTTACACCCAGCCCAGGAATGGTGGACCACAGGACCCTTCACGGGTCGTGGACCACCACACGAGTCGTACTGGTGCTCGTGGTAGAGATACAAAACCTCTCATGCCCTGATATCATACCACGAAGCCCTCCATGGGCCATGGTCTTGATAACGGGCCATGGGAGGGTCCGTGGACCTGAGCCAATAGACAACCTACCCAAGTGAGGGACCACGGTGACCTTCACGGTTTGTTGTCCTCAACACGGTCGGTGGTAGGGATCATGATCTTTTCCCCTATGTGTTGGACACCTAAACTACGTTGTTTAATTCCTAAACTACGTAGTTTTGGTCAGCTTGAGCCTAGTAACTTAGTCAGAACTTACCCTAAGCGATTCATTCACCAAAAATTCATCAGACTTAGAGCAAAAAGGTAAAATCAGGCGATAGCTTTCTCAAGAACACCTAGCAAAGTTTCTCTAGTTCCAACCCCGAAATGAAAAGATTTCTCCATGAATATCGTTACTAGGTATGTGGAGTTTCACTGGTGGATTCCCTTCATCCACTAGGTCCCTAGATTTTAGACAGAGTCTTGATTCCTAAATATTGCTTAGACCTAGGGTTTCTAGAATTTCAGATAATTGGTGTAATTTAGCATTTAGGGTATTCCTAATCAGATTATCATGTATTTGTAACAATGTTGCTTAGTTCCTTGCATAAAATTCAGAACCCTAGTGGTGTAGATTCGTTTAGTTCATGAAATACACTAGCTAGGACAAATAAACATATATACATGCCTTAGTTTTCAAAAGTTTCATTATCAGTACTTTAATATTGCATTTTCAGTTACAATGTCAGAATATTAAGTTATCCAGTATATTTCAGTTATGTTGTATTGAACACATTTCTAGTTGGGAGTAGGCTTAACACCGAGTTGGACTAGGGTCAGTCACCTTCATAGTCCCAAAACTACATGCCCCCGTAGGTTTATAAGTCCCCTCTGTTGGGCATCAATTTAGTGATCACACCAGTCATGCCTCTATACCCCTAAGGTATATTGGGTCCTCTCGATGGGGTGTATACATCAGACTCCACATTTAGCTCACGTGGTTTTATGTCAGTTAATAGTAGCTCCCACAGTCAGATTCTAGTGTATTGACCAGGTTACCAGTTACATTTTTAGTATTCAGTCTCAGCATGTTATGTACTTGGTCATTGCATTAAGTATAGTTCATTTTAGTATACCTCAGTATCTTTATTATGTTCAGATTATATCATTGCTCAGTATGCTTTGTTCAGTTATATGTTTGTTCAACATTATCTTATCCTGCATGCTCAGTACCTTTCAAGTACTGATGCATACTCTGCACTATATGTTTTCGTGATGTAAGTTCAGGTCCTCAGCATTCAGATCACGTGTAGATCGGTCCTCGATCCGTATTTAGTAGTATCAATGGTGAGTCATCATTCTTCAGGGATGATAGAATGTTCTTTTACATTCAGTCTTTTAATTTTTGTTTCAGTTTTGTTAGAGTTAGCTTGGGGGCATGTCTAAGCATCTCTAATAAGTTAGAGGCTTATTTCTGACATAGATAGATTCAGCTTTGGTATTTGAGTTATAGTTCAGTATCTTAAACTCTTGTTCAGTATTTATATATTCAGACTTAGATTGGGTATCCCCTATCATTTTAGTTTATTTCATGTTTTAAGATTTCGTATATTATATTTTGTTCAGTTGTTTAAGTATGCTTATGATATGCTAGATCAGAGTTAGCTTGGGGTCCTCGTGAACCTAGGTTCCGTGTTTACGTCCAGGGGGTAGCCTCTGGGAGTGATAGTATAGGTTTTGGATAACTCTATAACTAATGCTCTACATCCACCTCCGATGGATTTAGGATTTGAAGAATGTGTGTTAGAGTTGAAATTCTACCACAGTTCATTTGATTAACTCATATATAGGGTTCGAGTGAAAGCTAACACAGTACGATCTAAATCCCATGAACATACTCATTTGCCCCTCTCTAGAAATTTAACTTTGAGTGCCCTACTAAAACTTTAATGTTTAATCTGAGCAAATAGAGTGTGATGAAACTCTAACCATAGATTTAGGCTTAAGAACTCCTCTATATATATATATTTGTGAATTTATATCAATAAACAATGTCTAGCGGTCTTTTATTAATAATATAATTAAAAGAAAACCTCAACAGAGATAAGTACAAGCAAGGGGGGCTAGACCTTACTTTACCAATTCTAATGATGTAAGAAACCTCTACTAACTAACCCGTATGAAGAAAATAAGAGCTCAGAGAAGTAATTATTCTATAATTATTACAAAGTTTATTATACACTCTATAAAGATATTACAAATGAGGATGCTTAAGTAGGGAAAAATTATAAAAGCCATGATGAAATTTGAGTAATTGTTTTACTAAAGTATGAACTAGAAAAGCCCTTCTAAAGTAACCTGAAGTATTTTCCTCTTCAAATCTTTCTAACAAAACTTGATACTTCATCAACTCTTCTTACTGTCAAATGTTAAAAACATAATTAATTAAATGAAAAATATGTATTCTCTCTAACACTTTAAGATTTTAGATAAAATGATCACACACAGAAGTCATGCGTTCGAGTTTCAATTCAAGTTTTATAAAAAATCACGTCCTTGACACATAATAAAAGATTAGTACTCCACATATATGGATCACGTTGAAGATGTAATTAAGTTTACCCTTTTAATTATGTGATTAAAAGTGTACACTTTCTATGCATGATAGATGGTTATGATTGAGAATTTAGGAGTTAATTAAACCGTGTATAATGTGAAGATATTGAAATAAATCATAATAAGTTGTTTTAATATTTCAAGATATCAATGTCATGCTTTATTGTTTATGATTAATTTTTTCCCATTGTTGAAAATTAAATTTAGTTTTTAAAAGGTATAAAAGTATAGCACTGTGAGATCACTTAATCTATTCACATTTTACAATAAGTTTACTATATTTTTCTGTAATTATTGTAGGTTGATCTGATCCGAGTACATTTATATCCTCACAGTGTTATGAAAGGCACCCTTAAAACCTAAAGAATGGCACACAATATGTTGAACAATTTGGCTCGTTCTAATTCCTCTCAAACTTTTGAGTAGCTCCCTGGAGGCATGAAAAATGTATTTTCAACTAAAATAATCATGTAAGCTCACTACCCAAATTGGTGAGACTGTTGGAAGAAGAATCAAAGTTTAATGACTATAATGACCATTAACCATAAGTTTTTTGACCATCTAGGACATTAAGTCAAAGTTTAAATTCATGTAATATTGTTATTAAGAGACTGCATAAATTCAACTCTTTGATCATTTCATTTTTTTCTTCTTATTTTCTCTATTACTTTTTGTGTAATTTTTTAGAAGAATTCAAGAATATTTGCAAAAGAATGAAGTGCTTGCGAACTGCTAATGAAGAAAAAGAAGAGGTTAACTCCCTTTTTTTACTAAGTAATTTGTGATTTTTTGTGTGTATGAAGATTTAACCAATGAGATAATAGCCACAGATCGTTTGCTTGGTGTGATAAGAAATTTTTCTTAGGGTTAATGTTATTCCGCATTTATGGTGATAGTTAATCCTAGGGTAAATTTTATACTAAAATGATGGTATTAGATATCACATTTAGTAGGTGAGATCCAGGGTGAGCCCATTTGAATTTAGTCGTATGTAGGGTTTGAGTGAAAGCTACTAGGGTTCGATACGAATAGAGAGGATGGTCAATAAAAGTAAACCTCTAGAAATGATAGGGATTATGTTTAATGATTTCCTTTTTAAGTATTTATGACTTTGTCCTAAAATATCAATGTTGAGTCTGAGTAAATGGAATATGTTTCATAATCCAACCTGAGATTTAGAATTAAGAACTTCTGCATTTTTGGCCTCTAAATGGAACTAATTCTAATTTTTTTGATCAAACATATTATGCCTTTTATTTTTTCCCTTTATTGTAGTACTTCTGTATCTTCAATTTTATCATAGTGCATGAAAAAAAAAGAATCTATTTGCCTCATTATTTTACTGTTCAATTATGTTTAGGTTTGAACTTTTCATTTTAATATAGGTGTTACTTCTTTGTAATTGTGAAAAGAATTGGAGAGAATAACTTCTCTTTTTTTTTGGTACAAAAGGAAATAAGATATTATATTTTAATATGCATCATTACAAGATAGTGACAGAACATGGTTGTTGATAGTATTTAGACGAATGAGAGAGGTTGATTCCAATATTTATTAATACTAGATGGCTTCAAATGCCTAGCAAAAGAAGTTCCCGCTCTATTTGCTTCCAACTTCTTCACTGCAAACAACGGAGGAATTGCTAACAACAAAAATTATCTGTCCAATTTTAACTTAGTCCCCTCCTTTGCCATTTGATTTCCTTCTCGAAAGCTATGCTACACAAGAGGGTTCCCTAAACGTTGCAGTCAGATAAAATATTATTGTAATACAGGTTGCCATCCTTTAAGATTTGGTAATTTCTTTAAAATCAATGGAGATTTCTAGGGTCTTAGATTGAGAGTAATGGATAGGCTTTACGGGTAATTTAATCTCAAGATACAATGTTAGGGCTGAAAAGGTAAATATGTATAAATACAATAACATTAGAAGCTAATTAAGGAAGGAAATTAAGAGGAAATATGAGCATGCAATAGACTGTGATTCCCATTCATCAAGAATATAGAGATCATCACATACAGGTCCTTTACAATTAACCTGATTCGTTCCAAGGTCATGAAATGAGATATAACAATTAAGATCTCTTGCATGATTACTAACGTAAAACTCAAATTAAAGTTTAATTGCTGGAGACTTAAGACAAATGACAGGGTAATAAAGGAGGTTGATTTAATAGTTCAAATCCAACATTGGTATAAGTTGATCCTTCAAATACAATAATTGGATACAATACTTTGTTCAGCCGGAAGTTAGAAAAAATATTAGGGTTACATGTCATGTGATTTGTGGTTCCTGAATCAATAAATCAATTGTTTGAATAAGTAATAATACATGCTTTTCCATACTAGCAAAGGTAGTAATTGAAGAATATTGCTTAATTGATTTTTGATACTGAGTAAATCTAGCATAATACTCTGTCAAAAGAAAAATTGTTTTAATCGATGATGAATTATGAAGAATATCTATCTTACTATTATCCTTATCTGAATTCTCCCTTTATTCTCCTTTATTATCATTGGTTTTCCCAATTATCAACTCACAATACCCAATCGAACAAGTGTTAGGTTGCATGACACATTGTGCTAAGAGTTACAGATAATCCATATATATTAGTACACCTTCATGAAAAAGTGGAGAGCTACAACTTGAAAATGTTATTAGAGGAGAAAGTAGACCGGGGAACATGAAATGGTAGAAATTGGAAGAGAAAATTTGTGAAAGAGGAGTTGAAAACAACATAGATACTACTTATTGGATTAGCGAGAAATGCATATACTTAACGCGTATTGTGGAATTTAATTTGAATCATTAATACCAAACAAGGTTCAAGATGATCATGTATCTATTATGTAAATTCTTTGACTTAACGAGTTAAGAGTGTGTTAATATTAAAACATCTATACTTAATTGATTATTCTTTAATTATTTCAGTTTGTTGACATATTTAGCTGGTGGATTTGATTAGTTGACAGGCAAGACATTGTTGGAGTAGTAATCTTATCTTTGGGAGAAAGACTTTTAAGTTTATAGTTGAATTTTTTTCGAAGTTCTGCCTTATCTCACTACCTTCGATCCAAAACATGCACTACAATCTCCACTCTTTGATTTGTTGTTTTTAGTGTTTCTATTGGATGGTGTTTATTATTGCTAACATCATTTAATTTTCGTTAAAAGATTGCACCATTATGACCATATCTTTCTTTTATCTGTTTTGGTATCCTCTTGCAGATAGGTATATTTATGGAAATTACTAAAATAGTCAAGTTAAACGTTAAAGAGTCAGATAGCGTTGGCGATGTCAAAGCTTTGCTATATGATAAGGAAGGCATGCCGGTATCTCATCAACAATTGTTTTCAGAAGATAATATCCTACTGGATGGACGGAAGTTAGTTGATTATGGCATTTGCAAAAACTCCACCCTTCATGCTGTTGTAGAAGATACAGCCCCAGTGATCACATTATTTGTAAGGAGATCCTATCTTGAAGATATCATTATTGTTTATTCGAAGATTTATGATACTATCCAGGATGTCAAATTTTGGATTGCTGCTAAACAAGGAAAAAACATTGGCGAATTCTCTCTCATTCATGATGGGAAATTTCTGGAAGAGGACAAACCCTTATCGTTTCTCAAGATTGGTGATGGTTCAGTTCTTCGTATGGTGCTCAATCGTAATGACAAGTTTCTTATCTTTGTCATAACGCGAACTCATGGAATCATACAAAATAGAAGTCAAGGCTACCTTATGTGTTCGTGATATTAAAATTGTTATTGAGAGCAAGGTTGGCTACTCACTTCATAATATGGATTTGTTTATGGGAGAACAAAAACTAGACGATCAGAAGGAATTGTATCAGCATGATATCAAAGAAGAGTGTTTCTTAAAATTATTGAAAGCATAAGGATAAATTGTCTTGGAACCTATGGAAAGAGTTTATGATCATGAGATAACTTATTTCTCGAACCCTTAGCATAAGTTATCTCGTGATTAGTTATCTCATGTTGATGATCGGTCAGACAACTTGTGTTTGCTACAATATTTTTTGCAATATTTGCAATATTTTGACACTGTTTCTTTTTCATGTACTCTTATTCAAGTAGAATCTGACATCTTTCTTGCTTTGGAAACATTTTAACTTTTATCGTTTTTATTATACCCTTACAGTGTGTTATATTTTACTTTTTATATTTTTTTCTTGGATTATGATTTTTTGTTGTTCAGTTGGTGAGTGAAAAAAAAAATTAAGAAAAAAAATATTAAATATTAATAGTTGGATCTGTCGATTGTCTCAACTGCTTGTGAAGTTAATCAGACAAGCAGTGGCTCCTATGAACGTGAAATTAAATGTGTTCAGCCAGACTATGTGGGTTGTGTATTAGTCCATCAAAATGTCAACAAAAGTTTAATCTGAACAAATAATTTTGAGATGTAGCGAGTTCAACACTAAGAAATTTAAAGATAAAACTCATCGAATTTAAATTCTAGATCTGCGTCTACTTATAGTGTCAGACAATGCTAGTTTGTAAATTCTATCAGTAAGATTCCAATCATAGGCTTTAATCTCACACTAACCCGTCAATTTGGGATCCAAATTAGAGATTTTCCTTCGGAGGTATCGAGAAGGATTTGAAATGGAATAATATCGATTCATACAGGAAAGTTGTCTTCAGTTTCCTATTTGATTTATTTGTCCGGCAGATTGGATTTCCTTTTCCGAATGGTGAAAACATAACTAATTAAATAATTGTATATTCTTTTTAACACATTATGCTTTTAGATGAGATGATCACAGGCAAAGGTCATGCATTCCAATTTCACCACCAGATATTTCAAAAGAAAATTCCACATGCTTGACATAGGAAAAAGGATATAATTGATTAAATTGAAGAAAACACTCTCTAAATATTATATATGTACATGTGATTGAGAATTTAGGAGTTAAACCTTTCAAAATGTAAAGATCTTGACTACATCATAATAAGTTCTTTTATTATTTCCAGATATCAAAGTCAAGCCTTATTGTTTATAATCATTTTTTTACCATTAATGAAGAATTAAATTTAGTTTTTAAGAGGCATAAAAGTATAATATTATTGTTCGGTTTTAAAAGGTGTGAATGAAAAATGAAGGGCTGTGACTTTTCTGAAGTTTTGTGACTTTTTCAAAGAGTTGTGATTTTTCTGAAGAGTTGCGACTTTTTCTGACTGGTTTTGACTTTTTCGAAGGGTTGTGACTTTTCAGAAAGGTTGTGACTTTTACGAAAGGTTGTGACTTTTCAAAAGGGTTATGACCTTTTTGATAAGGCATACTACCCTTTGTTGTCTATAAATAGAGGGGTTCCTCTGATTTTTTGAATAACAATTTTTCAGAACC
Organism: Solanum commersonii; assembly: GCA_029007595.1. Lineage (NCBI taxonomy): Eukaryota > Viridiplantae > Streptophyta > Magnoliopsida > Solanales > Solanaceae > Solanum > Solanum commersonii. The sequence continues at coordinate 2,141,844 of JAJTWQ010000060.1, forward strand.
TCTTCCTATTCAACATAAAAAAGTACTATTGTACTTTACTATCGTTGAGTGATTATCTGATACCGTGGTTTAACGTACCAATACACCCATGAGTAAAATCTTCTATTATAGGAGGATATATTTCATTAAGTTCGGTTACTTGAGGGGAAGAATTTTCTTAAGGACACACCATGCATTCAAGGGTCTCCATTTTCTTCTTTTCAATGTTGTTTCTGGTTTGTTGCAGATTATATTTTTTTTATTGGTTTTAAATTTTTGACTTTTAAAATATACTTTAAACTTTGATATTTCTTACGAAGTTCTCCAAAGTTATTGTTCTAAATATTTTAGTAATACAGATTAAACAACAACTCCTTCATCTATTTAAATTTTACTTTTGAGGTTAGTAAAAATGTATATAAAAGATGTAGGCTGATTTGAACTGTATACATACATATTCACATAAATAAGTTTTGATTAGTGAAGACTTAAGTTATTCAATCAGCGAACATCCGAACTTTGGTACCTTTTTTAACCTCATGATGAGATGAGTCGACATCGAGGTGCCAAACGACTCTGCCGATAAGAGCTCTTGGGAGTCATCAACCTATTATCCCCGTTGAACCTTTGATCCATTGAGTGAGAGCCCTTTCACATGGAGCTCCCGGATCATAGGTTGATCTAATCTGAGTTTATTCGTATATTCACACATACAAGATTTTATCAATTAATGAAGAATTAAATTTATTTTTTTAAAATAAAAAGAGTGTAATTATGATATTACTTAATCTATTAACATTTAAATTTTGAGGTTTAACAGTTTTTTCCATAATAAATGTTGATATTATGAGATTACTTAATCTAATCACATTTTAATTTGAGGTTTAACATTTTTTTCCATAATAAATTTTGACATTATGAGATTATTCAGTCTTTTAATTCATATTTTACTTTGATGTTTAATATTTTTTCCTATAATAGATGTAGGTTGATTTGATCAAAGTATATTCATATTCACATATACAAGACATTGTACTAGAAAGTTAAAGTTCTTCTATGTGCTTGGGATACTTGTTTCTTACACCACCTTCTTTTTTTCTTCTTATTTTGAATATTGTTTTTAGGAGATTTCAAGCTTTGCAAAAGATAAAATCGAGCATTAAGTGCAAGAGAACTGTTGTCAAAGATGAAAAAGAAAAAGAGGATTGCTCCTTCTAACAATCCGATATAAAATGTTATTTCGCGTTTGATTAGCTTCACATTCAAGACTTGAATTTTTTGTTTAAGTTTAGGATTCAGCTGTAAGTCATATGATTTATTGGGGTTTGAAATCAATTATTTAGTAATATATTTTAACACATATACAGAGTCGATGCTAAAGTATTTGGTATACATTTTCAAATAAATCTGTAACTGATGCTCTACATCCACCTCTGGCGAATCTAGGATTTGAAGACTATAAGTTCGAGTAGGAATTCCACCATAGTCGATTTGATTTATTTATATATAGGGCTTGAGTGAAAGATACAGAAGTTCGATCCAAATCCCTTGAACATACAAATTTGTCTCTCTCTAGAAAGTATACTTATGATTTCTGCTTTATATATCTCTGAGTCTCTTACTAAAACTTTATTGTTGAAACTGAGAAATAGAGTATGAGTGGAACTCTAACCTGATATTTAGGCTCTAATGCCCTGACGGTGGGGCCTTATTGGGTAGGGCCAACCTAATAGGGACAACACACACCCCACTTCAAGTGCACCTATGTATTCACTGAATCACTCTTTTTGCCTAGTCAGTGGAGCTGGTAAACCGTGCAAGCTGGTTAGATAAATGGGGTAGAAGACTTATAGTATCCCTTTTGATTGATCTAGCCTTTCTTTCTCTTCGGTAGTGAATCACCTACTAAAATCGATAGGCTTTGAGACGTACTAAGGCGGGTTATGGACTCTTTCAATAGGTAAGGGAAGAACGCGCTTAGGCCTGGCAAATGTTGTACAGTTGAGTGGTAGAGGACTTTAAACTTTCTTGGGCAAGATACAATGCATTATTTATGACATGATTTTTACTTTAAATTTTGCATTCTCCGAGCTTTTCGTATGTGCTATGGAATGTTTTTCATTTGCTCATGATTATGATTGTTAACTTGACACAATTTAAATACTGTTCTAGTTTTGTTTATCCTCTTGCAGATGACTAAAGGTGTGGAGCTCACTATAATAGTTAAGGAATCAGATAGTATCAGACATGTCAAATCTTTATTACATGATAAGGAGGGCATACCGGAATGTCTTCAACAACGATTTTCAACAGATGTTTGCCTAGCTAACAAACGATGAACATAATTTAATGGATTGTGGCATTATCGAAAATTCCACCCTTCATGCTTATATCGACAATTGAGTCCCCAAGATATTTTGGTGAAGAAACCCTATGCTAGTAGTGCAATTACGGTTTATTCAAGGACTTTCGATACGATCCAGTATGTCAAATGTAGGTTTGGGGTCAAAGAAATTTTCTCTTATTCATGACAGAAAGCTTCTTGAAGAAGACAAAAGCTTAGCTTTTTACAAAATCGATGGTGGATCAACACTTCATATGGTTTCCAATCCGAGAGACAAGTTGTTATTTCTGTGGTAATGCCAATGGAAGAAATTGTTAAGGTAGAAGTCGAGGTTACCTTAACTGTTTGCGACATTAAAACAATTATAGAAAGCAGAGTTGGCAACTCGATAAATTCTATGGATATGATTCTTCAGAAATGGAAATTGGATGATTCGAAGACATTAAATCAGTGTGATCAGGGGCGGACCCACGTGTGTCCTTCAAGATGCACGTGCACCCGTTAACTTTGGATATATATATAATTGACATAAAATTGTTTCAAATTATCATTGTATTAAAAATAGTTTTATAATCAAATTGCATGAATATTGTTCATTTTCAAAAAAAATAGTTCAAATATTTGGAATCTACTCTTGGATACCAAATTGATAAATTGATATTTTTATTTGAATTTCATTTGAACTTTTTCTTTTGCAAATATGCTGTACTCTTTCAGTTTAAAAATGATTAAAAAGTCATTTAATCTAAAAACTTCTACACCAAATTGCAATATGCAATGAGATAATAAATTAAATTTCTCACAGAATAAATTTAACAAAGTATTAAAGGAAGTACTCTATGACAATATGCACGGAAGTATATACATTTAAAACAATTAATGTCCTCGTTTATAACATTCAGTGAAAAGTGTATTGTGGATTACTAAATGTTTCATTGGGACAAATAGTTTCGACTTAAAAGATAATTATTTTTTAATATTAAATAACATACCATCTCAAACATATCAAGAATGAGATTTAAACCACAAATAGATATACTTGAAAAGGGAGAATTTCTGACCAATAGAACACAAATAGAATAATAGGACAAAGACAACTTCGTGTAAGCTTTTATAGAATATTGCAATGTAAAGAACAAGAAACGGTTTGAAGAGAAAATTATTAATGCGGAAGATGAAACAATAATGTGGAATACGAAAGATTGAATCAATCTTAATAACTAAACAAATTGTGAATGACCATGTTCTGCCATAGCTTAAGTGTGAAGCATTAAACTACTGTTGGAATGAGTATAAACGGAAGAAGCTCAAAGGATAATAGTAAAAGCCTCATTAAGAAATGATAAGCTCTAACATCTAACCATGTATTTGGTCTAATTAACTTTTTATTATTTATTTAATAGAAAAAAATAGTGAAGGGTATTTTCGTAATTCCTCTTTGAGTTGTTGTATATGAATTTTTATAGATTCATTAGAAAAATAAAAAATTTATGCAAATCGTGGAAGTGAGTAATATTTTTTTAATGTGCGTCAAGAAACACCAAATGAGGGGCACTTTGTATTGTTTAAAATCAATTCCTTTGAAGCTACCATCAGTAAATCGATTCCATTGAAGCTATTATCGGTAATTTTTAAACTTTGTTTAGTAATTAACACACTTCCAATAAAGTCACAAATGACTAATTTGAGACAAATATCAATACATACTTACGATAATGATAAAAAAATTCATAAAAATTAGATTGGTGAAGTCTAATAGAGAAAAAAAAACCCAGACAAAATATAGAAGAAAAAAAATACAACATACACATCATTCGTATGACTTTATTCATATAGATTGTAGATAGAAAATAAATATAGAATCAATAAGTTATCCGTATTTAAAATTCGGAAGCTAGAAGTTTAAAAAGAAAAACAAAAGGCACGGACTATGAGAGGGTAGTAATTGCACTGACAAATTCTATAATTTGCAAATTATGTATAACAAAGTATGCATCATATGTTTCTCCAGAATAAGATAATACTTATTTCTGGTAGAGACAAAATTTAGCAGCGGTGCTTAACATCATATTCATTGCTTCACACACTATGGCATATACACACATAGAGACATATATGACATATATATATACACACACACACACACATATATATATATATATGGAACATGCTTTGCATATATATTTTCAGCTTTTATTATAAAATTTGTGTAATAAAATAATAAATCAAAAATGTATTTTAAAATCTATGTCACTTGAGCAAATATTTGTTGTTATGACAAGGAGACACCATTTAAAATTTGTGAATTTAAAATTTGAACGTGTATTGTATTTATTGTAATTCATTACTTTAGTTGTTTATTTGCTAAATAGAAATAATATCGAAAAAGCGGACAAACACAGTTACCATATAGCAATAAATACATGAAGAAAATCAATATCATATAGCCCCATAATGGTATATAGAAATTTGTCGATTGAATTTCATGCTCTAGATTACTCTGAATGCACGTAAATACCTCTAACTCTAAATATTAAATTAACTAAGAGAATTGAAATTTAAAGACAAAATAAATCTTAAAAGTTATCAATAACTGATCAAACAGGATGAATAGCCATATTTCTCGACAAAACTTGCTAACAAAGCAAAATAGATGTACATTTATCAATTTAGCTCAAACGTTACATTTATCAATTCAGCCCAAACGTTTAAATTTGTTGTTTGATTTTATAGCTATTTCTTTTATAATAATAACATATCTGTGAAATTTGCCTAGGCAGTGTTGTGCACAAACCTTACCTCAATTTAGAAGACCCTCAACTTGAGTCGAGTATAGCAAATCAGAGTAATTATGAAAAATAAAAATTATAGTGAAGAGAATATAATACAATATAACAACTATTACGAAAACAGCAACAACAACAAAAAAAGTGCAAAACCGAATCATCATAAAAACAATTGGAGGTAGAAAGCAAAGCCAAGGTAGTACAAGAATAAAAGTACTACTATGATAGACACCACTAAGACTAAACCCTCCGAAAAGCAAGAGAACACTCCACTACAACCTTCTACTTTAATCGTTGATCTTCATGGTTAAGCAATATCTATAATTGATGACATCAGATTCTTTTTTCTTATGAGCTTTGTAAGGCGAATTAGCTTATGTATTTGCCAATAATAATTTTACCTCATGCACATGATATTTATAAGACAAAAGTTTTGCTAGAATTCTGTAGAAAGCTCAAAAGTTATGTTGGAGAATGGAGAGACATAAAGTTTGCCTAGAATTCTGTAGAAAGCTCAAAAGTTATTTTGGAGAATGGAGAGACATTCTTAAAATGACTTTCAAAATACCTTTTAATTTTTAATAATTAATATAATATAATAATATATAATAATTATTTATTATTTAATATTAATATAACATTTTGAATTAAGATAGAGGCAAAATAATATTTAACCTTTTAGTTTTGTGGCCTCCCCCTTTTAGTATAATATATATATATATATACCTTGAGATAGAAATATGTTTTATTAGGCACTACTAGAGACTGAAGCCAATTGGGTTAGCTAGTTTAGACGCAAAACTCCTTTGGCGTTAGGGGACTGGGTTCAAATCACATTTGCTATTTTTTTTTTCATTTTCTTATTTTATTCAAGTTTAAAAATATTGAATAAAATAAGGAGATGACTAGTTTCAAACTTGCGACCTCATGGTGCAAAGTGAAATTTAAAACTACCACTCTAGAAAACAAACCTTATCTAATAGTCTTTTATTAATTTATATTTATACATAAATAACCTAGTTTTATATATATGTTTAATAAAACTATCATATGAACTTATATTGGGTACATACTTTAACTAATGTGCATTAGTCTTTGGTGGTGCACCCGACGTCTTCAAATCCCGGGTTTGCCTCTGAGTGTGATATCAATGATATTTTTTCTATAATTATTATTGGTTGATCTTATTCGAGTAAATTTATATCCTCATAGTTTTATCAAAGGCACTCTTAAAACCTAAATCAAGGCACACACTTGAACATTTCGGCTCGTTATAATTCCTCTCAAACTTTTGAGTAGTTTCCTAGAGGTATGAAAAATGCACTTTCAACTAAAATAATCACGTAAGCTCACTACACGAATTTGTGAGACTTACGGAAGAAAAAACAAAGTTGAATGACTATAATTACCATTAACCATAAGTTTTGTGACCATTAGGGATATTAAGTCAAAATTTAAATTCATGTAATCTTGTTATTAAAAGGTTGCATAAATTCAACTATTTGACCATTTCATTTTTTTCTTCTTATTTTCCCTATTGCTTTTTGAGTAATTTTTTAGAAAAATTCAAGAATATTTGCAAAAGAATGAAGCACTTGAGAACTGTTGATGAAGAAAAAGAAGAGGTTAGCTCCTTCTTTTACTAAGTAATTTCTGATTTTTTGTGTGTATAAAGATTTAACCAATGAGATAATATCCACAGATTATTTGCTTGGTGGGATAAGAAACAAAAACTCAAAATTAATGCTATTCCACATTAGATTATGGTGTTAGTTAATCCCAGAATAAATATTATACTAAAATTATGGTATTATATATCACATATAGAAGGTGAGATCCAGGGTGAGTCCATTTGAATTTACTCGTACGTAGGATTTGAGTGAAAGCTACTAGGGTTCAATATGAATAGAGAGGATGGTCAAGAAAAGTACACTTCTAGAAATGATAAGGATTATGTTTAATGATTTCCTTTTTAATTATCTATGAGTGTCTCCTAAAATATCAATGTTGAATCTGAGTAAATAGAGTATGTTTCATAATTCAACCTGAGATTTAGGCTTAAGAATTTCTGCATTTTTTTTGCCTATAAATGGAAATAATTCTAATTTTTTTATCAAACATATCATGCCTTTTATTTTTTCCCATTTATTGTAGTAATTTTGTATCTTCAATTTTATCATGATGCATGAAAAAAACAATCTATTCGCCTCATTATTTTACTGTTCAATTATATTTAGGTTTGTACTTTTCATTTTAACTAGTTTTGGAAACGTGTGTTGCTTGTTTGAACTTACTCTATTATATAAAATTTATAAAGACTTATCTTGTTGATAATAAGGTAGTACCACTGTGTGCTACCAAGTTTGTTCCTTTAGTACATGTGTAACACCCATAAAACTAGTAGACTAAATTAGGGCCTTAAGTTAGGGTTCTAAGCCTTGATATGAGGGGTTGTCAAGTCTAGGGATTGGGAAAGGGCCTAAGCTATAAAGGTAGAGTGAAAGAGAACTTGTTTTCCTTGGTGCCTAGTTGGCGATTAGGCAGCATGATCGCCCAAGTGACTTGGCGAATTTGCCAAAGTGCATTTGGGGTCACCTAGTGGGCTGTCCCCTTGGCCTAAGTTCTGGGAGAATGGGCAAGTAAAGTCGTGGCTCACCGAATGGGTTGGCGAGTCGCCAAGCTATTTCCCCCATAGCCTAAGTGGCCAGCCCAATTTATGGAGCTACTGGAAAATTGGGTGAGCCAAGGGTCCACTTGGGGAGTCACCTAGTTCCCTTGGCGGGGCATGAAGGTGCAAAGGGCGAGCTAAGTCATGAGGGTTAGAAAATTTTAAGTTAAAACGTTAAGGGTCTTTAGTTATTTACCAAAGTTCACCCTACATTGTTTTATTCCTTTCCTGGAAACAATATAAGCTTATTAGACCTAAATTTACCTCAATGAAGTCATTCTCCCTAGAATCCAAAGAAAACCCAACTTCATCCTCTCCAAAGAATATTTCTCTCTAGAAAACCTCCATTGAAGAAGAAGCTAGAGGTTGGAGCTAAGGTCAAGAACAAAGGCTCCATTGCTAACGGCTTGTGCTAGGGAATTGATTAAGGTATGTTTAGCTTTTCATCTATTGGTTCTTCAACCCATAGTGTCCCCTAGAATTTCCCTAATTTGTGAAGAAGAACCCCAATCAAGCTAGGGTTACTTCCAATCTATGGGTTTTAGGTGGGTATGATTCCAATAGGTTGGATACTACTTATATATGATTAATTTTAGTGTTGATTCATGATATTATGAAGATTTTATGTGAATTCCTTGATTAATCCTAATTTTCAAAGTATGGGGATTTATGCTTTTGGATGAGAAATTGATGATTCTTGCTAGATTCTCTTGAGTTGTTATCTTGAATAGAACTTATCCAATAATAGAAATATGAAATCATTAATTGAACTAGACTTATGCATGTATGATAGGACATGGATTAAAATTGGGACTTTTGATGAATTTTGGTTAGAATCGCCTATGATTAAGGCTTAGGACTAATTTGTCTTGTGATCTAGACTAGTATGATGATTGTTGAATAAATCTTGAATGTAGGGTTTGAAGTCATAATGTTGATCACTAGGGCTTGTATAGTAAGTTTAATATGATGAGAGAGCAAGCAAGTATGTAGAATGTGAAAGGCCTTCTCACATAGAATGATTCTAGATTAAAAGGTTAATCACCTAAAATGAATCATGTTTGTTAGAATAGAATAGCTTGAAGTTGAGTCTTATGATTCCTTCAAGTGTAGTTGACTTATATAGATTGGGATGGTAGATCTCATGGTAGCTTGGGATTGAGGAATTATGCTCTCCAAAGGTTAGCTTGAAATAGCATTGGTAGGATACTTTTCACGGTAGCTTGCATGAGTATAGGCATGGTAGCCTAGGGTAGATTGAACTAGCATCGTTAGAATGCCTTCATGGTAGATTGACTTGGTTAGGACAAAACCATTTCATGGTGGCTTAGGATTGAGACACCAGACTCTCCTAAGGATAGCTTAGGGTTGAGGATTCATACTCCCCTAAGGGTAGCTTGCGTCATATTGAATGTTTGCATGGTAGCTAGGGTTGTATACTTGTATCCTTCTTTGGATAGGTTGGATTGCATGATAGGGTGTTTTCCATGGTAGTTAGGCCTAGCAGAGTAGTATGTTATTCTTTGGTAGTTGAAAATGATAAATAGTAAGCATTGAGTAAGCTAGCCGAAAAAAGTACTTAGTGTGAATGGTAGCTTAGGATTATATTCATACATGGCACAATTATGACTTGAAGCTACTTATGAAGTGTCCCCTTATGTGATGTATGCCTATCTTGTATTGTTAATATAGTTACCTTCCATGATATGATTGACTTTAGTTGATAGTTACTTGTCAATATGAAGTGGGTTTATAGTGACACTTAGGGATAGCAGTTATGAACATGGTGACTTCAAAGATATGCTTAGTGTGTGTTGTATTATGGGATGCGACATATGCATTGCACAAGTGTGCCTTGAAGTTACTTAGGAGTATAAGCGCTCTTATGACATGAAGACCTAAGTCTTGATTATGAATATGGACTATGCCCAAGAATGACCAAAAAGAGGTACTTAGCTTGGATAGTATTTGGGATGCTATCTTTGCCTTGCACAAGTATGCTTGGAGGTGGCTTGTGAAGTAGTTCACTTGTAAAAGGGAGGACCAAAGGTTGAAGTATGTAAATATTAAAGTCCAAGTTAAGATTATACCATGAATATGATTTAGCTCCTATGCGCATTAATTATGTCTTATGATTGACCTATAATAATATGATGTTTATGTTGGAGATTGTGCTATGATTATGTTATTGTCTCTTGTGCTTATGTCTTGTGTTGACTATCCATTTTAGATGATCCTATGATGTTGTGCTAGCTTTCATACTTGGTACATTTTGTACTAACGCATATTGCCTACATTCTTGCCAAATGTAGGGTTGGAGATTGAGTTGCTTGGAGGCTAGGTTTCTAAGTGGAAAGAAGACTTGAAGATTTGGTGAGTCCTCATAGTGTCGAAAAAAAACCCACTATGATCCTATTATGTCAATTCTTATGTCTAGTCTTTATATGGGCTGCATCCCTAGACTTTTATTCATGTTATTCATGGATGGTTTGAGACAACGACTTAGTAAAGACTTCTGCTTGCTTATGAAAATGTTTTAGATTGTTTGAAAGAAAGTTTTAAATTTTCACTACTTTTCTATGCTCTTATGTTATGCTGATGGTAAGGGCTTGAATGAGACTCCTTCGGGGTCAAGTACACTATGTTACATCTAGGGGGTACCCCTGGGTCCTAACAAACTTGGTAATCAAAGCAAAAGGTTTAGAATGGTTCTAGGATTGTCTCAAACCTCGTCTAGTAGAGTTTAATTCATGGGTGTGAGTTGCAACACAGTTATGAATAGGAGGCTATGGGATGCTTAAGAAAAATCTCACTTCTCCATTCTCTTAGTCGTGTCATAGAGTTTGGCTTAAGTAGGCCCTTTTTCTAATTCGTGCCCTTTGTTTTTCAGGGTATGGCTAATACAAGGGCAAATTCTAGGAGAGTAGAGGATGGAAATGGGGACCAAGAGATTCCTCCCCATGTTCCAAATCAAGCTCCTCCTCAAGTCCCAAATGACCCTCTAATTGGGAAGTCACTCTAGCGGAGTTTAGGACTTCTACGCAATTGTTGGCTCAAGCCTTGACGGCGCAAGCCAATAGAGATGTGGTGGCTCTGGCTAACCCTATAGGCAGGTCTAGTGCTTTTAGGATAAGAGAGTTATTGGGGATGAACCCTCTGGAGTTTAGTGGCTCCAAGGTGGACGAAGATCCAAACGGGTTCATAGAGGAGGTTTATAAGACACTTGCTATCATGGGGGTGACTTCTATAGAATAAGCGTAAGTAGCCTCTTATCAATTGAAGGATGTTGCCAAATTTGGTTTGAGCAATGGAAAGATAGTAGGCCGGTAGGAGCGGGTCGTATAGAGTGGGAAGCATTTAAGTTGGCTTTCCTTGATAGCTTTTTTCCTCTAGAGTTGAGGGAAGCTAAGTTGGAGGAGTTCATAAATCTTAAGCAAGGCAACATGAGTGTCAATGAGTACGCCTTAAAGTTAACTCTTTTGTCTAAGTATGCTCAATCTTTAGTAGCAAGTCCAAGGGATTTGATGAATAGGTTTATGACGGGGGTGTCCGATTTAGAAGAAGAAGAATGTCGTATGGCAATGCTTGTTGATGATATGGATATCTCACACCTCATGGTGTTTGCATAACAAATGGAAGAGTCAAAATTCAAGAAAGAGAGGTATAGGGAGAAAAAGAGATCTAGGATGGATGGTGATAAGTATTTTCATGATGGGTCCGATGGACATGGTCGTTCTAGCATTCAACAAAAGTTTTTCGGGCAAAGTTTTTCTAATGCTCCTAAGTATAAGAATGAGAGAGTGTCCTAGGCCACAAGGCATGAGTAATGAGTCCCTATGGCCCACTTTTTCTAGGTGTTGTAAAAGTCATAAGGGTAAGTGCTTAGTCGGTAAAGATGGTTGTTATGGATGTTGTGAGAGTGGCCACATGAAGAAAGATTGCGCAACTACAAGAGAGGGTAAGCAAGTTGCTTCTAGTGCTGTGGATGTTGAGCCTCAAAATAAGAATATGTTCTATGCTCTCCATTATAGAGAAGATCAAGAGTGATCTCCTCATGTATTTTCCGGTATGTGTTTCATGCTTTAGTAATTTATTTTGGATTTCTTGTCCTTTGTGACCTGTTATATTGGACTTGATGTTGTCCTTGGCATGAATGATGTTTAGAAAAGCATGTGTAAGCATTCTCCCAAGGGGGAGATAATGTGCCTACCTAATAGATTCATTATGTAATTATTTGTTACTATGATTTCCTCATATGCATGTTCATGAAAATGCTTAGGTCATGTTAGAAATGACTTACATGCATTGTTTTGCCTTATGTTGTAGCATCTTTGAGTCAATGTGCATTTTAGTCTCCATGAATGTATGTTGAATATGTTGTAGCTAGGAGATGTTAGTTCCTCTTTGAAAATGCGTAGATATCGAATTTAATGCATTTTTGGTTGGGAGATGTAGTTCCTACTCCTTTGTGTTGCATTGAGTATGTTTAGCTTGAAATTGAAGTTTCCTTGTTTGGTTGTGTGCATTTAGATATAGTGCATGCATGAGGGGCGGCTAATCTAGAGTTGTTTACTTTAAGAAGTGTATGGAAAGGTCATTCGAGAACAAATGTTCCCAAGGGAAAGATATTGTAACACCCCAAAAACTAGTAGACTAAACTAGGACCTTAAGTTAGTGTTCTAAGACTTGGTATGAGGGGTTGTCAAGTCTAGGGAGTGGGCAAGGGCCTATGCTATCAAGGTAGAGTGAAAGAGAACTTGTTCTCCTGGCTACGTAGCTGGCGATTGGGCAGCATGATCGCCCAAGTGACTTGGCGATGCACCAAAGTGCACTTGGGGTCGCCTAGTGGGCTGTCCCCTTGGCCTAAGTTGTGGGAGAATGGGAGAGAAAAGTCGTGGCTCGCCGAATGGGTTGGTGAGTTGCCATGGTGCCTCCCCCATCGCCTAAGGGCCAACCCAATTTATGGAGCTACTGGAAAATTGGACGAGCCAAGGGTCCCTTTGGCGAGTAGCCTAGTGCCCTTGGCGAGCCATGAGGGTGCAAAAGGCGAGCTAAGTCGTGAGGGTTATCAAATTTTAAGTTAAAACGTTAAGGGTCCTTATTTCTTTACCAAAGTTGACCCTACATTGTTTTATTCCTTTTCTAGAAACTACATAAGCTTATTAGACCTAAGTTTACCTCAATTAAGTCATTCTCCCTAGAATCCAAAGAAAACCGAACTTCATCCTCTCCTAAGAATATTTCCCTCTCTAGAAAACCTCCATTGAAGAAGAAGCTAGAGGTTGGAGATAAGGTCAAGAGCAAAGGCTCCATTGCTAAAGGCTTGTGCTAGGGAATTGATTAAGGTATGTTTAGCTTTTCATCTATGGGTTCTTCCACCCATAGAGTCCCCTTGAATTTCACCAATTTGTGAAGAAGGACTCCAATCAAGCTAGGGTTACTTCCAATATATGGGTTTTAGGTGGGTATGATTCCAATAGGTTGAATAATACTTATATATGATTGATGTTAGTGTTGATTCATGTTAATCTGAAAATTTTATGTGAATTCCTTAGTTAACCCTAATTTTCAAAGTATGGGGGTTTATCCTTTTGGATGAGAAATTGATGATTCTTGCTAGATTCTCTTGAGTTGTTATCATGATTAGAAGTTATCCAAGAATAGAAATATGAAATCATGAATTGAACTAGACTTCTGTGTGTATGATAGTACAATGATTGAAATTGGGATTTTTTTATAAATTATACTTAGAATTGCCTATGATTAACGCATAGGACTAATTTGTCTTGTGATCTAAACTAGTATGATTATTGTTGAATAAAGCTTGAATGTTGAGGTAGAAGTCATAATATTGATAAGTAGGGCTTTTATAGTAAGTCTAATATGATGAGATAGCAAGCATGTATGTAGAATGTGAAAGGTCTTCTCACATAGAATGATTCTAGATTGAAAGGTTAATCACCTAAAATGAATAATGCTTGTTAGAATAGAATAGCTTGAAGTTGAGTCTTATGATTCCTTCTTGTGTAGTTGACTTATGTAGCTTGGGATGGTAGATCTCATGGTAGCTTGGGATTGAGGAATTATTCTCTCCTAATGTTAGCTTGAACTAGCATTGGTAGGATGCTTTTCTTGGTAGCTTGCATTAGTATAGGCATGGTAGCCTAGGATTGGGGATCTACACTCTTCTAAGGGTAGCTTGAACTAGCATTGTTAGAATGCCTTCATGGTAGCTTGACTTGGTTAGGCCATGTCCATTTCATGATAGCTTAGGCTTGAGACACCATACTCTCCTTAGGATAGCTTAGGGTTGAGGATTCATACTCGCCTAAGGGTAGCTTGCGTCATATTGAATGTTTGCATGGTAGCTAGGTTGGTATACTTGTATCCTTCCTTAGATAGCTTGGATTGTGTGATTGGGTGTTTTCCATGGTAGTTAGGTCTAACATAGTAGTATGCTATTCTTTGGTAGTGAAAAATGATAAATTGTAAGCATTGATTAAGCTTGACTAAAAAAGTACTTAGTGTGAATGGTAGTATGTGATGCTATTTATACATGACACAAGTATGACTTGAAGCTATTTATGAAGTGTTCCATTATGCGATGTATGCCTAGCTTGGATTATTACTATAATGCCTTCCATGATATGATTGACTTAAGTTGATAGTTCCTTGTCAATATGAAGTAGGTCTATAGTGACACCTAGGTTCTGTAGTTATGAACATGGTGACTTCAAAGATACGCTTAGTGTGTGTGGTATTATGGGATGCCACACATGCATTGCACAAGTGTGCCTTGAGGTTACCTAGGAGTATAAGTGCTCTTATGACATGAAGACCTAAGTCTTGACTATGAATGTGGACTATACCCAAGAATGACAAAAAGAAGGTAATTAGCTTGGACAGTATTCTGGGATGCTATCTTTGCCTTGCGCAAGTATGATTGGAGGTGGCTTGTGAAGTAGTTCACTTGTAATAGGGAAGACCAAAGGTTAAAGTATGTAAATATGAAAGTCTAAGTTAAGATTATGCCATGAATATGATTTAGCTCCTATGCTCATTAATTATTCCTTATGATTGACTTGTAATTATATGATGCTTATGTTGGAGATTATGCTATGATTATGTTGGTGTCTCTTGTGCTTATGTCTCTTATGCTAGCTTTCATACTTGGTACATTTTGTACTAACGCATATTGCCTACATTCTAACCAAATGTAGGGATGGAAATTGAGTTGCTTGGAGGCTAGGTTTCTAACTGGAAAGAAGACTTGAAGATTTGGTGAGTTCTCATAGTTTCGAAAAAAAACCCACTATGTTGCTTTTATGTCATTTCTTATGTTTAGACTTTATATTGGCTGCGTCCCAAAGACTTTTATTCATGTTATTCATTGATGGTTTGAGTCAAAGACTTAGTAAAGATTTCCGATTGCTTATGAAAATATTTTAGATTGTTTGTAAGAAAGTTTTAAATTTTTCGTACTTTTCTATGATCTTATTTTACGATGATGCTAAGGGCTTGTATGAGACCCGTTCATTGTCAAGTACATCATGTTACCTCTAGGGGGTACCCCTGGGTCCTAATAAACTTGGTAATCAAAGCAAAAGGTTTAGAATGGTTCTAGGATTGTCTCAAACCACGTCTAGTAGAGTCTTATTCATGGGTGTGAGTCGCAACACATTTATAAATATGAGGCTATGTGATGCTTAGGAAAAATATTACTTCTCCATTCTTTTAGTAGTGCCATAGAGTTTGACTTTAGTATGCCCTTTTTCTAATTCTTGCCTATTGTTTTTCAGGGTATGGCTAATACAACGGCAAATGCTAGGAGAGAAGAGGATGGAAATGTGGACCAAGAGATTCCTCCCCAAGTTCCAAATCAAGCTCCTCCCCAAGTCCCAAATGACCCTCCAATTGATGAATGTCACTCTAGCGGAGTTTAGGGCCTCTATGCAATTGTTGGCTCAACCCTTGATAGCGCAAGCCTATAGAGATGTGGTGGCTCCAGCAAACCCTATATGGGGGATGTGTACTTTTAGGATAAGAGAGTTATTGAGGATGAACCCTTGTGGCTCCAAGGTGGAGAAAGATCCAAATGGATTCATAGAGGAGGTTTATGAGACACTTGCTATCATGGGGGTGACTTCTATAGAAAAAGCATAACTAGCCGCTTATCAATTGAAAGATGTTGCTCAAATTTGGTATGAGCAATGGAAAGATAATAGGACGGTAGGAGCGAGTCGTATAGAGTGGGAAGCATTTAAGTCGGCTATGCTTGATAGGTTCTTTCCTCGGGAGTTGAGGGAGGCTAAGTTGGAAGAGTTCATAAATATTAAGCAAGGCAACATGCGTGTCAATGAGTATGTCTTGAAGTTCACTTTTTTGTCTAAGTATGCTCAATCTTTGGTAGCAAGTCCAAAGGATTTGATAAATAGGTTTATGATGGGGGTGTCCGATTTAGAAGAAGAAGAATATCGTATGGCAATGCTTATTGATGAAATGGATATCTCACGCCTCATGGTGTTTGCCCAATAAATAGAAAAGTCAAAACTCAAGAAGGAGAGGGCTAGGGAGAAAAAGAGATCTAGGATGGATGGTGATAAGTCTTTGCATGATGGGTTCGATGGACATGGTCGTTCTAGGAATCGACAAAAGTTTTTCGGGAAAGGTTTTTCTAATGCTCCTAAGTATAAGGATGAGAGAGTGTCTACCCCTAGTCCACAAGGGATGAGTAATAAGTCCATAAGGCCCACTTATTCTAGGTGTGGTAACAGACATGAGAGTAAGTGCTTAGCTGGTAAAGATTGTTGTTATGGATGTGGTGAGAGTGGCCACATGAAGAAAGATTGCCCAAAGCCAAAGGCTTCTATAAGAGGGTAAGCAAGTTGCTTCTAGTGGTGGGGATGCTGATCCTCAAAAGAATAATAGGTTCTATGCTCTCCAATATAGAGAAGATCAAGAGTGATCTCCTCTTGTCCTTTCCGGTATATGTTTTATGCTTTAGTAATTTTTTCCGGATTTCTTGTCTTTTGTGACCTGTTATGTTGGAGTTGATGTTGTCCTTGCCATGAATGATGTTTAGAAAAGCATGTGTAGGCTTTCTTCCAAGGGGGAGATAGTGTGCCTACCCAATAAGGTCATTCTGTGATTATGTGTTGCTATGATTTCCTTATATGCATGTTCATGAAAATTCTTAGGTCTTGTTAGAAATGACTTACATGCATTGTTTTTCCTCATGTTGTATCATCTATGAGTCAATGTGAATTTTAGTCTCCATGAATGTATGTTGAGCATGTTGTAGCTAGGAGATGTTAGTTCCTCTTTGAAAATGAGTAGATATCTAATTTCATGCATTTTAGGTTGAGAGATGTAGTTCCTACTCCCTCGTGTTGCATTGAGTATGTTTAACTTGGTATTGAAGTATCCTTGTTTGGTTGTCTACATTTAGATATAGTGCATGCATAATGGGCTGCTAGTCTAGAGTCGTTTCCTTTAAGAAGTGTTTAGAAAGGTCATTCGAGATAGAATGTTCCCAAGGGGGAGATATTGTAACATCCCGGAAACAAGTAGACTAAACTAGGGCCTTAAGTTAGGGTTCTAAGCCTTGGTATGAGGGGTTGTCAAGTCAAGGGAGTGGGCAAGGGCTTAAGCTATCAAGGTAGAGTGAAAGAGAACTTGTTCTCCTAGGTGCCTAGTTGGCGATTGGGTAGCAGATCGCCCAAGTGACTTGGCGATGCACCAAAGTGCACTTGGGGTCGCCTAGTGGGCTGTCCCCTTGGCCTAAGTTGTGGGAGAATGGGAGAGAAAAGTCGTGGCTCACCGAATGGGTTGGCGAGTCGCCATGCTGCCTCCCCCATCGCCTAAGGGCCAACCCAATTTATGGAGCTACTAGAAAATTGGGCGAGCCAAGGGTCCCTTTGGCGAGTAGCCTAGTGCCCTTGGTGAGCCATGAGGGTGCAAAAGGCGAGCTAAGTCGTGAGGGTTAGCAAATTTTAAGTTAAAATGTTAAGGGTCCTTAGTTCTTTACCAAAGTTGACCCTACATTGTTTTATTCCTTTCCTAGAAACTACATAAGCTTATTAGACCTAAGTTTACCTCAATTAAGTCATTCTCCCTAGAATCCAAAGAAAACCGAACTTCATCCTCCCCTAAGAATATTTCTCTCTCTAGAAAACCTTCATTAAAGAAGAAGCTAGAGGTTGGAGCTAAGGTCAAGAACAAAGGCTCCATTGCTAAAGGCTTGTGCTAGCGAATTGATTAAGGTATGTTTAGCTTTTCATCTATGGGTTCTTCCACCCGTAGAGTCCCCTTGAATTTCACTAATTTGTCAAGAAGAACTCCAATCAAGCTAGGGTTACTTCCAATATATGGGTTTTAGGTGGGTATGATTCCAATAGGTTGGATAATACTTATATATGATTGATTTTAGTGTTGATTCATGTTAATCTGAAAATTTTATGTGAATTCCTTGGTTAACCCTAATTTTCAAAGTATGGGGGTTTATGCTTTTGGATGAGAAATTGATGATTCTTGCTAGATTCTCTTGAGTTGTTATCATGATTAGAAGTTATACAAGAATAGAAATATGAAATCATGAATTGAATTAGACTTATGCATGTATGATAGTACATTGATTGAAATTGGGATTTTTTATGAATTATGCTTAGAATTGCCTATGATTAAGGCTTAGGACTAGTTTTTCTTGTGATCTAAACTAGTATGATGATTGTTGAATAAAGCTGGAATGTAGGGCTTGAAGTCATAATGTTGATCACTAGGGCTTACAGAGTAAGTCTAATATGATGAGATAGCTAGTATGTATGCAGAATGTGAAAGGTCTTCTCCCATCCAATGATTCTAGATTGAAAGGTTAATCACTGAAAATGAATCATGATTGTTAAAATAGAATAGCTTGAAGTTAAGTCTTATGATTCCTTCACGAGTAGTTGACTTATGCAGCTTAGGATAGTAGATCTCATGGTAGCTTGGGATTGAGGAATTATGCTCTCCTAAGGTTAGCATGAAGTAGCATTGGTAGGATGCTTTTCATGGTTGCTTGCATTAGTATAGGCATGGGTAGCCTAGGATTGAGGATCTACACTCTCCTAAGGGTAGCTTGAACTAGCATTGTTAGAATGCCTTCATGGTGGCTTGACTTGGTTAGGCCATGACCATTTAATGGTAGCTTAGGCTTGAGAAACCATACTCTCCTTAGTATAGCTTAGGGTTGAGGATTCATACTCGCCTAAGGGTAGCTTGCGTCATATTGAATGTTTGCATGGTAGCTAGGTTGGTATACTTGTATCCTTCCTTGGATAGCTTGGATTACATGATAGGGTGGTTTCCATAGTAGTTACGTTTAATATTGTAGTATGCTATTCTTTGGTAGTCGAAAATGATAAATTGTAAGCATTGATTAAGCTAGCCTAAAAAAGTACTTAGTGTGAATGGTAGTATGTGATGCCATTCATACATGGCACAAGTATGACTTGAAGCTATTTATGAAGTGTTCCGTTATGTGATGTATGCCTAGCTTGGATTATTACTATAGTTGCCTTCCATGATATGATTGACTTAAGTTGATAGTTCCTTGTCAATATGAAGTAGGTCTATAGTGACACCTAGGTATAGTAGTTATGAACATGGTGGCTCCGAAGATACGCTTAGTGTGTTTGGTATTATGGGATGCCACACATGCATTGCACAAGTGTGCCTTGAGATTACTTATGAGTATAAGTGCTCGTATGACATGAAGACCTAAGTCTTCACTATGAATGTGGACTATGCCCAAGAATGACCAAAAGAAGGTAATTACCGTGGATAGTATTATGGATGCTATATTTGCCTTGCACAAGTATGATTGGAGGTGGCTTGTGATGTAGTTCACTTGTAATAGGGATGACCAAAGGTTGAAGTATGTAATTATGAAAGTCTAAGTTAAGATAATGCCTTGAATATGATTTAGCTCCTATGTTCATTAATTATGTCTTATGATTGACTTGTAATAATATGATGCTTATGTTTGAGATTATGCTATGATTATGTTATTGTCTCTTGTGCTTATGTCCTGTGTTAACTAACCATTTGAGATGCTCTTATGATGTTGTGCTAGCTTTCATACTTGGTACATTTTGTACTAACGCATATTGCCTATATTCTAACCAAATGTAGGGTTGGAGATTGAGTTGCTTGGAGGCTAGGTTACTAAGTGGAAAGAAGAGTTGAAGATTTGGTGAGTCCTCATAGTTTCGAGGACAAACCCACTATGTTCTTTTTATGTCATTTCATATGTTTAAACTTTATATGGGCTGCGTCCCAAGACTTTTATTCATGTTATTCATAGATTGTTTGAGACAAAGACTTAGTAAAGACTTCCGCTTGCTTATGAAAATGTTTTAGATTGTTTGACAGAAAGTTTTAAATTTTCCCTACTTTTCTATGATCTTATGTTATGCTGATGCTAAGGGCTTGTATGAGATCCCTTCGGGGTCAAGTACGCCATGTTACGTGTAGGGGGTACCCCTGGATCGTGACACCATGTAACTTAACAGATTTGATAAAAATAAATTATATTAAATAACTTTTAAAAAAAGTTTATTTATAAATAGGAAGTGTCATTAAATGTTTATTTCAATTATGAAATAAAAGAAAAAAATATTAATGAGTAATTAAGTACTATAAATGTAATTTATACGAAAAACAACACATTACAAAGAAAACAACATTCAATAATTATATAGTATAAAATTCACGAAATCTGCTTGAAATAATAATAACATCATATGGTATGTAAAATTTGCCTCTTTATTATGTCTAAGGAGTAAAATAATTTTTTTGAACTGATAAAATAGCAAACTAATGATGAAAATACGTATACATAAATGGTGCAATAAGATTCTCTATTCTACATTACATGTTCTATTAATTATTTAACAGAATCACACAAACTTTTAAAAAATATGTAAAGTAAATTTATAAGAAATGAAATAAAGAATGAAAGTTAAAGAAAAAACATTTGTAATAACAAATCAATTAAGGTTAAAAATAATTAAATACACATGTCATCATATTTATTTCTTGAAAACCATATCATTTCAACACTCCCCTCATTTCTTCCTTCCCCTCCATAAACCCCCATAAAAAACATGGCTTTCCTCCCTTGTCCTTTGAGAAACAGCAAAATGAGTAGCCCTTCTCTACTGCCAAATGTCCTTAATGAAATGAACATAATTAAATATTCCAACTTGCACATGGAAGTTATAAAGCAAAAAGGGTCTTCATTAATGTCATTTTCCATATCTTTCGTGATAAATTTAGTCTCAGAAATGCCATGTAATGATGTCTAACTTGCACATGAAAGTTATAAGCAAATACAAAGAATGAGAGGATATCATCTCACTCCAAAATTATCCAACACATGAAGCTACTACTCATAAATCTTATCTTTTTAAATATATCAATAAGAGAAAAAATGAACAATAAATAAAAAATTACATTACATAAAAACTAAAAGATGATGGAACATAAGGTGTATTGGACTAACATTTTCTATCCAATTTATAGATGGAGAAATTGTGTACATAAAAAATTGAAAATAACTGTGTTTAATGGTAGAAGCTAAAAGGTTTAACAATGAAAGCTATTAATAAGTGGAAAAAGATAAGTTGTAATATCTAACAATTATTTAACCTAGTTTAATTGTCATTACATATTTAATTTTGTAACACCTCGCTAATTGAAAGAACTAGACAGAGCTAGAATTAGAAATAGTCATTCTTGGGAAGAAAGAAAAATCTGTATAGTTAGTTAAGTTATGTTAAGTTTGAGTTTTGGGTCAATTTCAAACAATCATAACTCTTAGCTCAGGATGAGTTAGGCATGATTTTAGATACTGTAGAAAATATCTTTGAATTATCTCTCCAACACTGCCGAGTTTGTGCAAATTCTGAGTTCGCATGAATGAGATATGCCCATTTGAAGTTAAGTCTAATCCGGATTTTTGAAGGGTAGTTTGGTCTTTTCATTACCCAGTTATTTTACTTCTTTTTTTGGAGTTTAATTGGGGTCTAATCAGAATTAGATCAGTTGAAACAATTGGAAATTCACGCTAGGGTTGGGAGAAAAGAGAAAAGAGGAGAAAGAAGAAGAAAAGTCAAGATTTGTCAAGATCATGCAATTTTGGTTGTGGATTTCGCCAATGATTCAATCCTACGAGGTATGTGATATCACATAGTGTTGGGTTAGCTCACCCACACGTCAATCATGATTCAATTTAGCAAAGTTGTGTAGTTTTGAAAGCAAATATTATGAATTCTCGATGATAATTCGTTTGAAATTTTATGGGTTGTTGTTGAAGTTTCTTGCGTTTGATTCATGCAATTAGGTGTGATTTCGATTAGAATCTTATGTATTTTGAATATATAGTCGATTATATATTTTTGGGAAAAGAACCAAGTGAAATTAGAGGGTTTAGAGTTAAAAAATGAAGAAGAAAAGTCGGAGTTTTCTGGGCAGAGGCCTGGGGTGCCACCCCAGCCAGAGCGCCCCAATTAGGGCTATGAAATTTTGGCTCTGGGGAACCGCGTCAGCCAGAGTACCCCAACCCAGTCCCTGAAATTCAACTTCTAGGATCCCGCGCCTCTAAGAGCTCTATGGACGCCAATTCCCACTTCTTTCTATACTAGTTCCTTAGCAACTTACCTATATTTTCTAGTTGATTTCTACACTATAAACATCATGAAATCATCCATAAAAATGAGATCATGAACTTTCAATCCATAATTCAATTCAAGGAAAGTTAAGAGTCAAATCTAGAGAAGTTAATAGTGTTTTCCAAAAGTCTTTTACAAACGTTTTAACTTTGTTTTAAGACATAATATTTGAGTTGAGTACAAATTAAGAGTAAAGTTCATTTCTTCAAAGATTATACTGCAAATAAGTATTCCCAAGAGGTAAAATGTCTTCACATTTGAGCAAGAAAGGAAACAGTTGTTTCCAATAGATCCTTTGAGCTAGTTTTTGAGTAATTATCTCAAATCACAGAAAGAGTTTTGTTTTTAAAACATATGAGTTGAGTATATTTTGGGAGTAGTGATGAGTCCACGATTTAGACTCATTTAGGGCTATATTTTGATGAAATTAGTGTCCTCAAATGCATGTTTTATCTCGATATCTGATGAAAACTTTTAAGTTTCAGGTATCTAAAATTTGAGGGAAAGCATGGACACTATTGAGTAAAAAGAAGCAAAAGAAGCTAAAAAAACAAAGAAATGAATATTTGCAAATCGCTGAACCCATTTGGCGAATCGCCAATAAATTGCATATGCGCTTTTTGTTCCAGTGTGCTAAGCCTTGAAAGAAAGGAGAAAATAGGCAGTGAAAAGGAGCACTCGACGTATGTCGAGCGACTCCGCGAAGCAGTGTTTCATCGCAAAATTACCCAGGACACAAAGATACTGAAGGCAATTGATGAAAGGCGATGAAGTATATCAGAGGGCAGATCGCCGAATGCATTAGCGATTCCCACAAACGTCGTCGAAAGATCCTTCGGAGCACATTTTCTGAAAACTATAAATACTACTTCAGTTTTTATTCTTAGGAGATAATTTTACCTTATTCTATGTAATTTTTAGATTATTAAGTTTGAGTTAGATTTTTAGAGATATTCTCTTTATGTTTTGGAGAGGGTTTTGAAGAACTTGGAGTTTTCAATGGGTTTCAAATTTAAGGAATTGGACTTGGGTCTCTCAGATTTTTCACCGTCGACTTGTTTTAAGACTTAATCTTGCATACCCATTGATGGAAACTGATATTGGTATACCTCTTTATCTCTTTTACATGCATAGCTAAAACCCCAATTCTTGGGTTTTTATTTTGTGAAAATGGGTTAGATTAGTTGTTGGGTCTTGCTTGCTGATAGTCTATTTGTAGTTTAAATGTGATTTTGTTTAGTGGTTGTGGATGAACTTAATGAGGTTGTAGTTGCAAATATAATCTCATAGATGTGTTTTCGGCTTGCTTGAGAGAGAGGTCATAAAACTAAGACCACTAAATTGATGGCTAGTGTGAGTGGGTCTACATGAGGTTCAACTCGAGAGAGTGAACCTTAGTCCCATGTCGACACACTCAGCTCGAGAGAGTAAGTGGGTTAAGGTGGAGGTTGTTATTTATGCAACAAGTGGGTGTTCGATAGGAACACGTTAGAAACAGGGTAAGTTACTCGAGATAGAGCTTATCCCCCTTAAGGTCTAACCTAGTCACAAATACTCAATGAATTTACTATCAAAAGTATGTACCCAATGATTTAGTCTATCATATATTCCTATCACATCTCAAGAATCCCATCTCTATTGTTGTTTTTTTCCTTATTTTCGCTGCTTTAGTTGTTTCTTGCTTACAAATCCCTATTTGATACTTGACGTTTGCATCACCCTTTAATTTGTTATGTTTTCATTCGTCAAATCTTTAGCTACGATTAGCTTTAGCACTTTCTCCCTTAATCACTAATTATCACGCCCACTCCCTTGGGACTCGACCCCAACCCTTGGTTGGGTTACTAAACTATTGTACGATCGTAGACACTTGCATCAAAAGTTGTTTCATGATTACGTAAACATCAAAATGGCGACGCTGCCGGGAAGTGTTGTTACGTGAAAGATTTTGGTTTAAGGCGAATTATGTTTTCAATAATCGTAGTATACTAATTTTATTTTTAGTTTTGTTTTCCTTTTAATTTGTTGATGTAGGTAGGTACCCTAAGCATGGCTGGAGGAAATGGTGACAACTCAGTTGAGATGAGTCAAGAAGTCGAGAGGGACTTCGAGTTAACCGCACTGGTAACTCAGCTGAATGAGTTTTCCACCAAAATAACAGAGGTGGAAAGCCATTGCAAGAGTCAAGGGAGGTACATACCTCCTCACGAAAAGAAATCAGTCTAGAGACAGAGAGAACAATCGAGTTGAGGACACACTCCAAATCATTCTCCAAAATATCACCGAATAAGATCGAATGTTGGAAGAGATGAAAGAGAGTATTCAAGTATTGAATCACATGGTTGGTTCTCACTCTAGATCGATCTAGCTGATCAGGACACTCTTGAATTATGTGGTGCCTCCTCTTCACTCAAACGAACTATTTGGGTTACCTAGTAACACTAGGGCCAACCCAACCAATGTAGAGTAAGTAGGGATTTGCGTCGTACCACAACATTAAATAAGGCGCTTCTTGGGAGGCAACCTAAAGTTTTAAATGATTTATTTTGCTTTTATAAATAATGGTATGTTAGTGGTGCAGGTTTGAATGAGGAAAGTGATGAAAAATACAGATTGACGAGAAAATGCTCAGTCAGTGGACCGCCAAAGAGTTTAGTGAGCCCAACTTGACCCGTTTTTTAGCTCAATTCAAGTTCAAGTCAGAGACTGTAAAACTCAGCGAACTTAGAAAGCAGTTTGGCGTGTCGCCGACCAGGTCGGTGACCTCAATATAGACCGCCAGCTTGACCCCTAGAAACTAAAAGAATTTTAGCAATCGGCGGGGTAGGTGATTACCCAGCGAATCGCTGAGTAAATGGCGAGTATGACTAACGTCGTTGAACAGGTGCGAACTGGATGGTTTATAATGGACAAGAAACTTCAAATTTAAAATACGTCACTTTTACTCACTCTTAAACTTCCTAAATTCACACTAAGGTAGTATTTCTTTATTTTAGCCATTTACTAGTATTTTAGTTTGTTGATTTGTGCTCGAATTGGAATACTTTGCTACCTAGCTTTTCAATCGCATTTTAATCGGCATTAAAGGTTACTCCTAAAACCCTGAGTTTATTGTTGAAAATTTTGAACTCTTTTGCAATAATAGTATCGTATTGATGTGTGTTGGGTCTCTCTGCTAGGTTTAGAATGTTTACATGCCTATTTTAACTTAAAAACCTTGCTCGTAATGTTTGATTGCCAAATGCCTGTGGTTTTTGTGCTTTTTAATGAGTTGGATTGTGATTGTGTATGGTTAAATTGATTTGGGTGATGTATGAGTAGCCTCATTTGTGCTAAATGTCAAAAATTGCTCAATGATAGAGCAGGTGACACCACTTTTAAGAGCAAATATCGTCAAATGGCCAATTTTTGCAAAATCGAGAAAAATCTGAGTACCCTGGGGTGATGGTTAGTATGGTTCTTGTTTGAATTTCATTAGTGCATTCTTTGATTTCATTTTTGGGGATTGCGGGGTTGAATTCGAGAAGGTGAATTGAAAATGGGCATGTTGGGTCATTCGACGACTTGGGTCGAGCTTGCCGAACTACTCAGCGATTCGCCTATTTTCCTCATCTCACATTTTAATTGCGTGTAAACTTTGTGATTTGAGTTGGTAACTTTCAGCAAGAGGCCTGAGTTCGCCAAAGGTACTCGGCGACTCATCGAAAGTACTCGTTATAGCACTTTATTTGCATCCCTAGAACCCTTGTGCACCGTAACTTTTGGCGAACAAAGCTTGCTCACTGAATTAGTCGGCGATTAACCAAAGGACCCTCCCTATTGCCGTCTTGTCTTAATTATTGAGCCGATCCCTTCGGCAAGCCCAACTTAGCTAGCCAAAAAAGTTTGGCGACTCGCCGACTAGATTGGCGAGTCTGTCTGCAATAACTCTTCTATTCTTGCATTTGAGTTTCTTTTCGATCTTTTGCAGATATAGTATGAACCAATCTAACCGAGCCACCTCAGAAAAAGGCAAAGAGCATTACGATAAATGAAGGAGGACCACATCCTCCACAGAAATGAAAGCAAAATCTCCCACCAGGAGACAAAGGCAAGAGGAAAAAGCATATCGCAAAGAAATGAGTAGCTATTGAGACCTACGTTGAGTGATCTGAGTCTGAAAATGATCAACCCTTGATTCACCGACATAATAGGCTCCGAGATAGACCTAAACCCACACCCACTAGAGTTTCATCACCTGCAGCTCCTGCTGAATTAGATGCAGTGCCAGCTCAGGCACCCTCAGTAACTCCTGCACTGCCTATTGCTCCTCCACCTAGATTGTTGAACAGACTAAAAGGTGAAGAAGTCTGGACTATCATAGAGGAGAAGCTGCTATCTATGGAGGGTCTGAAGGCAAGCATCATGATGTGCTTAAAACGCTCCAATACCATGGATTTGAGCAGTTCACACGGCCCCAAGACCCTTACATTTCTTCCTGGGTAAGAGTTTTACACTGCTTATAGGGAGTTGGTGCCTAAGAACAAGAAGAAAGCCAGTGAGTTTAGCCGGTGAAGTAGGTCATGGTTAGAGACAAGGAGGTTGAGTGCCACATCAAGCATATTAACGATGTACTGGGTAGACTGATACACTCTATGCTTCCTTACGAGGGGCTGCCTATTGTTCAGTCTTTGAATGATTTGAAGTGTTGGTTGGCTCCGATGATTTCTAACACCACCCCAAGGTGGATGGATGCAGGAGCTCCCATTGAGAAGAGGGACATGAACATCGCCTCCAGGTTTTGGTCTAGCTTCATCAACAACACTATCATGCCATCCTAGAACGAGTCTATTTTGCGCCATAGTAAGGTGGCTTGCATTGGTTCTATCATGGCCAGGAGGTGGATCGACTTAGGACTGTTGACTTCGTAGGAGATGGCCATGAGAGCCAAGCAAAGACTTACCTCTCTACCATTCCCGGTTTTGATCACTTAGTTATGCCGGCGTGCCAAAGTACCCCAGGAACCTGTGCATGATATAAAGGTCATCCCTTTATCCTTCACAGATATCCGGCGTATTGAGGCCGAGTTCACTCGAGATGAGGTTGACAGGAGGAGATAACCTCCAGTAGACACTTCTCCAGAGGTCAATATTGACTCATTACCTGCAGAGGCACCTTCGTCTACTCTAGCCTCTAAGCCCTTAGGTATACCTGCTCCTTCTTCCTCTTCCTCACAGGCTCCAGGTGCTTCCTCATCCTCCCAGCCTGCCAGGATTACTCAAGCCATGATCCTGAAGATGGGGCAGGGCCTATTCAGCTGATGTGAGAGCTACCCAGTTGGAGAGATCCATCCCAAGGATGATTGACAGTGCCATACTAGCAGCACTTACCCCTTTTCAGACTTCTATTGATGCCTTGACAATGAGAGTCATTGCTTGTGAGAGTAGACATGGAGGCCTCTGAGGTGACGACTTTAAAAGTCGAGGTTGCGAGTTTGAGGAAAGATGTAGACTATTTGAAGGCTACAAACTTCACTTCACTGATGAGGGATGCAGATGATGAGGATGCTCCTGAGACCTCGGGGATTCCTTTGGCTACCACCGGAGATGTGCAGGAGGATGACACATCACATATAGAGTCAGATGAAGAGACCGACGAGGAGTTGATATTAGTATATGCTAACGAGAGCAGTTATGAGGGCATATTCAGAGACTTGCCAAATCTTATAGAGATGATCGTGCAGCCAGTGATCCAGACGTTGCATACTGAGACGTCCACAACAACTCCTAGTGGATCTGGCATTGCTATTCTGTCTGTGGCTACTCCGGGCACTGATGCCCATATGCATACTGCTACACCAGCCACCGAGACCCCGACAAAGAGAGAGAGACTGCATAGACATGACCTTTCTTTACCTCCTTTTCTGTCTTATTATATTTTTACTTTTAGGTACTTTTAGTTGTATTTGAGGAAAACTACTTTTTAATTGTGGTTGGGCGAGGCCACAAGGCCCACACCTTTTGTGTTGATAATTGTGTTTTGTGTATATATTTGGGTTGTGCTATTTTAAAATTGTGTTTTATCTGTTTCTGTGGATGATTGAGCTTATGGCAACTTTTATTTATGTTATTGCAAAATGATTTTAACCTATCCAAAAAAAATTTCCACCTCTTGTGTGTGAATGTGACTGTTTTTGAACAAAATTTGAGTCTCAATTTCGATCAATACCGATGACTTGACTAGTACTCTCAATCTAATGAACATGAATGCGCGGCTACGATGAGGCCAAATGAACTTTCATAGACAATATGTGAGCTCTTTCCATCTCATTTTGACTAGCCTAATATCGAATCGAGTCTCTTGTAATGACCGTTGCACACTAGCGAAAATGTGGAGTCTTGTTTGACTTTAGTGTTGATGCCTAGTGTGTTGAGCTTACTATGAAACATGCATAATAGATCCTAGAATTTTCCCTGTTGGTCCAATTGACTAAGTAAGGCTATCTCTTGATATGATTTTAGGCAGCTTTACAGAGTGTGAGCCAATTTTACATATACCTTTTTTGTGGCCTACCTTGTGAGCATGTGTGAACCTCTGTTGAACACCCCTTGAGCCTTACCTTTCTTTGAAAGAAACTTGATGAAAGCAATGACCTTTCTTTATCCATCACCCATAATCCTCATGAAGTCGTGGTTAGTTGAATAGCCAACTTAGGCCAAAAGCCTAAGTTGGGGGTGTGATGAAAAGAAAAGGGAAAGTCTCCGCTAACCTATGGTGTTGAGAAAAATGGAACCCCCTCCATATAAAAAAAAAGAGGAAGAAGAAAAGAGAAAGGGAAAAAGAAAAGAAATAGAATGAAAAAGAAAGTTGCGGAATAATGTACCAAAGAAATGGGGTTTCCAAACAATCCATGGGAAGTGAATAATGGGATGACTCTAGAGCACTAGGCCTTGAGGATAAAAGTCACTAAGCCTAAATGACCATACATTTGCACTCAGCCCCATTACAAGCCTTTAAAGACCTTTTTGATCTTGAGTGAGCTGAA
Organism: Solanum commersonii; assembly: GCA_029007595.1. Classification (NCBI taxonomy): domain Eukaryota; kingdom Viridiplantae; phylum Streptophyta; class Magnoliopsida; order Solanales; family Solanaceae; genus Solanum; species Solanum commersonii. Next base: position 2,171,356 of record JAJTWQ010000060.1, read on the forward strand.
ACAAATGTCGATTGGAAAATACGAGCAAGCCTATGGGTGAAAGCATGCATTGTTTTCATCTTTGCGAGTGTGAGCGTTGCATGAGATTTCTAAACTTTAAATGATTAAATCATTATGTGCGAATATGAAATCATTCTTTTTGTAAGGGCACTGGAACACTCTAGTTGAGCCTGAACTTGTATTTGAGGAAAGTATTGTGAGAATAAGTAAATTGAGTCTTGTTGTGTGCATGCATGATTGAGTCTTGTGTAGTACTGTTCAAGACACCATTTTTGAACGACTGAACTTGAGTTTGCTTGAGGACAAGTAAAAGTTTAAGTTGGGGGTGTTGATGAGTCCACGATTCGGACTCATTTAGGGATAAATTTTGATGAAATTAGTGTCCTCAAATGCATGTTTTATCTCGATGTCTGATGAAAACTTTTAAGATTCAGGTATCTGAAGTTTGAAGGAAAGCATGGACACTATCAAGCAAAAAAGAGCAAAAGAAGCTAAAAGAACTAAGAAATGAAGATCTGCAAATCGCCGAACCCATTCAGTAAATCGCCAATAGATTGCATATTCGCCTTTTGTTCCAGTGTGCTGAGCCCTGAAGGAAAGGAGCAAATCGGCGGTGAAAAGGAGCAGTCGGTGTTCCCCGGTGACTCTGCAAAGCAGTGCTACATTGCCCAATTACCCAGGACACAAAGATGCTGAAGGCAACTGATGAAAGGCAACGAAGTAGATCAAAGGGCGGATCGCCGAATGCATCGGCGATTCCCACTAACGTCATCGAAAGATCCTTCGGAGAACATTTTTTGAAAACTATAAATACTAGTTCAGTTTTTATTCTTAGAAGTGAATTTTACCTTATTTTATGTAGTTTTTAGATTATTAAGTTTAAAACAGAGTTTTGGAAATATTCTCTCTAAGTTTTAGAGAAGGTTTTGAAGAACTTGGAGTTTTCAAAGGGTTTCAAATTCAAGGAATTGGACTTCGGTCTCTTCAATTCTTCACCTTCGGCTTGTTTTAAGACTTAATCTTGCATACCCATTGATGGAAATTGATATTGGTATACTTCTTTATCTCTTTTACATGCGTAGCTAAAACCCTAATTCTTGGGGTGTGATTTTGTGAATATGGGTTAGATTAGTTATTGGGTCTTGCTTGCTAATAGTCTATTCATAGTTTAAATGTGATTTCGTTTAGTGGTTCTGGATGAACCTAATGAGGTTGTAGTTGCAAATATAATCTCATATATGCGTTTTCAGCTTGCTAGAGAGAGAGGTCGTAAAACTAAGGCCACTAAATCGATGGCCAGTGTGAGTGGGTCCACATGAAGTTCAGCTCGAGAGAGTGAGTGGGTTGAGGTAAAGGTTTTTCTTCATGCAGCAAGTGAGTGTCCGAGAGGAACACATTTGAAACGGGGTAGGTTTCTTGAGAGAGAGCTTATCCCCCTTAAAGTCTAGCCTAGTCACAAATATTCAACAAATTTACTATCAAAAGCATGTACCCAATGATTTAGTCTATCCCGTATTCCTATCACATCCCAAGAATCCCATCTCCATATTTGTATTTTTCCTTATTTTTACTGCTTTAGTTGTTTCTTGCTTACAGACCCCCCATTTGATACTTGACATTTGTGTCACCCTTTTTAATTTGTTATGTTTTCATTCACCAAAGTCTTTAGCTACGATTAGTTGTAGCACTTTCTACCCTAACCACTAATTCTCACGCCCACTCCCTTGGGACTCGACCCCAACCCTTGGTTGGGTTAAGCTTTTGTACAATCGTAGACACTTGCATTGGAAGTTATGTCTTGATTGTGCAAAAATCAAGTAGTATTGAGCACCGATATGGGGACACGAGTTCATAATAACTCAAGTTTCCATAAACCATGTAGCCGTCATAGGTAGAAAGGATCATACTTTTTAGATGATTCCTTAGTGATTTTTAGCATAGACTAGTTGATCCACTTAGTTGAGGCGTTTTATATGATGGCAAAGTATACGACAGTTCTGGTAGTGTAGACGAGATGACGTATCATCACTTAGGCTCATAGTGGTGGTTGTCGATTAGAGAAACTCTCACAATATTATATTACTTTATTATATGAGTAAATTAAGTTGTTATTGTATCTCTTTAAAAAATTGAGTTATCACCTTTTGTTTTAAATGTTTGGTATGAACTTCACCATTATTGTTGTTTTTACTTTGCATTTGAGTTAAGTTATTCATGAGTTGAGTAAAGCCAAGGTAAGTGTTCTTTTTAGATTCCTTTCAAGATTATGTATTGTTTAGTATTCCCCTCGCTTACTCGTATAATCAATGTACTGATACCATTTGGTCTGCATCGTTTTATAATACAGACACAGGTAACCAGGATCAACATCTAGAGCCTCGTTGATCCAATTGAGCACTTAGTGTCAGTTGGCGAGCCTCCTTGCTATCCGGAGGACCCCTTTTTATCATTTGTTTTATTACTTTAGTTGTTAGGATGATTGGGGTTCTTGTCCCGACATCCCTCCTTGTTTTAGAGGATTAATAGACAGTTAGTAGTTCAGTTGTCTTTACATTTTTAATTCTTATGTTAAGACTTGAGTTGCCACTTTGGCCAAGTTGAGTGTTTGACCTTTAAACGTTCTAAGTTATTTTATTAAACAGTTGAGTAGAGATGCATTTAATCCTTGTATTAATGCTTTAAGTCTTCCGCTATAAGTTAAGCCAGGAAAGGGTTTGCTTGGGGCTAGAAATGGTTCTCGAGTGCTAGTCCCGCCAAGGATGTTGGCTTAGGGCATGACAAATTTTCAAAAGTAGTAAAAATATTTTTAATTTAAAAAAATAGTGAAGGGCATTTTTGTAATCTAACTTTGAACCTAAAATCTTTCCACTGTTAATAATATTTATTAAAATTAATTATTATGCTGATGATATAATATATATGACTTAGTATAATATAGACTTCAAACACATACCACACAATTAATTTCCGAGTGGGCTTCAAAGGTGGGATTCTTAAGTAGTAAGAAGGAATTATGACTTAGTGGGTTCATAATTTGTATGTAAATCTTTATTAATTTTAAACTTTGGTTAGTAGTTAGCAAATTTTAACTTAGAGGATGAGGATCAAGATATTCTTAAAAAGATGACGGAACAACAACCCTCAACAGAATTTTCAATTAGTTATTTTCCATCATCATTAGTGGAAAAATTGAAATGGAGGAGAAATGATGGCACTGATAACTTCTGGACAAACTCAAGACCGCTACCACGATACAACCACCTTAGTGAAACCCAAAGATGATATGTTAATCGTACCTACCATTAATCTAATTCTAATATTTCAACTTTAAATAATAAGAAGAAAGAGTAACCATTCTATCAAATTCATTCTTAAAGGTGATATACAAATACAAAGAACAAAAAAGAAACACATAAGCAAGACAATTAATTATTTTTTATCGATTTTGTCTTGATAATGAAAATTATAACAAAATCTAATTTAACAATCAATATGTTTTTGAACACACAAAAAATCCTAAACTGAAAGCAAGTTATAAACAAAGAAACAATTTAACTATATAAATAGAGATAAAGACCTTGTTTCAGTAATTGAATTCTTATCTATCTCATGATTGCATAAGGGAGATCTCACAACTTCCCCCACAAATTATGATATTATTTCACCAATTTAGAGCTCCTACACATAAGGATTGTAGGAGTAGCACATAAGAAACTTTTCTAGAAGAGTTAAATTTATAGAACACAAGTTGCAGTATACGAAAAGTCACATAGAAACTTGAAAGGTCAAATAATATTAAAATAAATATATATAAAAAATATAATCCATGAACAATAACTTTGTAAGATATTGTCACGACCCAGACCATCGTCATTGACACCCACACTAACCATCCGATGGGAGAACCATTAATACTAATTAGCTAACCAAAGAACTAGACAACTTAATCAAAACTAAGGCATTTAAAGTTACAGAAGAAGGTTTAAATGCTAAAGGAAAAATAGAGTTCCCATAAACTCCAAAAATCTAATCAAACAAATTTGGAATAATACCTAAAACCTGAAAGTCAATGTACCAAAAATCTAAAGTTCAACAAGTCTAAGAAATTTGGTACAACCCAATTAAACATAAGAAAATCCTAGTGTACTAGTCTAAGTCCGAATTGGGGACATAAACGAAAAGAGAACTCATGGCAGCCCAGAAGAACTGGCTCACCCTTGAATTCGAATGATCACTGATCTTTTAAGCGAGGTCTGTCAATAGCCGCTTGAAGATGCCCTGTACTCAGTAAAGAAAGAGCAAGTGTAGTATCAATACACAACCACAATGTACTGGTAGGATCAAATAGTTATCCCACTAAGTTCAACATACATAAGACATTACCACATAATAATAACATTCATACACCGAACATATACAATATCAACATTATTCATGAACAACACGAGCATTTCACAATTTCAAGACATACAATTATGTCAAGTCAATGGTCCTCTCATGGAACCCAAACTCAACTGTTAGCGTATTGGTATGTGGTACCCGATCCAATGTTTATGTCGAAAAGTGGCAACCCATCCAATATTTATGCCAGAACGTGGCAACCGATTCAAGTTAGTGTGTTGGAAGGCAACACCAGATCCATTCAACAAGCCACAACCACAATCACAAGCATATTCTCATAACTATATAATCAATTCATGATTCATGGCATTCTTAATTCATCTATCCTCATTTACAACTACTGTGATCAATAATGCAACATTCGCATACATACACATATTATAATGAAGTAAGAACAAACATACATCACACAACATGAAATAACAACCATCACCTACCTTGAAACAAGCTTGAATCCCCTAAGAAACATGATTCTTTCCTTACCAGATTCGTTCTGGTTGTTCTTGGTCTACAAACAATTAATATAGCACATGAATCAATAAACAAGAATTACCCGAATCACCAACAATTCTATCAACCTAGATCAAACCCAAGATCACATTAACAACATTAAGGCTTTTCCCATCATAATTTCCAGATCAAAACCCTCCCCCGTCGATAATTACCCGCTAGATTACATTATATGGATCAAAAATAAATTTGAGGACTTAAAACCTTACCTTTAACCTTAGGAACGGTAGAAAATCGTTAAGAAAGCATCTGGGGTTGTCTCCTAGCTCTCAAAGTCGAAAAGTGCAGAATAAAATATTTTTTGGGTTTATTTCCAACTTAAGTCGCGACTGTCCTGCTATGGCGGCACCCATCCCAGCACAGTGGCCCCGCCCTAGCGGGAAGAATCTCGCATTGGCAGCTTGCACAGAAAAAGAGAGCAAATTTAAAAATTCCAAAACCCCCATTTCACAACACACCTTCAGCCAATGACACCTAGAAACTACCCGTTCACGCTAAGATCAATTTTGGGAGTTCTACTCGCCCGAATTCAATTTCGTAAAGTCATACGGGTTCCTTAACGTCTTAGCTATGTACTCATCTGATCAAATTCATAATTATATCACCCAATTGTTACCATATTTCCCTAGACCTTCCTGACACAGATTTCTTCCAAATATGGACTAGGTTGGGAAATTCCAAGTTACTACAAAAAAGTTTTTCGGCCCAAAAAATTTTTCATTGGCTTTTGAAAAATGACGGGAACCAGTCGTTACAATAGATACCAATTTACCCATCACTCGTCCCCGAGTGATAAACTTAGGAAAAATAGGCTAAAGAAAGAATGGAGTAGTACCTAAATCGACGAACAACTAGGGATACTTGTCTCGCATGTCCTTCTCGGTTTCCAAAGTACCTTTCTCAACTAGATGATGCTTCCATTGAACTTTCATGGACTTAAACTCTTTGGTCCTCAGCTTTCGGACATCACGATCAAGAATTGCAGTCAGTTCCTCCTCATACTGAAGGTCCTTGTCTAACACAACTGAGTCCCATTTTATGATGTCATCATCGTCACTATGATATCTCTTCAACATGGACACATGAAATATTGGATGAAATCTCGATAGGTTAGTAGTAAGGACAATCTATACGCCATTGACCCTACACATTAGAGAACCTCAAATTGACCAATGTATAGTGGACTTAGCTTGCCCTTCTTGCCAAATCTCATCACCCCTTTCATGGATGATACCTTAAGAAGAACATTATCACAAGTATGAAATGTCATGTCTCTTACCTTATGATCAATATACTTCTTTTGTCTACTCTTGTCTGCTAGAAGCGTAGCTTGAATACTCCTCACCTTATCTTGAGCATCCTTCACTAAATCAACCCCCAAAGGTTTCACATCTCCAGCCTCGAACCATCATATTGGTGATCTTCATCCCCTCCCATATAGTGCTTCGAATGGTGCCATATTTATGCTGGAGTGATGACTATTATTATAAGAAAATTCACACAATGGTAGAAACTTATCCCAATGCCCTCCAAAATAAATCACACATGCCCTCAACATATCTTCTAACACTTGAATAGTCCTCTCTGACAGCCCATCTGTCTGTGGATGGAAGGTGGTACTAAAATTGAGTTGTGTGCCCAATTCATCATGTAATTTCCTCCAAAACTTGGAGGTAAACTGTGTATCATGGTCTAAGATGATAGAAAGGGGCACCGTATACAACCTCACTATCTCTTTCACATACACCTTAGCCAATTGCTCCGCATTATAATCTATCTTACCAGAATAAAATGGGCTGACTTAGTCAATTTGTCAACCACTACCCAAATAGGATCAAACTTCCCCAAAGTTTTGGGAAGACCACCCACAAAATCCATGGCTATCCTTTCCTACTTCTATTCCAGAATTGGCATTCTGTGGAGCAAACCTGTAGGCCTTTGGTGCTTAAACTTTACTTGTTGAAAATTTTGACCCTTGGGCACAAACTCCGCTATATTCTTCTTCATGTTCGGGATCCAATAAATTTGCTTCAAATCTCGGTACATCTTTCTCACACCTTGATGAATGGAATATCGCGAACCATGGGATTTTGTCAACAATCTGTGAATCAAGTCATCAACTCGAGGAACACAAATCCTTCCTTTAAAACTGAGCACACCTTTCATATCAAGAGTGGTCTCTTGTGTCTTACCAATCACAGTCTTTTTCTTAATCTCATTCAAATTTTCATCCACAAATTATTTGGCCTTGGTCTCCTCAATAAATGTGGCCCTAACTTCAATGCTAGCTAACACCCCACCTTTCTCTGAGATGCCCAACTGCATGAACTTAGACTCCAAGCTCTAAATATCTTTAGCCAAAGGTCGCTTAGTTACAGTCAAGCAAGCTAAACTACCCATACTCACCATTTTTTGACTTAGTGCGTCCGCTACTACATTAGCCTTACCCAAATGATATTGGATGGTCACATCATAATCCTTGAGTAACTCCATCCACCTTTGTTGTCTCAAATTCAAATCCTTTTGAGTGAATACATGTTGTAGACTGCGATGATTAGTAAAAACCTCGCACTTAGCACCATAAAGATAATGCAGCCCAATCTTAAGAGCAACCACCATCGCTGCTAACTCTAAATTGTGTGTTGGATAATTCCTCTCATGCACCTTCAACTATCGCGATACATAAGCTATAACATTCTTATCCTGCATTAACAAAACACCCATACCCGAATGTGAATCATCACAATAAATAATAAAAAAATTACCTTCCACCGGTAGTGCTAGAATAGGTATTGTGGTCAAAGGAGTCTTGAGATTTTGCAAGCTCTCCTCACATTTTTCAATCCATTCCAATGATATCTCCTTTTTTGCTAAATTCATCAAGTGAGTGGCAATAGAAGCGAAGTTTTTCACAAATCAACGATAGTAGCTAGTGAGCCCCACAAAACTCCTAACTTCAGTCACAGAGCTAGGCCGAACCCGATTCTTAACCTCTTTAATGTTTTGGGGATCTACCAATATCCCTTCTTTTGAAACTACATGCCCCAAAAAGGCAACCAAAGTCAACTAAAATTCACACTTAGAAAATTTCGCATATGGTTTTTGTTTCCCAAGAGCACCCGGAATAATACAAAAATGGTCGGCATGCTCTTCCTTACTTTCTGAATAGACCAAAATGTCATTAATAAAGACCATAACAAATGAATCAAGAAATGGTTTGAACACACCATTCATCCAATTCATAAAAGTTGAAGGCGGTTTAGTCTACCCAAACTACATAACTAGAAACTCGTAGTGCCCATAGAAGGTTCTAAATGCCGTCTTGAGAACATCCTCAGGCCTAATATTTAATTAATGGTAACTAGACCTTATATCAATCTGTCCCGACCCAGGTGTACTCCCTAGACGTAACATGGCATACTTGACCTGAAGGGGTCGCATACAAGCCCTTAGCAAATTCAAAACATAAGATCATAGAAAGTATGGGAAAATTTAAAACTTCTTTAAAACCAAATAATCGAAAACATTTTTATAAGCAAGCGGAAGTCTTTACTACAACTTTGTCTCAAACCATATATTTAAAACTCTTGAATAAAATACTTGGGAAGCAGCCCGTATAATGTCTAAAACATAAAGAAATGGCATAAAGGAAACATAAGGAGTTTGTCCTCGAAGCTATGAGGAATCACCAATTCTTTAACTCTTCTTGCACCTTAGAAACTTAGTCTCCAAAGCAACCCAATCTCCAAGACCCTATATTTGATTAGAATGTAGGCAATATGCATTAATACAAAATGTACCAGGTATGAAAGCTAGCGTAGCATCATAAGAGCATCTTAAAATGGTTACTCAACATGAGACATAGCATAAGAGATAATAAATAGTCATAGCATAATCTCCAACCTAAACATCATCCAATCATAAGTCAACATAAGACATAATAAATTAGCATAAGAGATACATCATGTTCATAGCATAGACTCTATTTAGACTTTCATATTTACATACTTCAACCTTTGCCCTTCATATTACAAGAGAACTACTTCACAAGCCACCTCAACGCATATTTGTGCAAGGCATGGATAGCATCCCATACTACCATCCAAGCTAAGTACCTCTTTTTAGTCACTCTTAGGCATAGTTACCCTTCATAGTCAAGACCTAGGTTTCCATGTCATAAGAGCACTAATACTCCTAAGTAACCTCAAGGCACACTTGTTCAATGCATGAGGGGCATCACATAATTCCACTCACACTAAGCATATCTCAAAGTTACGCTATTCATGCTTACTCATAGATGTCATTCTTGACCTACTTCATAAAGACAAGGAATTACTATCTCAAGTCAATCATATCATGGAAGGCAACTATAGCAACAATTCAAGCTAAGCATACACCACATAAGAGGACACTTCATAAGTAGCTTCCAGTCATACTTGTGCCATGTATGAGTGGCATCCATACTACCACTCACACTAAGTACTTCTTTAGGTTAGCTTACCCAATGCTTACTATTTATCATTCTAGACTATCAAGAATAGCACACTACTAGGCTATACCTAACTACCATGGAAAACACACTAACATGCAATCTAAGCTAACCAAGGAAGGATACAAGTATTCCAACCTAGCCTGCTGCATACCCCAAACACAATCAGAAGTTGTACAATAGTTTCCTTAAGGTACAAAGCCATAAAGGGTCCAGGTGATGGCTGAGATGGCCCTGACCCTGCTGATATAATTGGAACTGAAACTATGATAGGGTTAGATGATGGCTCCAAACCTCTCTCTCTTCAGGGTTAGTGTTGCACCACTGGCCAGAAGTAGAGGTACCCCTTCATCGAGCTGTCATATGGCGTGTATGAGCCATCCTCTAAAAAAGAATGAAACACATGAGATTTCAAGAAACCAACTACACACACGCTGCATGAAAGCGATACAAAAGAGGATAAATTCGTAAAGACAACCTATAGCCTTCTAAAGATAGGATACAGATGTTTCAACACCAATCTAGAAATATCTAATATGTATTAGCTCTGTACAATTGAGACTACCAAATTTATGGCTCTGACACCAACTTTTCATGACCCGATTCTTCAGTTCATAAGAGCATATACTATAACCCTCAAGTAGGGAAGTTAATGTGTAACGTAGAATAGAAAGAAATAAGTATAAGGGTATAATAAAGTAGAAATCAAACTAAACCACCAGACAAAACAAAAGCGGGAGCAAACAAAAAACAATATACAAAACGTCCCTCCCATAACCTAGAAATTAGAAGTACAGATTTGTATAAAAATAAGAGTAAACATCGCAAAAGTGGACAAAAAACAAAGCTTGTTCAAAAAGGAAAAAGACTAGCTAAATAAGTACATAATTAGGTAAGTTGATGCAAGACTCTAAGTGCTCACACTCATCTCCAAATCCCTAATTCTTCTAATTTCACAAACAATCACCACACATGCATGACAAAATAGATTAAGATTGAAGCATAAGTATAAAAACTAGGTACTTTGTAGACATCACGTGTCGACTGAGCAACAACGATAAAAACAGTATGAATAGATAAAATCTAGAAACAGACAGAGGTCAAAGTGGATATGAAAGAAAGCATATTAGCATACCGAAAGTAAATCTAAGTACACCTATGATAAACCTAACTGACCCCTATAAGCATAGAACATACACTCATACACATGTTTAAATGAAAATCAAATAGACCTTGTAAGCCCGACATGTATAAAGAGTCACTAAGTCTACAAGAGAGAAGGGTAGAGCAAATCCAAACCCATGAAATAAAATTTAGGTTCCCAACCCAAGTAACCACATTATCTAGTACTCCAGTCCACTTCTAGAGCAACATGCTAGAGTGATAATCAATCTTGGTCTCCTGGCCAGCAAGTCTACTCCCAGTCCAACTAGCTAAACTGACATGGGGGCGTGTCGACTCAAAAAAGAGGTCTCAAAATATCAAAGCCTCCCATCTAGACGAATCACTTAAAAGCCAACCAACTGGTAAGAGTGTCTCGAGTGGTGTTGACTCCCAAAAGGATATAGTTTATAAGATCAATCAATACTAAACCACTGTGAATTAACGTCCCCTCATAAGGAATCACAAGAGTATCCATCCTGAATAACCCTAATCCCAAGTCGCTTGAGAAAGAACAATAGCTATAGTAACACATCGGAGGTGAAAACGGATATGAAAGAAAGCATACGAGCATATTGAAAGTTAATCTAAGTACATCTAGGCTTAACCTAACTGGACCCCTATAAACCTAGAATGTACAGTCATGAAGATGTTAAAATTAAACTCAAACAGACCCCCGTAAACCCGATAGGTATAAAGAGTAACTATGTCTACAGGAGAGAAAGGCACTACAAATCCAAATCCAAACCCAAGACACAAAAGTCAGGCTCCCAAACCAAGTAACCACAATATCTAGTAATCCAGTCAACTTCCAGCCCAACTAGCAAGAGTGGTAATCAATCTAGGGTGCCTAGCCAGCTAGTCCACTCCCAAGAAAATTATATTTCATCCTTGTATATGGAGATGCAAACTAGCTCTCCTTTTTACGAGCACAAACCAAAGGTAAATGGACGATCAACTGCTTTTTTGTTTTAATTGATGACTGACACAAAATTTAATTTTCATAACAAGTTATCCTCATTAAAACAAAAAAAATGTCAACAAAAATAAGATAAACAAACTAGGAAGAGAAAACATTATGACTAATTGGTCCAAAAGAAATAATTGCACTTGTTGGAAAAACTAACAAATACTTCATTAAATTTGAGGTATTAGTATAGCAACAGTTGCAGGCCTTATGCTCTAGTACTATAATAAATTTATCGGGATTTATTGCATGCTCAAGTAAGAACTTCAAGAATGGATGGAGCTTTATTGTGTCAAAACAACGCGTACGACTATAAAATGGCATAATCTTGATGTAACACCCCTTAACTAGAAAGAACTAGAATTAGAAAGTGTCATTTTTGGAAAGAATGAAAATCTGGAAAATTGGTTAAATTATGTTATGTTTGAGTTTTGGGTCAACTTCAAACGACCATATCTCCTAGGTCAGGATGGGTTGGATGTTCTACAAGATACTGTAGGAAATATCTTTGAATATCCTTCCAACACTTCCAAGTTTGCGCGATTTGGAGTTCTTATGAGGGAGATATGCCCATTTGAAGCTGGGTTGTCTAGTTAAGGAAAGTCAAAACTGGATTTTGAAAGGGTAGTTTGGTCTTTTCCTTACCCCAATTAATATATTTCGTTTTTGATAATAGAGTTGGGGTCTAAAATGATTGGATTCAGTTTACGCTTTTGAAAAACAAGTTAGGGTTTTGAGAGAAGAGAAAATAACAGGAGAGAGGAGAAGAAGCAAGGAATTGCCAAGTTCTTGAAGTTTTGCTTTAGGATTTTGGCAAGGGTTGATCCCTATGAGGTATATGAGTTCACATTGCATTGGGTTTTTTCACCCACGCGCCAAACATGTTTATTTTAATATGATTTTCTTCCTAAAAGATTAAGGCTTTGATGTTCTTGAGTTATATTCTTGAATTGCTTCGGTTCTTGAACTTGGGATGAGATTGAGGAGTTCTTGAGATTTTAAGGTCGATTTTAGAGTTGTGTTTTATTAGATTCTTGTGTACATATGATGGGTATCTGAATCTAAAGAGAATTTTAGAAAAAGAATCGAGTTTACGTGAATTGGGGTCAGAAAATGAAGAAGGAACAAGTAAGGCAAATCTGCGTACTAGGTCTGCAAAGCGGACCTGTTCCTCAGTATTGGAAACATCTTCCTCGCATCATGGACTGGTCGTGGGAATTTTTGCCTCAAAAGTTATATCCCGACTAAATAATTAAATGTATCTCCGCGTCGCAAACTTGCTTCCAGACATTGATTTCTAGATCTTTTCGCATGTTTGACTATCTCAAAACACTCCTAAACATCATGAGATCTTTCCTATCACAAATCACAATCCTTGAATCCATAATTCAATTCAAGGAAAGTTAAGAGTCAAGTTAAGAGATGTTAAGCATCAAGTCAAGAGAAGTTAAGAGTCAAGTCAAAACAGGTACATGGAGTTTTTGAAAAGTCTTTTACAAACGTTTTAACATTGTTTTAAGACTTGAGTTCAAGTTGAGTAAATAGTAAAGAGTAAATATTGAAGTTCATTTCTTCAAAAGTATATGGGGACTACGTATTACCAAAGGGTTTAAAATGTTTTCACATTTAAGCAAAAAAAGGAAACTTTGATCTCCAAAAAGCCATTGAGGTACTTTTCAGTAAAGAGTAAATGTTTTCACATTTAAATAAAAACGGAAACTAAGATTTCCAAAGAGCTTTTGAGCTAGTTTTCAGTTAAAGATTAAGCACTTTCATGAATAAGGTAGAGGGGAAACTTTGATTTCCAAGATAGCCTTTGAGCTAAGCAATTATCTCAAATAACAGAAAGAAGTATGTTTTTAAAACATAAGAGCTAGTATCATATTTTAGGAGTAGTATTGAGCACTGATATGGGGGAGAGTTCAGACAACTCACAACCCTCATAAACCATGTAGCCACCATTTGTAAAAGCGGGTCATAGTTTTTAGATGATTCCTTAGTGCTTTTTAGCATACACTAGTGGGTCCATTTAGTAGTTCAGATTCTATACTCATGGCAATGTATAGGACGGCCCTGGCAGCATGAGGCAAAATGATATATCATCACGATAGCTCTTAAGTGATGGTTGTCGGTTAGAGAAACTCCCACATAAGTATTTTGTATTTTTATATACATCAGAAATATTTGTATTTTCATATACAAACAAAGTTCATATTGTATATTTCCATACATACAGAGTTATTATTGTATTTCTAAATACACAGAGTTGAAAACCTTGTTTTAAAGCTTTTCTTTATACTGCATTTATTTATATTGCTTTATATTGAAATTAGTTCAGTTCAGTTGAGTTGAGACCTAGTTTGTTTCTTCAGTTCCTTTCAAGCTTATTTATTGTTTTAGAATTTCCCTCACATACTCATACATTCAATGTACTGATGCCATTTGGCCTGCATCTTCTTAAGATACAGACACATGTAACCAGGATCAACATCCAGCTCATCGTTAATTTTAGTTGAGCTCCAGAGTTGTTGGTGAGCCTCCTTGCTTTCGGAGGATCCCTCTTTTTATTACTTTATCATTTTAGTTCATTAGGAAGTCGTGAGTCTTTTCCCGACATCTATCTCAGTTGTTTAGAGGCTTTATAGATAGGCAGTTAGTTAGTTCATTTGGCATTATCTTGTTATTGGCTTATGCTCAGATTTGAGTTGCCACTTTGACTAAGTTAAATGTTTATTTTTAAAACATTATGATTTAAGTTTGAGACAGTTGATTTATTTAGCATTTGAATTATTTTCTTAATGCTTTAAGTCTTCCACTGAGTAAGTAAGCCAGACAATGGGTTCTCTTGGGGCCAGCAATTGTTCTTGAGTGCGGGTCCAAGCCAGACAATGGGTTCTCTTGCTGACATGAGAAGTAGGAGGAGTTGATTCGTTGTTGGGTTGTCTTGCCTATCAAGCAAGGAAGGCAAAACATCTATTGTCACGCCTTGAGCCTACAACCTGGACGTGGCTGGCACTTGAGAACCATTGCTGGCCCTAAGTGAACCCTTGGCCTGCTTACTTAGTGGAAAAGATAAACACAAGAAATAGTCTAAAATGGGACTTGTGAAATAACTTAGAATGTCTTTTAAATAAACATTCAAACTTAGCCACAATGGCAACCTCAAGTCTCAAAACATAAGCCAATAATAAAGTAGTGACAAATGAATTTAACTAACTTACTATTTGTATGTCTATGAAGCCTTTAAACAACTGAGATGGATGTCGGGATAGGCCCATGACATCCTAATGAGCTAATAATAAAATTAAAAGCAATAAAAGGGACCCTTCGGAAGCAAGGAGGCTCACCACAAGACTCTGAGTGCTCAAACTGGATCAATGAGGCACTGGATGTTGATCCTGGTTATCTGCGTCTGCATTATAATAAGATGCAGGCCAACTGGCATCAGTACATTGAATGTACGAGTACGCGAGTTGGGAAGCTAAACAATACATAGGCTTGAAAAGATTTTAAAAGAAACAGTTACCTTAGCTCTTCTCAACTCATGAATAACTCAACTAATAATAAATCAATAAGATACATGAAATATATGAAAAGGTTTATAAAACAGTAAAAGCAACTTAGTTCGTCAAAGAAAATGCAATAACAAACTCAACTTTACTCATATAATAAAGAAATATAGTTTCTGTGGGAGATTCTCTAACCGACAACCAGTACTATAAGCCTAAGTGGTCATACAACGTCTTACCCATGCTGCCAGAACTATCATATACTTTGCCTTCATATAGACCACTTAACTTAGTGGATCCACTAGTCTATGCTAAAAGAATCTTAATGAGTTATCTAAAAAGTATGATCCTTTACTACCTATGATGGCTACATGGTTTATGGAGACTTGAGTTAAGATGAACTCGTATCCTCGTATCAGTGCTCAATACTACTCCCAAAATTTACTTAGCTCATATGATTTAAAATAAAAATTTCTTTCTTTTGTTTGAGATAATTACTCAAAACTTTATCTTAAAAGGTCTCTTGGAAATCGATGTTTCCCTTTCTTATTCAAATGCGAAAACATTTAAAACTCTTGGGAATACTTAGTTCTCTTATAACTTTTTGAGAAATGAACTCAACTTTTTACTCTTTGCTTACCTTGAAACTTTAGTCTTAAAACAAGGTTAAAACGTTTGTTAAAGACTTTTGAAAACTTTATAAACAATTCTTTGACTTTCTTCTTAACTTCTAGACTTGACTATTAGCTTCTATTGACTTTGATCTTAACCTTCCTTCAATTGGATTATGGATTCAAGGTTCATGATCTCATATTTATGGGTGATTTCATGATGTTTGGATGTACCTTAGAGTGTTTGAATCTACTAGAAATTATAGGTACATTGCTAAAGAACAAATACGAAAAGGTGCTGAGCGAATGAGGAGAACTAGAGTCCCTGGCACACTGAGAGGAGCGGGGCGCCAGCCCTCAATATTCAGATACTAGCCTGGAGTGCACTGGTTGGCGCAGCGCCCCAAGGGTGAACATTCAGAGACTCTTTTGGGGTGCGCTGGCTTGTGCAACACCCCACCCCTATCCCCAGGTGTTTGCCGACTTTTCTTCTCTGTTTTTCATCTCTAAACCCTCTAAACTTCAATGTTTCTTTACCAAACACTTATAATCATTTATACCTTCAATATATGATAGATTTAAACCAAAATTACACCTGGAAACATGAATCAAATATCAAGAACCTCCAATAACACAACCCACAAGAAATTCGAATGAAATTTTCAACAATGTTCATCAAGAACTCAATTTCTAAAATTTCAAATACTTAAATTCACTGAATTTAACCATGGTTGGTGTGTGGGTGAATTAACAAAATGTTGTGTGATCTCACATATCTTTTAGGGATCACCCCCGATGAAATCCACAAGCTATCCTTGACGAAATCGATGAATCTTGAACGTTCTTGTCTTTTCTCCTCTTCTCCAAGCCCTAGCATAAAATTCACCTTTCTAAAACTTACTAAAATCTTAATTTACCCCAATTAAACTCCTAAAAACGAATTAGAAAAGTTAGGTAAGGAAAAGACTAAATTACCCTTCCAAAATCCGGATTAGAATTTCCTTAATCCAACATCCCAATTTCTAGAGGGCCTAACTTACTCATACCAACTCGGAATTGCGCAAACTCGGCGGCGTTGGAAAGATCTTTCCTAGATATTTCTAAGCATATCTAGACATACACCTAAATCATCCTGATATAGGAGTTATTTCCGTTTGAAGTTGATGAAAACTCAACTTATTCTAACTTTACAAAATTTCCAGAATTCATTGTTTCCCAAAATGACTATTTCCCATTATTGGCTTCTTCCTAGTTATTTCAATATTCCAGATGTTACAATATCTCCCCCTTGGGAACATTCGTCCTCAAATGAGATTACTCTTGCTTGTCTAAGTGTGTAACATCAAGTTCAAACACCCAACAAGCAAATGCAAACAAACAACATGCTTACTCATAAGTTAAAGAGTACTAAGAAGAGAATTAGTACCTTGGTCAGCATTTTCTTTGGACTCAAAGAGATGTGGATATCTCTTCTTCATGTCCTCCTCAACTTCCCAAGTAGCTTCCCCAACAAATTGGTTCCTCCAAAGGACTTTGACTGATGCTACCTCTTTTGTTCTAAACTTGTGAACTTAGTGATATAGAATCTGAACAGGAATCTCCTCATAAGATAAACTATCCTTGATCTCAATTCTTTCAGATGGTATGATCAATGAATTAGATCGCACATGCACTCCTTTAATATGGAGATGTGAAACACCGGATGAACCGCTGCTAACTCTAGGTGTAGCTCCAACTCATAAGCTACATTGTCAATCTTCTTGGATATTCGATAAGGTCCAATATACCGGGGACTAAGTTTCTCCTTCTTACCAAACCTCATAACATCCTTCATGGGTGAGACTTTTAGATATACCCAATCATCTACTTCAAACTCTAACTCCCTCCTCAGATCAGTGTAGAATTTTTGACGACTCTGTGCCGTTTTCAACCTCTCTTGAATCACTTTCACCTTGTCTATAGCTTGATGAACTAAATCTTCTCCTATCAACCCTGCTTTACCAAATTCAACCATCCAATAGTATATATGCATCTTCTCCCATAAAGAGTTTCATATAGAGCCATTTGGATACTAGAGTGGTAACTATTGTTATAAGCAAACTCAATAAAAGGTAGGTGATCATCCCAATTACCTTTGAAATCAATCACACAAGCCCTCAATATATATCCTCTAAAGTTTGAATAGTGCACTTTGCTTGCCAATCAGTCAGAGGATGAAAAGCAGTACTCAAGTTCACCTTTGAACCCAAACCCTTCTGAAAAGATTTCGAGAACTGTGCAGTAAATTATTCACCCCTATCTAAAATAATGGAGATTAGAACCCCATGAAGTCTTACCACCTCTTAAATATAAAGCTTAGCAAAATCTTCTGCTGAGTGGGTAGTCTTTACCAGCAAAAAAAAGGGGCTAATTTTGTCAGTCTATCGAGAATCACCCAAATAGAATCATGCTGCCTGCGAGACCTTGGTAACCCTGTGATGAAGTCCATATTAATCATCTCCCACTTCCATTCTGGAAGTTCTATATTCTGAGCCAACCCACCATGCCTTTGGTGCTCTACTTTAACTTGTTGTCAATTTGGACACGTAGCAATAAATTTTGCGATGCCCTTTCTTCATACTATTCCACCAATACACCTCTTTCAAATTACGATACATCTTTGTGAAACTCGGATGGATGGAATAGGTGGAGCTATGAGTCTCATCTATATTTTCTCTTGGAGTCCATTCACCATTGGTACACACAATCTACCTTGATATCTCAGTACGCCATCTCCCCCTTGTTCAAAAGATAATACTTTTTGCTTAAGAACATTTACCTTTATTTCAAACAAAATATGGTCTTGGTCTTGCTTGCCTTTTATTTCTGGCACTAATGACGATTCAACCCCATTCATCACCACTACTCCTCCTTCTATGGAATCCATAAGTCTGACTCCCAGGCGTGTAAGTCTATGCACATCTTTTGCTAACTCTCTCTTTTCTTTCTCAACATGGGCAGTACTAACCATAGACAACTTGCTTAAGGCATCCAGAACAATATTAGCCTTACCTGAGTGGTAAAGAATACTCATGTCATAATCCTTGAGTAATTCTAACCACCTCCTATGTCTGAGATTAAGCTCTTTCTGAGTGAACACATATTGAAGACTCTTGTGATCAGTGAATACATCAACATTAACACCATACAAATAATGACGCCATATCTTCAAAGAAAATACTACGACAGCCAACTCTAAGTCATGGGTTGGGTAATTCTTCTCATGATCTTTCAACTATCTGGAGGCATAAGCTATAACCTTTCCATTCTGCATTAATACACAATCCAAACAATCTCTAGATGCATCACAATACACTACAAAGCCTTGCGTACCTTCTGGTAAGGTCAATACTAGGGCAATAGTTGATCGCTTTTTCAATTCCTGAAACCTTTCTCACAAGCTTCAGACCATAGAAACTTAACTATTTTCTGAGTCAATTTGGTCAAACGAGATGAAATAGATGAGAACCCCTCTACGAACCTTCTATAATATCCAGCCAAACCTAAGAAACTTCTAATATCAGTTAGAGATGTAAGTCTAGGCCAACTCTACACTACCTCTCTCTTCTGAGTATCAACTCTAATTCCACCACTGGAAACTATATGGCCCAAGAATGCCAGAGACTCAACCAAAAATTCACATTTCGAGAACTTAGCATACAATTCCTTATCTTTTAAAGTCTGAAGAACTATTCTAAGATGGCTAGCATGATCTTCTACATTCCTTGAATAGATTAGTATGTCATCAATGAAGACGATAACAAACATATCTAAATAAGGTTTGAAAACTCTATTCAGAAGGTCTATGAACGCTACAGGTGCATTGGTTAGATCGAACGACATGACCAGAAACTCATAATGACCATAATGGGTCCTGAATGATGTCTTGGGAATATCACATTCCCTTACTTTCAACTGATGGTAGCCAGGTCTGAGGTCTATTTTCAAAAAAGAAGAGGCACCCTGTAGTTGATCGAAAAGATCATTAATTCTCAGAAGAGGATATTTGTTTTTGATGGTAACTTTATTCAATTGACGATAATCTATACACATCCTAAGGGAACTATCTTTCTTTCTCTCAAATAAGATCGGAGCGCCCCAAGGTTAGACACTTGGTCGAATAAATCCTTTCTCTAAAGGGTCTTTCAACTACTCTTTTAACTCTTTCAATTCTACAGGTGCCATCCTATATGGCAGAATAAAGATAAGATGGGTATCTGGAAGAACATCTATACCGAAGTCTATCTCTCTCTCAGGAGGGACTCCGGGTAAATCATCTGGAAAGACTTCTAGAAACTCTTTTACTATAGAAACTGACTAGATAGGAGGTATCTCAACACTAGAGTCATTAACTCGGACTAAGTGATAGACACACCCCTTAGAAATAACTTCCTTGCCTTAAGGTAAGTAATGAAACGATCATTAGGCATTGCTGAACTATTTTTCCACTCTAAGACTGGCTCATTTGTAAATGGGAACTTGATAACTCGAGTTCTACAATCAATTGAGGCATCACAGGCATGAAACCAGTCCATACAAAGAATGACATCCAAATCTACCATGTCTAACTCAATTAAATTAGCCATGGTACTCTTGTGATTGATAGAAATGGGACAATCACGATAGACTCTCTCTGCTAGAATAGACTCACCAACAAGTGTAAAACATTGAATGGTTCACTAAGTTGCTCATGAATAATATCAAAATTCATAGCGACATATAGAGTCACAAAGTATAAGCTTGCTCCTGGGTCTAGCAAACCATAAATAGTAAATTCAAAGACTTGAATCATACCAGTGACAACATCTGGAGAGTTCTCTTGCTCTTGGTGATTAGTGATCACATAAAGGTGGTTTGCTCCTCCGTCGGTACCGAAAGTAGCTCCTCTAGGTGTTGTCCTTTTTGGTGGATCAACTGATGAATATTGAGCCCTATTGCTCTTATTTCCACTACCTTACATGTTCTTTGGGCACTCTTAGTGACCCTCTTGTCTACAGTTGAAACAACCTGTCTGGCCATCACGACACTTACCTGGGTGGGTTCTACCACACCTAGCATATGCAGGAGCACAGTTGCTCCTGGTGCCACTCTACTCTGAGACTATGCAGGTCTAGCCCTGAAGTTCTGCGAATTCTGGCCATTATACTCGGCTTTGTTTTTGGGTGCAGGTGCACTAGCAGATGATGGAGCAAGTCTCTTTTGTATCTGCTGAAAGGACGAACGATTCACATTACCTTTCTGCTGCCTGGACTCATTCTCTGTCTTAGCCTTCTTGTTTGTGAATTCCTTCCTATCCCTTAGCTTCTCTTCCTCAACTTGCTGCACATAGACCATCAACCTTGATATGTCAATGTCTTCACTTAACATAGCTGCCATTCCCTCTTTGCTTGATAGACGGTACAAACCAACAATAAACAGACTCATTCTACTCCTCATATCCGTAACTATCTACGGAGCATAACGGGAAAGTTCGGTGAATTTCAACACATATTCGTGAACACTTAGAGAATCCTGCTTAAGTGTGAAGAACTCACGCACCTTGACTTCTTTCAATAGTTGGTGAAAGAAACTCCCCAAGAAAGCCTCCTCAAAACAGGACCAACTAGCAAGTGGTGCATCCCCAGCTCTACACCATTTCCACTGGTCGAACCAAGTCCTAGCGACTTTCTTTAGTTGATATGTAGCTAGTTCAACTCTCTCAGTATCAACAACATGCATCATATCAAACACATTTTTTAATTCATCAACAAAGTTCTCCGGATCCTTAGAAGTCCTTAAACCAGTGAAACTTTAAGGATTCATCCTCAAGAATTCACAAATCCTTGAAGTGTCAGCCTCTTCTTGTCGAGCTCCTCTTCATTGCCCAACCTAGTTAGTCATAGCTTGACTTAACATCCTTATGGCTTCTCTGAACTCATCATTGGTAACTTCCCCTTGCAGTTGCACTTTAGGTGCATTCAGTAACTCTTGCTCCTCAACATTACGCCTAACAGGGCGACCTTTGACAGCTCTTCACAGAGGCATGATTATCTAAAAACACGCGCAAGTACGAATTAGAAGGAAACTTTTTCGAGATCAAACTCTAACGTACGAAATGAGAGTTAAAGAAATGAGAAATTTTCCTAAGTGTTGCAACCTCCTAATTATAGATGTGGCGCGCTTAACACTGATAACTAGGACTCTATCTACATGGCTTCATAGACTCCCTATGACTCTTGAATTCTGTGTTATCATACCAAGTTTGTCATGCCCCTAGCCTACACCCTGGATGTGGCTGGCACTCGAGAACTATTGCTAACCCTAAGTGAACCCTTGGCCTAGCTTACTTACTCAATGGAAGACTTAAAGACAAGAAATAGTCTAAAAAGGGACTTGTGAAATAACTTAGAATACTTTTTAAATAAACATTCAAACATAGCCACAATGGCAACATCAAGTCTCAAAACATAAGCAAATAATAAAGTAGTGACAAATGAATTTAACTAACTGAATGTCTATGAAGCCTCTAAACAAATGAGATGGATGTCAGGACAGGCCCACGACATCCTAATGAGATAATAATAAAATTGAAAGCAATAAAAGGGACCCTCCGGAAGCAAGGAGGCTCACAACAAGACTCTGAGTGCTCAAACTGGATCAATGAGGAACTGGATGCTGATCCTTGTTACCTGCGTCTGTATCATAATAAGATGTAGGCCAACTGGCATCATTACATTGAATGTACAAGTATACGAGTTGGAAAGCTAGACAATGCATAGGCTTGAAAAGATTTTGAAAGAAACACTTACCTTGGCTCTTCTCACTCATGAATAACTCAACTCATAATAAAGAAATAAGACACATGCAATATATGAAAAACTTTATAAAATAGTAAAAGCAACTTAGTTCCTCAAACAAAATTAAATAAAAAACTCAACTTTACTCATATAACAAAGTAATATAGTTTCTACGGGAAATTCTCCAACCGACAACCATCACTATGAGCCTAAGTGGTAATGTGGCATCTTGCCCAAGCTGCCAGAACTGTCTTATACTTCGCCTTCATATAGTACGCTTAACTTAGTGGATCCACTAGTCTATGCTAAAAGCATCTTAACGAGTCATCTAAAAAGTATGATCCTTTACTAATGGCTACGTGGTTTATGGAGACTTGAGTTAATATGAACTCGCATCCCCATATCAGTGCTCAATACTACTCCCAAAATATACTTAGCTCATATGATTTAAAATGAAAACTTCTTTATTTTGTTTAAGATAATTACTCAAAACTTTAGCTTAAAAGCTCTCTTGGAAATCGATGTTTCCCTTTCTTATTCAAATGTGAAAACATTTAAAAATCTTGGGAATACTTAGTTCCCTTATAGCTTTTTAAGAAATGAAATGAACTCTTTACTATTTTCTTAACTTGAAACTTGAGTCTAAAAACAAGGTTAAAACGGTTGTTAAAGACTTCTGATAACTTTATAAACTCTGCGTTGAGTTGCTTCTTAACTTCTAGACTTGACTCTTAACTTCTCTTGACTTTGATCTTAACCTTCCTTGAATTGGATTATGGAATCAAGGTTCATGATCTCATGTTTATGGATTATTTCATGATGTTTGGATGTACCTTATAGTGTTGGAATCAACTAGAAAACATTAGGTACATTGCTAAGGCACAAGTACGAAAAGGCGGGGAGCGAATGGGGAGAACTGGCATCCCTGGAGTTCTAAGAGGCGCGGGGCGCCAGCCCTCATTATTCAGATACCAGTCTGGGACGCGCTGGCTGGCGCGGCGCACCAAAGGTGAACATTCAGAGACTCTTTTGGGGCACGCTGGCTGGTGCGATGCCCCTCCCCTATCCCAAAGTGTTTGACGACTTTTCTTCTCCGTTTTTCATCTCTAAACCCTCTAAACTTCAATGGTTCCTTTCCAAAACACTTAGGACCCGTTTGGTAGGAGGTATTAATCGAAATAGTCCATGGATTAAAATTTAGTCCAACAAAAACATTGTTTGGTTACTTTATTTAATCTAATCCATGGATTAGTTATTCCTCATACAAGATCTTATTTTATCCCTAGAAAAGGGAGGGATAACTAATCCAAGGTTTAACAAACCTTGGATAAGACCCCTAAATGACTAAACTATCCCCACATCTTTTTTCCTTTCTGTTTTTTGTTTTTGTAATTTAATGTTCTCTTTTTATTATTTATATGAGAATATTTATAAACATTCTTTTAAATTCACCAAATTCGTTCCATGTGATTTGATGATTTCACAAACTAATATTTTTTTCTTCGTGTTTCATTTGTTATATTGGGCTGATTTTTTTTCATTTTTTTTTTAAATGTAGTTCGTCGATTGACCCTTTGAATTATTTGTTTTTTTAAAAAAAGAATTAGCTTCATGTATTTGAACAATTTAAGTAGCCTTAAATATATGTTAAGTTTGAGGTATATTTGACCAAAAAAAATTAGAAATATACCGTCTATCAATGATGTCTATAGTGGCATATCGCACCTCAAAAATATTAATTTTTTTTTAATATTTTAGTATTTAACTTGACTAGTTAAATGAAATATACAATCTCATAATAACTCAAGGGTATAATAGGAAATAATTTTTTTCCAGAGTTTTAAACCAAACATAAGATTAGGTGGGAAACAATGAACCAAACACTTGATAAAAACTAATCTCTGCATTACTAAACCCTGCATTACTGATCCCTACATTACTAATCCATGCGTTAGTAATCCTTGCATTATGCATCTTTGTACCAAACGACCCCTTAGAATCATTTATACCCTCAATATATGATAGATTCAAACCGAAATTACACCCGAAAACATGAATCAAAGCGCAAGAAACTCCAACAACACAACCCACAAGAAATTCAAACGAAACTTTAAACAATGTTAATCAAGAACTCAATTTCTAAACTTTCAAAGACTTAAATTCACTGAATTTAATCATGGTTGGCGTGTGGGTGAACTAAACCAATGCTATGTGATCTCACATACCTTTTAGGGATCACCCCCGACTAAATCCACAAGCTATCCTTGACGAAATCGACGAATCTTGAGCGTTCTTCTCTTTACTCCTCTTTAGCCTGTGCATAAAATTCACTTTTCTAAAACTGGCTAAACTATGAATTTACCCCAATTAAAGACCTAAAATGTATTAGAATAATTATATAAGGAAAAGACTAAATTACCCTTCAAAAATCTGGACAAGACTTTCCTTAATTCAGTAGCCCAACTTCCAAATGGGACAACTTGCTCATACGAACTCGTAATTGCACAAACTTGGCGGCATTGGAAAGATAATTCCAAGAGCTTTCAAACCATATCTGGAAATACACCTAACACATCCTAAGCTAGGAGTTATAGCCATTTGAAGTTGACCAGAACTCAACTTAACAAAATTTCCAGATTTTCATTCCTTCCAAAAATGACTATTTCCAATTATTGTCATCTTCCTAGTTATTTCAATTTCCGAGATGTTACATCTATGTTGATAGGTGACATGGACATAGTAGGGCTGATGATCAATGTGTAACAAGTTGAGGAGGACAAACTGAGGGATAGAGAAGTGTTTAAGAATAATAGGGCTAAGGCATCAGGGAATGAATCTGGGCAGCAAAAGAGTAATGCGAACCGGTCTTCTTTCCAACATAAGCAAAAAGGACCTGCTCAATCATCTGCTAGTGCACCTGCACCAAAGAACAAGAATGAGTACAATAGTCAGAATTACAGAGCTAAACCTGCCTATTCTCAGGGTTGTATAGCACAAGGGGTGGTAAGCCTCCTGAATGTTCTAAGTGTGGTAGGAACCACTCAGGAATGTTGTTGCGATGGCTTCATAGGTTGTTTCAAGTGTGTACAAGAGGGTCACTTCATGAAAGAGGGACCTAAGAACCGCCAAAGTAATAGGAATCAGGGGAATAGAGCCCTATCTTCATCAGTTGCTCCCCCAGACAGAGCTGCAGCTAGAGGAGCTAATTCAGGGGTAGGCGGAGGAGGAAACCTTATGTATGCTATCATTAGTTGCCAAAGGCAAGAGGATTCGCCAAATGTTGTCACTAGTATGATCCAAGTCCTTAACTTCAATTTTTATGCCTTGTTAGATCCATGAGCGAGTTTATCCTTTGTAACTCTGTATGTAGCAATGAATTTTAATGTTTTTCTTGAGAAACCCTTTAGTGTTTCTACAATTGTTGGTCAGTCTATTCTAGCAGAAAGAGTCTGTCATGATTGTCCCTTTTTCGTCAATCACAGGAACACCATGGCTGATTTAGTTGAGTTAGACATAGTAGATTTTGATGTCATTCTTGGTATGGACTGGCTTCATGCATGTTATTCCTCAATTGATTGTTGAACTCGATTTTTGAAGTTCCAGCTTCCTAATGAGCCAATTATAAAGTGGAAAAGCACTTCAGCAGCGGCTAAAGGTCATTTTATTTTGTACCTTAAGACAAGAAAGTTTGTTTACAAAGAGTGTGTCTATCACTTAGTCCTATTTAATGACTCTAGTACTGAGATACCTCTCATTCAGTCAGTTTCAGTAGTAAAAGAGTTTCCAAAAGTCTTTTCGGATGATCTTTCTAGATTCCCTCCTAAGAGAAAAATAGACTTTTGTATAGACATTCTTCCAGATACTCCTCATATATGTATTTTGTCATATAGAATGGCACTAAAAAGTTAAAATAGGTGAAGGAGCGTTGAAAGATCTCCTAGAGAAGGATTTTATTCGACCAAGTGTCTCACATTAGGGCGCTTCATTCTTATTTATGAGGAACCAAGATGGTTCCCTTAGTATGTGTATAGATTACCGTATGTTGAACAAGGTTACCATCAAGAATAAGTATCCTATTCCGAGAATTGATGATCTCTTTGATCAAATTCAGGGTGCCACTTGTTTCTCTAAAATTGACCTCAGATTTGGGTACCATCAGTTAAGAGTACGGGAATGTGATATTCCAAAGACAGCTTTCAGGAACCCTTATGGTAATTATGAGTTTCTGGTCATGTCGTTTGGTTTAACCAATGCAGCTGCAGCGTTCATGGACCTTATGAATAGAGTATTCAAGCCTTATTTAGACATGTTTGTTATCATGTTTATTGATGACATACTAATCTATTCGAGGAATGAGGAAGATCATGCTAGCCATCTCAGAATAGTTCTCCAAACTCTAAAGGATAGAGAGTTGTATGCAAAGTTCTCTAAGTGTGAGTTTTGGTATGATTCTATGGCATTCTTAGGCCGCATGGCTTCCGGTGATGGAATTAGAGTTGATACTCAAAAAATAGAGACAGTGTAGAATTGGCCTAGACCTACATCTCCAACTGATATTATGAGTTTCTTGGTGTAGCGTGGATATTATACAAGGTCCTTAGATGGGTTCTCATCTATTTTGTCCCCTTTGACCAAGTTAACTCAGAAAAAATTTAAGTTTCAACGGTCCGAAGCTTCTGAGAAAAGCTTTCATGAATTGAAAAAGAGGTTGGCTACTACTTAGTATTGACCTTACCAGAAGGGATGCAAGACGTTGTTGTATATTGTGATGCATCCAGAGTTGGATTGGGTTGTGTCTTATACAGAATGGCAAAGTTATAGCTTATGCCTCTAGACAGTTGAAAGTTCACAAGAAGAATTACCCAACCCATGATCTAGAGTTGGTTGTCGTAGTATTTTCTTTGAAAACATGGCGTCATTATCTTTATGGTGTTCATTTGGATGTGTTCACCGGTCATAAGAGTCTTCAGTATGTGTTTAGTAAAAAAAAAGCTTAACCTCAGACATAGTAGGTGGTTAGAATTACTAAAAGATTTTGACATGAGTATTCTATATCACCCAAGTAAGGCTAATGTTGTTGCTGATGCCTTGAGTAGGTTATGTATAGGTAGTACTGCCCTTGTTGAGGAATAGAAGAGAGAATTAACAAATAATGTGCACAAACAAGCGCGATTAAGAGTCTGTATAATAGATTCCACAGAAGGAGGAGTAGTGGTAATGAATGGGGTTGAATCATCTTTAGTGTATGAAGTTAAAGAGAAACAAGACCAAGATCCTATTTTGCATGAATTGTAGGAAAATGTTCATAAGCAAAAAGCAATGGTATTTGAACAAGGGGGAGATGGTGTATTGAGGTGTCAAGGTAGATTGTGTGATTGGTTTCAACGGTATTTTGGATGATTACCTACCTCTTACTGAGATTGCCTACAACAATAGTTACCATGCTAGCATCCAAATGGCTCCATATGAGGATCTTTATGGGAGAAGATGCAGATTTCCTATTGGATGGTTTGAAGTTGGTAAAGTTGGGTTGATAGGATCATACTTAGTTCATCAAGCTATAGAAAAAGTGAGAGTTATCCAAGAAAGGTTGAAAATAGTGCAGAATCATCGAAAATCCTACACCGATGTTAGGAAAAGGGAGTTAGTGATCGAAGTACATGATTAGGTCTACTTGAAAGTTTCACCCATGAAGGGTGTTATGAGATTTGGTAAGAAGGGGAAGCTTAGTCACCGGTGTATTGGTCCTTACAAAATATCCTAGAGGATTGACAATGAAGCTTATGAGTTGGAGCTACCACAAGAGTTAGCACCAGTCCATCCGGTGTTCCACGTCTCCATGTTTAAAAAATGTATGGGCAATCCTTTATTGATCATACCAACTGAAGATATTGGAATCAAGGATAGCTTATCTTATGAGGAGATTCCTGTTCAGATGCTAGAGCGCCAAGTTCTCAAGTTGAGAACAGAAGAGGTAGCATTAGTCAAAGTTCTTTGGAGAAATCAGTTTGTTGAAGAAACTACTTGGGAAGCTGAGGAGGATATAAAGAAGAGATACTCACGTCTCTTCGAATCTGGAGAAGTTCCAAATTAAGGGACTAATCCTTTTCTTTGCATTTTTTTTATAAGTTGGCATTTTGTAATTGCATTGTGCTTGTTTTGTGTTTGAAGTTCATGCTTGATGTTACACCCTTAGCCTAGTAAGAGTAAGATCATTCAAGGACGAATGTTCCCAAGGGGGAGATATTGTAACACCCCGTCACTACAAAAAC
Organism: Solanum commersonii; assembly: GCA_029007595.1. Taxonomy (NCBI): domain Eukaryota; kingdom Viridiplantae; phylum Streptophyta; class Magnoliopsida; order Solanales; family Solanaceae; genus Solanum; species Solanum commersonii. The sequence continues at coordinate 2,200,091 of JAJTWQ010000060.1, forward strand.
CTAGAATTAGAAAGAGTCATTTTTGGAAAGAATGAAAATCTGGAAAATTGGTTAAATTATGTTAAGTTTGAGTTTTAGGTCAATTTCAAACGACCATAACTGCTAGCTCAGGATAAGTTAGGTGTTCTACAAGATACCATAGGAAATACCTTTGAATTATCTTTCCAACTCCGTCAAGTTTGCACGATTTCAATTTCTTATGAGGGAGATATGTCCATTTGAAGTTGGGCGGTCTAGTTAAGAAAAGTCAAAATCGAATTTTTAAAGAGTAGTTTGGTCTTTTCCTTACCCCAATTAATTAATTTCATTTTTGATAATTAAGTTGGGGTCTAAAATGATTGGATTCAGTTTACGCTTTTGAAAAACAAGTTAGGGTTTTGAGAAAAGAGAAAAGAAAAGGAGAAAGAGGAGAAGAAGCAAGGAATCGCCACGTTCTTGAAGTTTTATTTGAGGATTTCGCCAAGGGTTGATCCTTACAAGGTATGTGAGTTCACATAGCATTGGGTTAGTTCACCAACTCAACAAACATGTTTAGTTTAGTATGATTTTCTTCCTAAATGATTGAGACTCTGATGTTCTTGAGTTATATTCTTGAATTGCTTTTGTTCTTGAATTTGGGATGAGTTTGAGGAGTTTTTGAGTGTTTAAGGTTGATTTTAGAGTTCTGTTTGATTCGATTCTTGTGTACATATGATGGGTATCTGAATCTATAGAGAATTTGAGAAAGAGAACCGAATTTTGGCAAATTGGTGGGTCAGAAAATGAAGAAGGAACATGTCACACTAGAGAACCATTGTTGTCCCCAAGCGAACCCTTGGCCTGGCTTACTTATTCAGCGGAATACTTTAAGCATTAAGAAAAGAAGTCAAATGTAAGATAACTCAAATGTATCAAACTAAACTCATAATGTTTAAGAAATAAACATTTAACTTAGCCAAAGTGGCAACTCAAATCTGAACATAAGCCAATAACAAGATAATGACAAAAGAACTAACTGATTATCTATCTATGAAGCCTCTAAACAACTGATATGGATGTCGGGACAAGACCCACGCCATCCAGTGATGAAGCAATAAAAAGAGGGATCCTCTGGAAGCAAGGAGGCTCACCAACAACTCTGGAGCTCAACTAGAATCAACGATGAGCTGGATGTTGATCCTGGTTAAATGTGTCTGCATCATAAGAAGATGCAGGCCAAATGGCAATCAGTACATTGAATGTATGAGTATGTGAGGGAAACTCTAAAATAAGACATAAGTTTGAAAGGAACTGAAGAAACAAACCTGGTCTTAACTCAACTCAACTTAACTGGACTAAAATACTGAAAGCAATAAAAGGGATCCTCTGGATAGACATGAGGCTCACCACAGACTTTGAGTGCTCAACTGGATCAACCATGCGCTGGATGCTAATCCTAGTTACCTACATCTGCATTATAAAACAATGCAGGCCAACTGACATCAGTACAGTAAATATACGAGTATGTGAGTTGGAATGCTAAACAAGACATAAGCTTAAAAAAACTAAATAACGTACCTGGCTCAACTCAACTTAACTTGACTCATTTCAATATAAAGTAGTGTAAATAAATGTAGTATAAAGAAAGGCTTCAAAACATGGTTTTCAACTCTATATATTTAGAAATACAATAATAACTCTTTATGTATGCAAATATACAATATGAACTTTGTTTGTATATGAAAATACAAGTATATCTGATGTATATAAAAATACAAATACTGTTGTGGGAGTTTCTCTAGCTAACAACCATCACTCTGCCAGAACTGTCCTATACTTTCGTCATATAGGACACCTTAACGAAGTAAATCCACTAGTCTATGCTAAAAAGCAACTTAAGGAGTCATCTAAAAAGTATGATCCTTTACTACCCATGATGGCTACATGGTTTATGGAGACTTGAGTTAATATGAACTCGCATCTCCATATCGGTGCTCAATACTTAGCCTAAAAGCTCTCTTGGAATATGTGTTCCATTTCTTACTCAAATGTGAAAACATTTTAAACTCTTGGGAATACTTAGTTCTCTTATAGCTTTTTGAGAAATAAACTCAACTCTTTACTTAACTCGAAACTTAAGTCTTAAAACAAAGTTAAAATGTTTATAAAAGACTTTTGAAAACTTTATAAACTTCTCTTCACATGACTCTTAACTTGACTTGACTTGACTCTTAACTTTCCTTGAATTGAATTATGGATTCAAGGATTGTGATTTGTGATAGGAACGATCTCATGATGTTTAGGATTGTTTTTAGATAGCTAAACATGAGAAAAAATCAACAAATCATTGTCTGGAAACAAGTCTGCGACATGGAGTTGCATTTAAATATTTGATCATGAAATTTAATTTTGAAACAAAGAAGTCCGCGTCCTAACCGTGACATGGAGCTGAGTTTTGTTCATTGGGGGAGCAAGTCCTCGACGTGGACTTGCGTGCCAAAACCTGCTCGACATTTTCCTTCTTCATTTTCCAGCCCCAATTCGCCTAAACTCAACTATCTTTCTCAAATTATTTTTAGATTCAGAAACCCAGTATATGTACCCAAGAACCTAACTCAAAACAACCCTAAAACTCAACGTAAAGATCTCAAAAACTTCTCAATTCAACCCAATTCAAGAACGAAAACAAATTCGAGATATACATATCAAGAACATCAAACTTTCAACCTTTTTAGAATGAATTTATTTGATATAAACATATTTGGCCCATGGGTGAATGAACCCAACGCTATGAAAGTTTCACATACCTTGTAGGATTGAATCCTTGGCGAATTCCACAACCAAAATCACCAAGAACTTAAAGAATTGAGTTTCATATATCCTTTCTCCTCTTTTTTATTCTCTCAAAGCCCTAGCTTATTTTTTTAATTGCGTAAACTGAACTGACTCAGTTTAGACCACAAATAATTTACTAAAAATGGATTTAATTAATTGGGTAAGGAAAAGACTTACCTACCCTTCAAAAATCCAGATTAGACTTTCTTTATTCGAACAACCCAACTTCAAATGGGCATATCTCACTCATACAAACTCGGAATAGTGAAAACTCAGCGGCGTTGGAAAGATTATTCCAAGATATTTTTAAAATTATTTGGAAACAAACCTATCTAATCCTGATCTAGGAGTTATGTGCATTTTATGTTGACCAAAAACACAACTTAACATACTTACCGAATTTCCAGATTTTTATATTCTTTCCAAAAATGACTATTTCCAATTTTTAACTTCTTTCTAGTTCTTTCAATTAGAGAGGTGTTACAATATCTCCCCCTTGGGAACATTCGTCCTCAAATGATATTACTCTTACTAGGCTAAAGGTGTAACATATAAGATTCAGCTCAAAAACCCAACAAGCAATGCAATTACAACACGCCAATTTATAAATTAAAGGGTATTAAGAATAGAATTAGTACCTTGGTCTGGAACTTCCCTGGATTTGAAGAGATTTGGGTATCTCTTGTTCATATCCTCCTCAGCTTCCCAGGTAGCTTCCTCAATAAATTGGTTCCTCAAAAGGACTTTGACTGATGCTACTTCCTTTATTCTCAACTTTTGAAAATGGCGATCTAGAATCTGAACATGAATCTCCTCATAAGACAAGCTGTCCTTGATACCAATATCTTCAGTTGGTGTGATAAGTGAACGATCCCCCATGCACTTTTTCAACATGGAAATGTAAAATATCAGATAAACCGCTGCTAACTCTTGTGGTAGCTCTAACTCATAAGCTACATTTCCAACCCTTTTTGATATTCGGTAAGGATTAATATACTTGGGGATAAGTTTCCTCTTCTTACCAAATCTCATAACACCCTTCATGGGTGAAACTTTCAAGTATGCCTAATCATCTACTTCAAACTCTAGGTATTTTCTCCTAACATTAGTGTAGGATTTATGACGACTCTGGGTTGTTTTCAATCTCTCTTGAATAAATCTCACCTTCTCCATAGCTTGATTGACTAAGTGTGGTCCTAACAACCCAGCTTCACCAACTTCAAACCATCCAATGGGAGATCTGAATCTTCTCCCATAAAGATCTTCATATGGAGCCATTTGGATGCTAGCACGGTAACTATTGTTGTAGGAAAACTCAATGAGAGGTAGGTTATCATCCCAAATACCCTAGAAATCAATCACATAATCTACCTTGATACCTGAAAACACCATCTCCCCCTTGTTCAAAAGCCATCACTTTTTTCTTATGAACACTTGCCTTTAATTCAAGCAATATAGGATCGTGGTCTTGATTTTCTTTCACTTTTGACAGTATTGATGAGTTAGCCCAATTCATCACTGCTATTCCTCCTTCTGTGGAATCCATTATTCGAACTCCTAGTTGTGCAAGTCTATTCACCGCTATTGCTAACTTTTTCTTATCTTCGTCAAAATAGGCGGTACTACCCATAGATAATCTACATCAAGGCATCATCAACAATATTAGCCTTACCTAGCTGATAAAGAATACTCATGGCATAATCTTTGAGTAACTCTAACCACCTTTGTTGTCTCAGATTAAGCTTTTTCTAACTAAACACATATTGAAGACTCTTGTGATCAGTGAATACATCAATATGAACACCATACAAATAATGATGTCATATCTTCAAAGAAAATACCACGGCAACCAACTCTACGTAATGGGTTGGGTAATTCTTCTCATGAACTTTCAACTGTCTGGAGGCATAAGCTTTAACCTTGCCATTCTACATTAATACGCGACCCAAACCAACTCTATATGCATCACAATACACCACAAAACCTTGAGTACATTCTAGTAAGGTCAAAACTGGTGCGGTAGTAAACCTCTTTTTTAATTCCTGAAAGCTTGTCTCACAAGCTTCAGATCATTGAAACTTCACTGTCTGCTTAGTTAACTTGGTCAAAGGGGATGAAATAGATGAGAGCCCCTATATGAACCTTCTATAATAGCCAGCCAAAGCCAAGAAACTCCTAATATTAGTTGGAGATGTGGGTTTAGGCCAATTCTGCACTACCTCAATTTTCTGAGTATCAACTTTAGTTCTCTCTCCAGACACAATGTGGCCTAAGAATTCCATAGATTTAAGACAAAACTCACACTTAGGGAACTTGGCACACAACTCTCTACCCTTCAGAGTTTGGAAAACTACTATGAAATAACTAACATGATCTTCTTCATTCCTTGAATAAATTATGTCATCAATGAAGATGATAACAAACATATCTAAATAAGGTTTGAATACTCCATTCATAAGGTCCATGAATGTAGTAGGCGCATTGGTCAAACCAAAGGACATGACCAAAAACTCATAATGACCATAACGAGTTTTGAAAGTTGTCTTTGGAATATCACATTCCGTTACTCTCAACTGATGATAGCCTGATTTGAGGTCTATCTTAGAGAAACAAGTAGCACCCTGAAGCTGATCAAAAGATCATTAATTCTCGAAAGATGATACTTATTCTTGATGGTAACCTTATTCAACTGACAGTAATCTATACACATCCTAAGGGAACTATCTTTCTGTCACACAAATAAGATCGGAGCGTCCCAAGGTGAGACACTTGGTCAAATAAAGCCCATATCTAGGAGATCTTTTAACTGTTTTTTAAGCTCTTTCAACTCTGCTGGTGTCTTTCTATATGGCAGAATAGATATAGGACGTGTATCTGGAAAAACATCTATACCGAAGTCTATCTCTCTCTCAGGAGGGACTCCAGGTAGATCCTCTTGAAAGACTTCTGGAAACTCTCTCTCTACTGAAATTGACTGAATATGAGGAATCTCAACACTAGAGTCATTAACTCAGACTAAGTGATAGACACACCCCTTGGAAACTAACTTTCTTACCTTAAGGTATGAAATGAAACGACCCTTAGGCCCTGCTGAACTGCTTTTCCACTCTAAGACAGGCTCATTAGGAATTTAGAACTTAACAACTCGAGTTCTACGATCAATGGAGGCATAACAGGCATGAAGCTAGTCCATACCTAGAATGACGTCAAAATCTTCCATGCCTAACTCAATTAAATCAGCCATGGTGTTTTTATGATTAATGGAAATGACACAATCACGATAAACTCTTTCAGCTAGAATAGACTCCCCAACAGGTGTAGAAACACAAAAGGGTTTACAGAGTTTCTTAAGAAGAACATCAAAACTATTTGCAACATAAGGAGTTACAACAAATAAACTAGCTCTTGGGTCTAGCAAAGCATAAACATCAAGAGTAAAGACTTTAATCATACTAGTGACAACATCTAGAGAGTTCTCTTGCTCTTGGCGACTAGTTATCGCATAAAGATGGTTTGTTCCTCCGCCAGTACTGAAAGTAGCTCCTCTAGGTACAACCCTATCGGGTGGAGCAACTGATGAAGATTGGGCTCTATTGCCCTGATTCCCATTACCTTGCCGATTCTTGGGACACTCTTTCATGAAATGACACTCTTGTCCACACTTGAAGCATCTTGACTGGCCATAACGACACTTACCTGGGTGCGTTCTACCACACTTATCACATGTAGGATCCCAATTACCTCTGTGTTCCATACTACCCTGAGATTGGGTAGGTCTACCCCTGAAATGCTGGGAATTCTGACTATTAAACTCACCTTTGTTTCTGGGTGCAGGTGTACTAGCAGATGATGGAGCAGGTCCCTTTTGCTTTTGCTAAAAGGATGAACAGTTCACATTACTTTTCTGCTTCCCGAACTCATTTCCTGTCTTAGCTTTCTTATTTCTGAATTCCTCTCTATCCCTTCGCTTCTCTTTCTCGACCTGCTGCACATATACTATTAACCTCGATATATGCATATCCCCAATTAGCGTCGCTGCCCTGCCCTCTTTGCTTGATAAATAAGACAACCCAGCAACAAACAAACTCATTCTACTCCACATATCTGCAACCATCTTCGGAGCATAATGGGATAGTAGGGTGAACTTCAACCCATACTCATGAGCACTTAGTGACTCTTGCTTAAGGGTAAGAAATTCCTATACCTTAACCTCCTTTAGTTCTCGAGGAAAGAAATGCCCTAAGAAGGCCTCCTCAAAAAATGCCCAACTCGTAGGTGGTACATCCTCAGCTCTACCCTTCTTCCACTGGTCAAACCAAGTCCTAGAAATATTCTTGAGTTGAAATGCAGCTAGTTCAACACGCTCAGTATCGGCAACACACATAACATCAAATATCATTTTCAATTCCTTAATAAAGTTCTTTGGATCGTCAGTAGTGCTTGAACCAGTGAAACTTGGAGGATTCATCCTAAAGAAGTCTTGGATCCTCGAAGTATTAGGCACTTCCTATCTAGCTTCTCTTTGTTGCCCAACCTGGTTAGTCACATCTTGACTTGGAATCCTTATTGCCTCTCTGAACTCAGTGTTATTGAGTTCCCCTTGAGGTTGCACTTCAGGTGCATTTGGTAACTCTTGCTCCTCAACATTACGCCTAGCAGGACGACATCTGACAGCTTTTTGTGGAGGCATGATTATCTAAAAACACATGCAAGCACGAATTAGAAGAAAGTTTTTAGAGATCAAACTCTAACGCACGAAATGAGTGTGAAAGAAGTGAGAAATTTTCTTAATTGTTGCAGCCTCCAAATTATAGACGTGGCTCGCTTCACACCGATAACTAGGACTCTACAGACACAGCTTCATAGACTCCCTAGACTCTTGAACTCTATGCTCTGATACCAAGTTTGTCACTCCACTAGCCTACACCTCGGACATGACCGACACTTGAGAACCATTGCTGGCCCCAAGCGAACACTTGGCTTGGTTTACTTACTCAGAGGAAGACTTTAAGCATTAAGAAAAGAACTCAAATGCAAGATAACTCAAATGTCTCAAACTAAACTCACAATGTTTTAGAAATAAACATTTAACTTAGCCAAAATGGCAACTCAAATCTAAACATAAACCAATAACAAGATAATGACAAAAGAACTAACTGATTGTCTATCTATGAATCCTCTAAACAACTGAGATGGACCTCAGGACAAGACCCATGACATCTTAATGAACTAAAATACTGAAAGCAATAAAAGGGATCCTCTGGAAAGAAAGGAGGCTCACCACAGACTCTGAGTGCTCAAATGGATCAATGATGCGCTGGATGTTGATTCTGGTTACCTGCATTTGCATCATAAAATAATGTAGGCCAACTGACATCAGTACATTGAATGTACGAGTATACGAGTTGGAATGCTAAACAGGATATAAGCTTGAAAGGAATTGAAGAATTTACTTAGCTCAACTCAACTAAATTTAACTGAACTCAGTTCAATATAAAGCTGTGTAAATAAATACAGTATAAAGAAAGGCTTTAAAACATGGTTTTATACTCTGTGTCTTTAGAAATACAATAATACCTTTGTATGTACACAAATATACAATATGTGCTCTCTTTGTATATAAAAATACAAATATATTTGATGCATATAAAAATACAAATACTATTGTGGGATTTTCTCTAACCGACAACCACCACTCTGAGCCAAAGTGATGATACAACGTCTTGCCCATGCTGCCTGAAATGTCCTATACTTTGCCCTCATATAGGATGCCTTAACTAAGTTGATCCACTAGTCTATGCTAAAAAGCAACTTAACGAGTCAGCTAAAAAGTATGATTCTTTACTACCTATGATTGCTGCATGGTTTATGGAGACTTGAGTTAATATGAAATCGCACGTCCATAGCGATGCTCAATACTACTCTGAAGATATACTTAGCTCATATGAAGTTGTGAGGGATGAGCTAAGCTAAAAAACCTCAGAAAACTTGGTCCAAGTGAAAAGAGGAGACCTAACTGAACTAGTCTAAATGTAGGTATGCCATGACTTACTAGCTGACCCATTTAACAGATACGCCATGAATTCGGCTCCTCTCGACCCTACTAGACCTAGAATATGATGTCGCTAATGGCAAGTTGTAAGAAACTTGTGAGTATGCCCACCCATAGCCCCAGAAAACCTTAGAAGTTATAGTATGAGAAACACTCCAAGTACCTTCTTCTTAAAAGGTATGGTTTCAGCCACATTCACAGGTTGGGCACCTCTAGGTGGTACCTGGGATGCTACTGATCTAGGCTGGTCCTCTAGTGCTAATGCAGTTGTAGCTCTAGCCTGCTGCATACCCCAAGAATATCAGAAGTTGTATAATGGTTGCGTGAAGGTACAGAACCATAGAGGGTCCACGTGACGACTAAGAAACCCGACCCCGTTGATTAAACCAGAACTTAAACTACTAGAGGGTCAGCTGATATCTCAAGACCTCTCTCTCTTCAGGGCTAGTGCGCACTCCTGGCCGATAGTATAGGTCAACCCCTTCTTCGAGTTGTCGTACGACGTGTATGAGCCATCCTTTAAAAGGAATGAAACAAGTGAGATGTCAAGAAACCAACTCCACACACGCTGCATGAAAGCGATACAAAAGAGGTTAAATTCCTAAAGACTCCCTATAGACTTCTAAAGATAGGATACAAATGTCTCCATACTGATTAATATATCTCTAATCAATGTTAGCATTGTACAAGTGAGACAGGAAAATCTAGGTCTCTGATACCAACTTTTCTTGATCCGATTTCTCAAGTCATGAGGGCATATATTATAACCCTCAGGTAGGGAAACTAATGTGTTGCCTAGAATAGCAAGCAATAAGTATACGGGTACAACTAAATAGAAATCAAACTAAACCACCAAACAAAACAAAAGCAGGAGCAAACAAAAAACTATATACAAAAGGTCCCTCCCGTAACCTAGAAATGAGAAATACACAATTGCCTAAAAGTAAGAGTAAAAATCGCAAAAGTGGACAAAAACAAAGCTTGTTTCGAAAGGAAAAAAACTGGCTAAGTAAGTATAAAATGAGATAAGCTCATGTAAGACTCCAAGTGCTCACACTCATCTCCAAATCCCTAATTCTTCTAATTGCAAAAATAATCACCGCACCTACATGACGAAATAGATTAAGATTGAAGCATGAGTATAAAAACTGGGTAGTTTGTACAAATTACATGTCAACTAAGCAAGAAAGGAAAAAATAATATGAAAAAATAGAATCTAGAAACAGACAGAGGTCAAAGCGGATATGAAAGAAAGCATACGAGCATACCGAAAGTAAATCTAAGTACACCTAAGCTGAACCTAACTGGTCTTTATAAGCCTAGAACATAGACTCATGCACATGTTTAAATGAAAATCAAATAGACCTTGTAAGCCCGACAAGTATAAAGAGTAACTAAGTTAACAAGTTAGAAAGGCACCACAAATCCAAACCCAAGAAACAAAATTTAGGTTTCCATCCCAAGTAACCACAATATCTAGTAATCCGGTCAACTTCCAACCCAGCTAGTAAGAGTGATAATCAATCTAGGTCGCCCAGCCAGCTAGTCCACTCCTAGGCCAACTAGCAAGATTGACATAGGGGCGTGTCGACTCAAAGTTTCCCATCTAGACAGACCACTTCAAAGCCATCCAACTAGAAAGAGTGTCTCGAGTGGTGTTGACTCCCAATAGGATGTCGAATATAAGATCAATCAATACTAAGCCACCGTGAATCAACTTCCCCACACAAGGAATCACAAGAAATATCCAGCTTGAATAACCGTAATCCTAAGTCGCCCGAGAAAGAACAAAACCTATAGTAAGACATCGGAAGTCAAATCGGATATGAAAGAAAGCATACGATCATATTGAAAGTTAATCTAAGTACATCTAGGCTAAACCTATATGGAACCCTGTAAGCCCAGAATATACACTCATGCACATGTTAAAATGAAACTAAAAAAAAACCCCGTAAGATCGACAAGTATAAAGAGTAACTAAGTCTATAGAGAGAAAGCCACCACAAATCCAAACCCAAGAAACAAAAGTGAGGCTCCCAACCCAAGTAACCACAATATCTACTAATCCAGTCAACTTTTGACCCAACTAGCAAGAGTGATAATCAATCTAGGCCACCCAGCTAACTAGTCCACTCCTAAGAAAGTTGATTCCATCCTTGTAGAGAGAGATGCAAACTAGCTCTCCTTTTTACGAGCACAAACCATAGGTTAAGGGACAATCAGCTATTTTTTTTTCTAATTAATGGCTTGCACATAATTTAATTTTTATAACAAGTTATCCTGATTAAAACAAAAAAGAATTGTCAACAAAAATAAGAGAAATAAACTAGGAATAGAAAAGATTAAGATTAATTGGTCTGAAGGAAATAATTTCAGTTGTTGGAAAGCTAACAAATGCTTCATTAGATTTAAGGTATTAGTAGAACAACTGTTGTTGTCCTTATGCTCTAGAATTATAACAAGTTTATCGGGATTTATTGCATGCTCAAGTAAGAACTTCAAGAATTGATGGAGCTTTATTGCGTCAAAACTACGCGTAAACTACAAAATGGCATCAACTTGACTTTCTTCAAATTCTGTAAGGAAACTTTGAATATGTTTTGTTCAAACGAGAGGTATTTGTCTTCCAGCAAATCAATGTCTTTGCCTTAAAAAAAGCATGGTACTAAAAATACAGAACAAGGACAAATCGAGTTAGGTGATAAGATTAACAACTATAGTAATAAAAATGAAGTCGTTGAGGCTATAAGTGATCAATATACATTAGACATAAAGATATTGTGAATTGAAAACATACTGGCATATCAGGAAATATTATTAGGTTTTCCAAATTATGAGTCGACCTTAAGAGGTTGTCTAGGGGAAGGAAAGTTTTGGAATACAAAAACTTATTGTCAACCATCTGCATTCCAGCAACAGTAAGGAGATGTCTTCCTTTTCCAACATCAAACTGGAAATCACCTGAATAGAAGAATGAGGCAGAATAAAGGTAACTACATTGATTTACAGGGCTTACAAACTAAAGCAATACTGATTTCCCATTATTGTAACACCTTATAGCTTAGACCAATAAAAGGAACTAATATTTAACCTGACATAGTAAATTAAAACTATATGAGTTAATTAAAAGGATGTAAATAAATAGATAATCAATCAACTTAATTGAAAAACTAATGACCCCAATCGTACAATCAAGTTGATAGGTAGAAAATAGGAGCTCAATTCACAATCAACATAGAAAGACTGGAGACATTTGGGACTGATAACTGACCTTGGTAAACTAGGATGACAATATTATCTCATTAGAACAACGAACGCTTGCCAAAAGATCTTTCTCTATGTGTTTATTAATTTCATCTAATTCATCATAGTATAGATCAAGTTTTGCGTGGTTCAAAGATGACAAGTCCTTGAGACTAATTTTCATATGATTAAAACCCCATATATTGTTAAATGTTCAACATATGCAGCAACAATTTCAAAGCAACATGTATCACCTTCGAGTGAATACGGATCCATGTCAGGATGATCGTGATGGATCAAATGTAGTCATTATTAATCTTGAGAGTGCAAAAATTCATTTCCTTAACAAATAATGTACTGTCTCTCCTTAGCTAATCTACCATTAAAAAGTTTAGTCTATACTTTATGTTTAGATGTGATGATGGTGTTTCTTATTTTCCTTTAATTGACAAGTGGATTGAATTTGTTGTGCATAGGAAAATGGAGGATTTACGTCTGAATATATGTTATAGAACTACTTATCCGACTGGGCATCATGACCAACCCTATAGCTTGCAAGAAGTTCTTTGTAGTAGTTCATCGATTATAAAAATCAACTGCAATAATTGCAGAACATTAGAGGAATACATATTAAATTGGACATATTTGAAGAGTTCAACCCTGGAAAGTTTGTTAATCCGGGATAAACACATTAAACAAATAATATCAAATTGTCCTTAACTCGAATATTTGAATCTATATGGATTTTGTACAAACGATTAAAACCAAAAAATCCATATGGATTCAATGATTCCAATTGAGGACAATTTAACATATTTGTTTAATATGTTCATCCCGGATAAACAAACTTTTCAGTGTTAAACTCTTTAGAGTTATTTAATTTAGTACGCAATCTTCTCATATTCTGTAATTATTGCATTTAAGTGGATGAACTACTACAAAGAACTTCTGGCAAGCTATAGGGTTGGTCATACCCAGTCGGATAAACAATTCTATAACATATATTCAGGGGTAAATCCTCCACTTTCTTATTCACAGAAAATTCAAGCCACTTGTCAATTACGGGAAAATATGATAGACCATCATCTAATTTGAATACAAAGTTTAGACTAAACATTTTAATGGCTAAAAAGAGGTAGTGCATTTTATGTGAAGGAAATGAATTAGTGCAATGCTAAGATATCTAAACGACCATACTCCTCGGTATCATAAACAATGTTGTTGATAGAAATCCAAAATTATTGCCAATCTTTAGAGAGAGTAGATGTTCTGAACATGTCTTTTATGGACAATTAAGAAAGAGTTTGGACAATAAGAGCATAGGGTAGCTTACTAATCCTATCAATTTCTTCACATTCTGTCTCAATTTTTGGGTTTTTTCTGAGGTAAGTCTTCAATAAGTAGACTTTCAGAGGTGCCAGAAAATTGGTCTTGGTTGCTCATGTTGTTCACATTGTATTACTATTGCTACCTAAAATAACAACATCAGCTAACCACTAAACGACAAAAAAGTACAGTAGAATTTCTTTGTGAAGAATAAGAAGAATTTCAGAAATACTGTTGTTATAAAGTAAGAGCAAACACATATATTTATAAAAAACAAACAATAGCGTAAACATGTACTTATTGTGATTTATTGGAAACCACTTGGAAAAGCCACAATCCTTCAAAATAATCACAACCTTTCCCAAAAGTCACCATATTTTGGAAAAGTCACAACTCTTCATTTTCCTTTCAGACCTTTTAAAACCCAAAAAGTCATGCTACGTCTCTTTTGTTGAGAAGCAGCACAGGGCTAAGAAAGGGTGGAGATTATCATACATCAATACCGAGAATAAGTTTACTTGTAACTATAATTGCTATAGACAATTTATGTTTCTTTTTTTTTTGTTTATCCTTTCTTTAATGTCCAACTAAAAAAGTTATATCACATGACACTCTTTTTTAATGTTAAAATATATGATATTAATTAATATATTATTGTTTTAAAAATTAGGGTTCGGGAAAGGGAAAAATTAAGGAGGAGATTACAATTAAGGTGAAGAATTGAATGATCTCACCAAAAAAAGTAAGAATTCAGTAGTCAATGCTAGTAAGATTATCCCATGTAATACTATATAATTACAATTTGCAGCGATTTTAAACCATAAAAAAGAGCAACAAGACATTTAAACTTACAGTTTACAAGTCTTGTATTTTAGTAAAGAAAATTATTCATCAAACTTCAAACACAAAACTTAAGAAATGAAACTAAGTTAAAGGATACATACACAATGTAGTCTTTGGTTGGCCTTTCAAAATCTTGATTTTTTTGTTTTAAAGTTGTTGAATGTATGAATATTTTCATGAAAGGGCTAATGTCACACTACTTATATAGTGGCCATGGACTTGACCATTTAATTTTTTTCTATTTTTGGTCAAAGCATAGAAAGAATATATATTAATTAATTAATTAAAACTGATCTAGACAATTAAGATAATTATGTCATTAATCATTCTTAGTTGATTATTTATCCTAAATAGTTTTATGATGTCATGCTAAATTAATCATTGACGTAATAATTTACTTCTTACACATTTAAAAAACATATAGTCCCTTGTTTAATTTTTCACACGTATTTTCCCTTTTATTCCGTTAAAAATTATTATTTTCCTTTTAATTATATTTTAATCGATAAAATATAAGGAGAGACGTGAAAAACTCACTTGCATCATTATGACGACCAGTTTATGTTAAATGAGAGGTTATTCACGTCTCCACATTGCATTTTTATTTTATAGGAGTAGCAATTAATAGGACTTGGATTTCCATTATGCAAATAATTTCTATGTTTTTAGCTTAATGACTATATAATTAATACTTTACAATATTGCATTAAATAAGAAGCATGGTCAAAATATCAAGTTCTCTAACTAATCTCTATATATGTTGATAGATACTAGAGAAATTGATGTCACAACCCGAGCCTACACCCTGGACATGGCCGACACTTAAGAACCATTGCTGGCATATATTATTACCCTCAACTTTTCATGACCGGATCCCTCGACTCATGAGGGCATATATTATTACCCTCAAGTAGGAAAAATAATGTGTAACCTAGAATAGCATGCAATAAGTATAAGGGTAGAACTAAATAGAAATCAAACTAAACCACCAAACAAAACAAAAGCGGGAGCAAACAAAAAACTATATACAAAAGGTCCCTCCCATAACATAGAATTCAGAAGTACAGAGTTGTCTAAAAATAAGAGTAAAAATCGCAAAAGTGAACAAAAACAATTCTTGTTC
Source organism: Solanum commersonii (assembly GCA_029007595.1). NCBI lineage: Eukaryota > Viridiplantae > Streptophyta > Magnoliopsida > Solanales > Solanaceae > Solanum > Solanum commersonii. The sequence goes on from JAJTWQ010000060.1 coordinate 2,215,471, forward strand.
AAAAAGGAAAAAGACTAGCTAAATAAGTAGAGAACGAGATGAGCTGATACAAGACTCCAACTGCTCATACTCAAATCCAAATCCCTAATTCTTCTAATTGCACAAATAATCACCGCACATGCATGACGAAACAGATCAAGATTGTAGCATGAGTATAAAAGCTGGGTACTTTGTAGACATCACGTGTCAACTGAGAAAGAAAGGTAAAAACAATATGAAAAGATAAAATCTAGAAACGGACAGAGGTTAACACGGATATGAAAAAAACCATATGAGCATACCGAAAGTAAATCTATGTACACCCAAGCTAAACCTAACTGACCCCTATAAGCCTAGAACATACACTCATGCACATTTTTAAATGAATATAAAATAGATTATGTAAGTCCGACAAGTATAAAAAGTAACTAAGTCTATAAGAGAGAAAGGCACCACAAATCCAAACCCAAGAAACAAAATTCAGGCTACCAACCCAAGTAACCACAATATCTAGTAATCTAGTAAACTTACAGCCCAGCTAGCAAGAATGATAATAAATCTAGGTCTCCCAGCCAGGTTGTCCACTCCCAGACAAACTAGCAAGACAGACATGGGGGCGTGTCGACTCCAAAAATGGTCTCAAAATATCAAATTGGCTCATCTAGATAGACTAGTTCAAAGCCATCCAACTAGAAAGAGTGTCTCGAGTGGTATGGACTCCCAAAAGGATGTCGAATATGAGATCAATCACTACTAAGCCACTATGGATATACATCCCCTCACAAGGAATCACAACAAGTATCTAGCCTGAATAACCCTAATCGCAAGTCGCCCGAGAAAAAACAAAACCATTAGTAACACATCGAAGGTCAAAAGGGATATGAAAGAAAGCATAAGCGCATATTGAAAGTTAATCTAAGTACATCTAGGCTAAACCTAACTGAACCATATAAGCCTAGAATGTACACTCATGCACATGTTAAAATGAAACGTAAACAGACCCCTGTAAGCCCGGCAGGTATAAAGAGTAACTAAGTCTACAAGAGACAAAGGCATCACAAATAAAAACCCAAGAAACAAAAGTCAGGCTCCGAAACCAACTAACCACAATATCTAGTAATCCAGTTAACTTCAAGCTCAACTAGCAAGAGTGATAATTAATCTAGGCTGCCCAGCCAGCTAGTCCACTCCCAAGAAGGTTGATTACATCCTTGTAGAGGGAGATTCAAACTAGCTCTTCTTTTTACATGCCCAACCCATAGGTTAAGGGACGATCAACTGTTATTTGTTCTAATTAATGGCTGGCACATAATTTAATTTTCATAACAAGTTATCCTCACTAGATAAAAAAAATGTCAACAAAAATAAGAGAAACAAACTAGGAATGGAAAACATTATGACTAATTGGTCCTAAGGAAATAATTGCACTTATTGGAAAAGCTAACAAATGCTTCATTACATTTGAGGTATTAGTTTAACAACTGATGCAGTCTTTATGCTTTGGTACTATATCAACTTTCTCGGGATTTATTGCATGCTCAAGTAAGAACTTCAAGAATTGATGGAGCTTTATTGGGTCAAAACTACGCGTACGTCTACAAAATGGCATAACCTTGACATCCTTCAATTTCTATAAGGAAACTTTGAATATGTTCTGTTCAAATGAGAGTACTTGTCTTCAATCAAATCAATGCCTTCACACTAAAAATGCATGGTACTACCAATACAGATGAAGGACAAATTGGGTTAGGTGGTAAGCTTAACAACTATAGTAATGAAATTGAAGTCGTTGAGGCTGTAAGGGATCAATATAGATTTGACATAAATATATTGTGAATTGAAAACATACTGGCTTATCATGAAATATCATTAGGTTTGTCAAATTACGAGTCGACCTTAAAATGTTGTCTAGGGGAAGGAAAATTTTGAAATAGAATAACTCATTATCAGCCATCTGCATTCCACCAACAGTAAGGAGATGTCTTCCTCTTGCAACATGAAACTAGAAATCACCTGAATAGAAGAATGAGGCACAATAAAGGTAAGTACATTGCTTTACAGGTCTTACAAACTAAACCAATAGTGACTTCCCATTCTTGTAACACCTTATATCTTAGACCAATAACAAGAACTAATATGTAACCTCAGGTACTAAATTAAAACAATATGAGTTAATTAAAAGGAAAGGAATCAATAGATATTTAATCAGGTTAATTGAAAAAATAATGATCCCCATCGTACAATCAAGTTGATAGGTAGAAAATAGGAACTCAATTCACAATCAACATAAAAAAGACTATAGACATTTGGGACTGATAACTTACCGTGGTAAACTAGGATGACAATATTAGCTCATTAGCACAATGAACGCTTGCCAAAAGATCTTTCTCTATGTTTTCATGCATTTAATCAAATTCATCACAGTAGAGATCAAGATTTGTGTGGTTCAAAGATGAAAAGTCCCTGAGCTTAATTTTCATATGATTAAAACCCTAGAAATCGTTAAATTTTTAACATATGGAGCAGCAATTTCAAAGCAGCATGTATCACCTTCAAGTGAATACCGATCCCCACTAGGATGATCGTGAGGATTAATTGCAGTCATTATTAATCTTGACAGTGCACAAATTTATTTCCTTAATTGATAATGTACTGCCTCTCCTTAGCTGCTCTATCATTAAAAAGTATAGTCTAAACTTCATGTTCATATATGATTATGGTGTTTCTTATTTTCCCGTAATTAACAAGTGGATTGAATTTGTTATGAATAAGAAAGGGGAGGATTTACGCCTGAATATATGTTATAGAACTGCTTATCCGAATAGGCATCAAGACCAACCCTATAGCTTGGCAGAAGTTCTCTGTAGTAGGTCATCGATTATAAAACTCAACTGTAATAATTGCAGAACATTAGAAGAATGCGTACTAAAATGGACATCTCTGAAGAGTTTAACGCTAGAAAGTTTGTTAATCCTGAATGAACACATTAAACAAATAATGCCAAATTGTCCTTAATTGGAATATTTGAATCTATATGGATTTTGTCATTCTAATCTATGGATTTTGTGCAAATAGTTAAAACCACAAAATCCATATATATTCAATGATTCCAATTGAGGACAATTTGACATTATTTGTTTAATGTGTTCATCCCGGATAAACAAACTTTTCAGCTTTAAACTCTTCAGAGATGCTTAATTTAGTATGCTATCTTCTCATATTTTGCAAATATTGAACGTAAGTTTTATAATCGATGAACTACTACAGAGAAATACTGGCAAGCTATAGGGTTGGTCATGCACAATCGGATAAACAATTCTATAACGTATATTTAGGCGTAAATCCTCCACTTTCTTATTCACGGAAAGTTCAAGCCACTTGATAATTATGGGAAAATATGACAGACCATCATCATATCTGAACACAAAGTTTAGACTGAACATTCTAATGGCTAAGGAGAGGTAGTATATTATCCGTGAAGGAAATGAATTTGTGCACTACTTAGCGATCGAAAAGATCATACTCCTCGGTGTCATAAACAACGTTGTTGATAGAAGTCCACAAGTATTGCCAATCTTTATATAGAGTAGATGTTCTGAATGTTTATGTTATGGAAAATAAAGAAAGAATTTTGACAATAAGAGCATAAGGTAGCTAACTAATCCTATCAATTTCTTCACATTCTGTCTCAATTTTCAATTTTTTTCTGAGCTAAGTTTTCGATATGCAAACTTTTAGAGGTGCTAGAGAATTGGTCTTGGTTACTCATGTTGTTCAAATTGTTCTACGATTGCTACCTGAAATCACAACGTTAGCTAAACACTCAATGGCAAAAAAGTACACTACAATTTGTTTGTGAAGAAAAAGAAGAATTTCAGAAATTCTGTTGTTAAAAATTAAGAGCAAACACATATATTTATAAACAACAAATAATAGCCTAAACATGTGCTTATTGGGATTTATTGGTAAAGTCACAACCCCTTGGAAAACCACAATCCTTCAGATTAATCACAACCTTTCCAAAAAGTCACAAAAGTCACCATCTTTCGGAAAAGTCACAACTCTTCATTTGCCTTTTAGAACTTTTAAAACCCAAAAAGTCATTCTACTTCTCTTTTGTTGAGAAACAAGGAAGGTCTAAGAGGGGGTGGAAATTATCATACATCAATACCAAGAATAAGTTTACTTGTAACTATAATTGCTATAGACAATATATATATATATTTTTTTTTGTTTATTCTTTCTTTAATGTCCAACTAACAAAGGTATATCACATGACACTCTTTTTTTAATGTGATAATATATTATATTCATTAATGTATTATTGTTTTAAAAATTAGGATTCGGGAAAGGGAAAAATTAAGGAGGAGATTACAGTTAAGGTGAGGAATTGAATGATCTCACTAAAAAAGTGAAGATTAGTAGTCCATTCTACTAAGATTATCCTATGCAATACTATAAATTACAATTTACAGCAATTTTAAACCATAAAAAAGAGCAATAAGACATTTAAAATTACAGTTTACAAGTCCTGTATTTTAGTAAACAAAATTACTCATCAAACTTCAAACACAAAACTTAAGAAATGAAATTAGGATAAAGGATAGATAAAAAAGGTAGTCTTTGGTTGGCCTTTCAAAGTTTTGATTTTTTTTGTTTTGATGTTGTTGAATATATATATTTTTTCATGAAAGGGCTAATGTCACACTACTTATATAGTGGCCATGGAGTTGACCATTTAATTGTTTTCTATATTTGGTCAAAGCATAGAAAGAATATATATTAATTAATTAAATAATGAGATCTAGACAATGAAGATAATTATGTCATTAATTGTTCTAAGTTGATTATTTATCCTAAATAGTTTACTGATGTCATGCTAAAATCATCATTGACATAATAATTTTACACATTTGAAAAAGATACAGTCCCTTCTTCAGTTTTTAACACGTATTTTCCCTTTTAATCTGTTTAAAATTATTATTTTCCTTTTAATTATATTTGAATCGATAAAATATAAGGAGAGACGTGACGAACTTACATGCATCATTATGACGATAACTTTATGTTAAATGAGATGTTATTCATGTCTCCACATTGCATTTATATTTTATAGGAGTAGCAATTAATAAGACTTGATTTCCATTACGCAAATAATTTCTATTGATTTAGCTTAATGTCTATATGATTGATATTTTACAACATTGCATTAAAAAAGAATCGTGGTCAAGATATCTAGTTCTCTAACTAACTTCTAGATATGTTGATAGATACTTGAGAAATTGAGTCCTCAAAGGAGAAATAAATTAATGATGAAAGTTTTGACAATGACAAAGTGAACCAGGTTCACAAGCTTGTACCAGAACAAAGATAAAAGAGCAGGAAAGAAGAAATAACGCGTCGAACATAAATACTACTAACTAAGAAAAATATTGAAGAAGACTCCTTTTACGAAAAGGAAAAAAAATTAGGAAACGAATTACTTTCATTGTACGATTCCATTAGGGTTTAATCCTCCTCCCTTATAAAAGGATCTTTGACAAAAAGAAAAACAGCATTTGAAATTTATAAACAGTTAATTGTTGAACAGTTAAAATGAGCTATTTAGGTGATTTACTAAAGTTAGTCTTTTTTATTACAGAGTTGTAATGTAAAGTTGCTCTTTGAAGTTAGGGAAGTTTGGTTTAAAATGCTACGAGGGTAGATCATTGTTTTTTTTCCCTTGCACAGAGAGGTTTTCCATGATAAAATCTCTATTTTATTTTATTGCAATTGTGTCTCTGAAAATTGAAAAAGAACCCAGTTCTTGTTATTATGGTCAAAGTTTCTTTAATATGTCAAACAACCCCCCGGAATTGAAAATTCTGACCATCCTAACTACGTGTACAAACAGGACAAGCCTTGAATTGATTAAAACAATCCCCAAGAGCATGGTGCGATCACCTACCAAGCTTCTTTCTTGCACACGGGTATTCAAGATGCAAGATTTACAATAAAGTTTTCTTCGAAATCAGGGCTCCAATATGCTCATAGTTTAGGTGTATCTAGATTGCATTATCTTTGGAGGAAAATATGCAAAACATGGGGCAGACTTTCCACAACTGATGAGCAATGAATTTTAAATGAGCATGATGGGAGAGCTCAACTTCTTCTTGAGGCTTCAAATCAAACAGTCCCCATCTGGCAGTTCAATTCATCAGTAGAATTACATAAAGGCACTACTAAAGAAGTTCAACATGAATGAATCAAAGACGAATAACACTCCAATTGCAACAACAATGAAGCTTCATAAAGATGAACCTTGTCCTGGTACATGACAGAAAGTATATAGGAATGATCGGATCTCTACTATATGTATTGGCTAACAGACCTAAGATTGTATTTAGTGTTCAACCCTGTACATGCTTCCAATCATGTCCAAAGAAATCCCATCTGAAGTCTATCAAAAGGATTTTTTGATATCTCAAACGAACGTTGAGCTTGATTCTCTGGTGTCCTACAGATGATTCATTTGATTGGTTGGATTTGCATTTGCATTTGCATACTACGTAGTCTACTTGGTAGGTAGAAAAAGCACATCTACAATGGCTCATTTCTTAGGGCCATGCTTAGTATTATGAGGAACTAGGAAACATAATTTTGTCACCTTGTCTATGGTTGATGTGGAATACGTTGTTGTTGCCTCATGTTATGCCCAACTTCTCTGAATCAAGCAACAACTTCAAAAATTAGGCATCATTGCAGACCTTGTCTTCATTACCGCCTTGGGACTCATTACTAAGCTACTTAATAGTGTGGTCGTGATCAACAAAATGGAGAAATAAATGACCCATAAAAACTATAAAGTAAGTCTCAATCCGATGAAGCCATAACACACAGACAAAACATTAAACTCTTTTCTTGTTAGTAGGTAGAATCATAGTAGTATGGCCTAACAACTTGTGGAACCTCGCCTAATACTCTGACACACTCATGGGAGCATTGCTCTAACCTGTAGAACTGATCTTGAAGCGGTCATTGAAGTTGTGAGGGATATGTCAAGCTAAAAAAAAATCAGAAAACTTGGTCCAAGTGAAAAGAGGAGACCTAATTGAATTGGTCTAAATGAAGGTACGTCACGACTTACTAGCTCACCTATGTAACAGCTATGCTATGATTTCGGCTCCTCTCGACTCAACTAGACCTAGAATATGCTGTCGCTAATGACAATTTGTAAGAAACTTGTCGGTATCCCTACCCACAACCCCAAAAAACCTTAGAGGTTAGAGTATAAGAAACACTCCAAGCATCTTCTTCTTTAAAGGTAAGGCTTCAACCACATTCACGGGTTAGGCACCTCTAGGTGGTACCTGGACCTAAGGTGCCTCTGTTGTAGGCTGATCTTGTGGTGCTAGTGCAGCTACAGCTCTAGCCTGTTGCATGCCCCAAGCACAGTCAAAAAGTTTACAATGGTTGCCTGAAGGTACGGAGCCATAACAGGTCCAGATGACGGCTAACAAGGCCCCGACCCCGCTGATTGAAATGTAATTTAAGGTACTAGAGGGTCAAGTAATGCCTATATACCTCTCTCTCTTCAGAGCTAGTGTTGCTCTCCTTGCCGGCAGTAGAGGTCAACCCTATATGCCCGACATATAAAAAGAGTAACTAAGTCTACAAGAGAGAAAGGCACCACAAATCTAAACCCAAGAAACAAAATTCAGGCTCCCAACCCAAGTAACCACAATATCAATTAATCCAGTCAACTTCCAGCCCAGTTAGCAAGAGTGATAATCAATCTAGGTCGCCTAGCCCATTTAAAGATACACCGTGAATTTGGCTCCTCTTAACTCCACTAGACCTAAAATACTATGTCGCTATTGGCAAGTTGTAAGAAACTTGTGAGTATCCCCACCCACAGCACCAAAAAACCTTAGAGGTTAGAGTATGAGAAACACTCTAAGAATCTTCTTCCTTAAAGGTATGTTTTCGACCACATTCACGGGTTGGGAACCTCTAGGTGGTACCTGGATCTGAGGTGCCTCTATTATAGGTTGATCCTCTAGTGCTAGTGCATCTGCATCTCTAGCATGTTGCATACCCCAAGGAGGATCAGAACTTGTACAATGGTTGCATGAAGGTACAGAGCCATAGAGGGTCCAGGTGATAGCTGATATGGCCCCAACCCCTCTGATTGAACTGGAACTTAAATTACTAGAGGGTCTGATGATGTCTCAAGACCTCTCTCTCTTCAGGGCTAGTGCACACTCTTGGCCGGAAGTAGAGGTCGACCCCTTCCTCAAGCTGTCGTATGGCGTGTATGAGCCATCCTATAAAAAGAATGAAACAAGTGAGATTTCAAGAAACCAACTACATACACGCTGCATGAAAATGATACAAAAGAAGACAAATTCCTAAATACACCCTATAGACTCCTAAAGATAGGATACAAATGTCTCCACATCGATCCATAAATCTCTAAGATATATTAGCTTTGTACAAGTAAGACAGGCAAATCTAGAGCTCTGATACGAACTTTTCATGACCCAATTCCTCGAGTCATGAGGGCATATACTATAACCCTCAAATAAGGAAACTAATGTGTAACCTATAATAACAAGCAATAAATTTAAGGGACCAACTAAATAGAAATCAAACTAAATCACCAAACAAAACCAAGTGGAAGCGAGCAAAAACTATATACAAAAAGTCCCTCCCATAACCTAGAAATCAGAACTATAGAGTTGTCTAAAAATAAGAGTAAAAATCGCAAAAATGGGCAAAAACAAAGCTTGTTCAAAAAGGAAAAAGACTAGCTAAATAAGTACAAACTGAGATAAGGTGATGCAAGACTCCAAGTGCTCACACTCATCTCAAAATCCCTAATTCTTCTAATTGAAAAAACAATCACCGCACCTGCATGACGAAACAGATTAAGATTGTAGCATAAGTATAAAAACTGGGTACTTTGTAGACATCATGTGTAGACTAAGCAAGAAAGGTAAAAAACAATATGAAAAGATAGAATCTAGAAATAGACAGATGTCAAAGAGGATATGAAAGAAAGCATACGAGCATACCGAAAGTAAACCTAACTACACCTAAGCTAAACCTAACTGACCCCTATAAGCCTAGAACATACACTCATGCACATGTTTAAATGAAGATCAAATAGACCCTGTATGCTCGACAGTTATAAAGAGTAACTAAGTCTACAAGAGAGAAAGGCTCCACAAATCCAAACCCAAGAAACAAAATTCTGGCTCCCAACCCAAGTAACCACAATATCTAGTAATCCAGTCAACTTCCAGCCTAGCTAGCAAGAGTGATATCAATCTAGGTCGCCCAGCCAGCTAGTCCACTCCCAGTCCAACTAGTAAGACTGACTTAAGGGGGTGTCGACTCCAAAAAAAGTCTCAAAATATCAAAGTTGCCTATCTAGACAGACCACTTCAAAGCCATCCAACTAGAAAGAGTGTCCCGAGTGGTGTTGACTCCCGAAAGGCTATCAAATATGAGATCAGTCAATAATAAGCCACCATGGATCAACGTCCCCTTACAAGGAATCAGAAGAAGTATCCATCCTGAATAACCCTAATCCTAAGCTGCCCGAGAAAGAACAAAACCTATGGTAACACATCGGAGGTTAAAACGGATATGAAAGAATACATACGAGTATATTGAAAGTTAAACTAAGTACATCTAGACTAAACTTAAATAGAACCCTGTAAGCCTAGAATGTACACTCATGCACATGTTAAAATGAAACTCAAATAGACCCCCGTAAGCCCGACATGTATAAAGTGTAACTAAGTCTACAAAAGAAAAAGGCACCACAAATCAAAATCCAAGAAACGAAAGTCATGCTCCCAACCCAAGTAACCACAATATCTAGTAATCCAGTCAACTTCCAGCCCAGCTAGCAAGAGTGATAATCAATTTAGGCCGCCCAACCAGCTAGTCCACTCCCAAGAAGGTTGATTCCATCCTGGTAAAGGGAAATGCAAACTAACTGTCCTTTTTACAAGCACAAACCATAGGTTAAGGGATGATCAGTTGTTTTTTGTTCTAATTACTGGCTAGCACATAAATTAATTTTCATAACAAGTTATCCTCATTAAAAAAAAAAAATGTCAAAAAAAATAAGTGAAACAAACTAGGAATATAAAACATTATGATTAATTGGTCCGAAGGAAATAATTGCATTTGTTGGAAAAGCAAACAAGTGCTTTATTAGATTTGAGGTATTAGTAGAACAACTTTTGTATTCCTTATGCTCTGGTACTATAACAAGTTTATCAGGATTTATTGGATGCTCAAATAAGAACTTCAAGAATTGATGGAGCTTTATTGCATCAAAACTACGCGTACGACTACAAAATGGCATAACCTTGACATTCTTCAAATTCTATAAGGAAACTTTGAATATGTTTTGTTCAAACGAGAGGTACTTGTATTCCAGAAAATCAATGTCTTCGCCCTAAAAAAAGCGTGGTACTACAAATACAGAACACGGACAAATTGGGTTACGTGGTAAGTTTAACAACCATAGTAATGAAATTGAAGTCGTTGAGGCTGTAAGGGATCTATATATATTTCAGATAAAGATATTGTAAATTGAAAACATACTGGCATATTAGGAAATATTATTAGGTTTTCCAAATTACGAGTCGACCTTAAGAGGTTGTCTAGGGGAAGGAATGCTTTAAAATACAAGAACTTATTGTCAACCATCTACATTCCAACAACAATAAAGAGATATCTTCCTCTTCCAACATTAAACTGGAAATCACCTGAATAGAAGAATGAGGCCGAATAGAGGTAAGTACCTTGATTTACAAGGCTCACAAACTAAACCATTAGTCATTTCCCATTCTTGTAACACCTTATAGCTTAGACCAATAAAAGGAACTAATATTTAACGTCACGTAATAAATTAAAACTATTGAGTTAATTAAAAGGAAGTGAATCAATAGATAACTAATCAAGTTAATTGAAAAAATCATGACCTCCATTGTACAATCAAGTTGATAAGTTGTAAATAAAAACTCAAATCACAATCAACATAAAAAGACTGGAAACATTTGGGACTGATAACTGACCTTGGTAAACCAGGATGACAATATTAACTCATTAGCATAATGAACGCTTGCCGAAAGATCTTTCTCTATTTGTCATACATTTAATCTAATTCATCACAGTAAAGATCAAGATTTGCGTGGTTCAAAGATGACAAGTCCCTGAGCTTAATCTTCATATGATTAAATCCCTAGAAATCGTAATGTTCAACATATGGACCAACAATTTCAAAGCAACATGTATCACCTTCGAGTGAATAGCGATCCCCATCAGGAAGATCGTTGTCGCACCCTATTTTGAACCAGTCGAAATAGTTCACAACATAATATGGCTGACACTCTGATTTTGGAAAAAATGTTTTTCGTTTGTTTTAGAGTCGCCACCTAAATTTTAAGGAAAATATTAGGAAAACCATTTTATATAAATGTAAACTCTTTTTTTGATTTCCGAAGCCAGTGAGATTCTGAGTCAGGGTTTTGGTTACTTGAGGGGAAGGTATTAAGCATCCCTCAGAGCCTATCCGAAGATAGTCCTTAAATTCAATTTAGGAAAAAAAAATTAGGAAAACTTGTTTATTTATTTGTTTTAAAATCAATGGTAAGTAAATTTTATTAATTTTTTTTAAAAAAAGTAAAATACAAGGTACGACATATACATGTCTATTAAATAAAATAATAGTAGTATGTTTATCATATGGTTAAAAATAAATAAATAAATATACTAAACATGTATGACAATTTTATAGATTTAAAAAATATAGATGTGTTTTACATAAATATATCCAAAATAAATGTTGAGTTTAAAGAATATAAAAAATTGTTGTTTTATTTGTATATAGAATTAAAACGTAAAAAAAATAAACAAAATTGGGTGTAAATATGTTGTAAAAAATTAATGTGCATATTAAAGTGTAGGGATTTATAAGTTTTAGAAAAAAGTAACATTTGCAAAGGTGATAGTAGATATGAGAAAATATAATATGAAGTGTAATAGAATAATAAGTTATGTATAGAGAAAAACTCAAAATATAGAATTTGTACCTTTCTGCATATGACATATATATGTATGTACCTTGTATTTTGTTTTTGAACATGTTGGAATATCTAAAATCTTGAAATAACATGTTAAGAGATTAAAATATTTTAGCAATATGTGATTTATAAAATAGAGATAGTAATAATAGTAAATATAATTTCTTCATACAGGGGTGATGTCAAAAGAATATAAAGTAGGTCAGACTATTGTGACTGATCTAACAACTTACATTCTTATTTTATAAGTTCCAAAAAATATGTATTCTTGTCATCAAGGTAGTGATTTTTAATACATGACTTGCTATACTTTGAAGCACCCTAAAACGTAATGTTTTAATTTAAAAAATCTGCACCCTTTTATAGCTAAAATGCATCATTTGGAACCCAAAATATTGCCTCATGATAACTCTAATAACAAACCTTTTTTTTTTTCCAAAATACACATTTTTGCACTAAAAATCGGCACCGTAAAGGCTGTTAAGAGGTGCAGTGTTTTAACTTACAAAACCAGCAATTTTCAAGTAAAAATTCTGCACTTTTGAACCTAAAAATCTGCATTCATTAAGTTGCAAATTCTTTTTTAACTCTTACTAAAAATTCTTAAATGAATACATTCTAATTTTTTTTTAAAAAAGTGTATTCTCAAGTTCACTCTTTCTGAAAGGTTAAGCTTTCACTACCAAAAGATGTGTTAAGTAATAAATGAACACTTCGTTAGAAAGCATCGTCCAAAGCAAAATGGTCATACTAAAACCCAATATCTAGAGGGATATGAGATGAACGACTACGTCTTATTATCGTTCTCAATTGGTTTCTATAAACCCAAACAAAAATAAAGCAAGCATAAATACAAATATGAAAAATATTAATATGGAAAATGTTAGTCAAAAATAGCAACACATATATGTATATAAAGTACATGATACTTTGAAGCGAGAAGGAACCATTGGACACTATTGACGCGATAAAGGTTGCTAGACACGGGCAGATAATATATTGATGAGCACAAATCTGATTTGCGACAGATGAATGGAGTCGTATCACAACTCCATATGTGCTCCCTAGTGTATATGTACAAATGAATAAGATAAAAAAAGAATTAGCAAATAGTATTAGCACATATGGTTTCATAAAGAAATGGATAAGTGAAGGATACTATAAATTATCCTACCAGGTATTAGACAAAGCTAAAGTAAACTTAAAGCCATCTAATTCATATGAAAACAAATACAGTTGTGTACTAACTGAAACGTGCAGCAACAGCCGGGGAACTTAGGGATACACAGTACCAATAAAAAAACTTTGAACTTTTGTTAACACATGTAGAACTCAATAATGAAATTAACAGCCATTCCTTGCTAGTTCCTATTACTATAAAATTCCGAGGTGTCCTATTTATTTTCGGATAGAGAAAGAGGGAAAATTCAAAATCAGCTTGTAGGCAGATTTTCTAGCAAGTAGTTAACACTTTATGATTCAAAAATAATCAAACAACCAACAAATGTCCGTTATATAATCAAGGTAGGTTTTATCTAAACTTTTATGAAAATGATGTCTTCCTACCTGCATTTGGCATTAAACAAAAACACACACACACACTCAAAATGTGAATGCCATGAATAGATATCCAGATTCATATCAACTATTCTATATGCTTAAATTTGATAATCACACAAGTTGTAAAAAAGGAGCAAAGTGTAATTTCAGCCGACTTAATCACCCCGAAACAAGAACAAAACAGAAACTGAGAAGTGCTAAGAGCATTTAAATACAGCAAATAATGACCTGACTAATAATACTATGAGCAAGGGAAAATATATTCACCAGAAAAGATGAAACAAGTCAAAAATGATTATACTAGAGTAATAATTGAATCGATTAGTTCATGTGAGCCTTGACAATGTCTAGTAAACATTCATTACAAGCCAACAACCCCCACGTTATACTTAGAGAGTTAAAACATAGAAGAAAAAATTTCACATAGTAAACATTAACGATGGAAATAAAATAAAGAGGAGAAGACTTTGCATTGGTCTTTTTACAGAGAACTTTGACAGAAGACAAAAGTTATGCTAACCAGACTTCAAAATATCAAATATGCTTAACCACCATCTTGTTAAATTTAACACATAACCAAAAATAAGCATGCAGATATTTACCTATTATAAACTTGCATCCACAATTTAGTTAGATCGACAAAAAGTGCAGCAATTTCCATATCTCAAGTTAACATATGTATTTGTTATGTCGTTGGTTGAGTTCTAACAAAACTAAGGAAAACAAATACTATAAGAGTTCTTCTTAAAAAATAAAAAAAATGAGACAGCAAGGGAAAGTTTATAGAATTATTCTTAAAAGAGAATAAATTTTAAGCTGATGAACATTTTATGAACATATTAGAACAGTTTCTTTTTTTTGTTGATAAAACTAAGAAAAAGAACTTGAAGGAGACGAATGTTTCAACACTATTTTTTAGCGAGAACTATCGTTTATAGAGAATGGCTTGTAGGGGAAGAAGAGTCCTACAACTGTCAATGGAGCAGTACACATAGCATCTACATTTAGGAAGAATAGAGTATGTTATGAGGAAACTACCATCCACAAAAGGTCAACATAAGAGATGAAATTAATCTCAAACTATAAATGAACCTGCAGCCACACTTAAAGAAAAGGGAATTTTTTAACAAAGAGCTTGGTTACGCTTAAAGAAGTAAACAAAGTTTAGAATCGATACTCCTCAAATTTTAAGCAAAATCGAACTCTCGAAACAACAAGATAATGTAGGGAATTTCTAAGATGTAAAACATCGGCCTAAACTTGAATGACACTTAGCAACAGAGAACAACATAAATTAGGCTAAATGTCTTATGAAATCGTGTTGCAGAACTTGAAAGCAGCACTATGACATTTTTTATGCTTTTCTAAGCTGATTCTAACTTGATTTTACATATTGTAGCAGCTGAAATACAAGAGAAACACGGCCAGCGTTCAAGTTATGATTCAAACAAACAGTGATGAAAATAGAGCTACACAGTTAGAACACCCAAAGTGGAGACTAAGTGAACATCAACCATTGCAAGCAAAGCAAAGCATAGATTCAGCTAGTTATATGGATATAAAATCAAGTCAATGAATATAATGATCAACACGTAACATTCAAACAACTCCACTGATGCTTGACTTATGCCTACTGCCCAGAGACATACAAAAACGAAATTGAGGTAAGGGTTAAAATAGGGGAATGAGATACACGTAATAACATGTTCTATATCAAGTGTTGAACACATAAAACGCCCCATCGAAAAAAAGGAATGTAAGAGGAGATGAAATTACCTTTCTTAGAGCAGCAAACTAAAGCTTTGACGTCAAAAGATTTCGACTTCGCACTCTAACTTCAAACTCAAAGAAGAACGAAATGAGAGAACAAAATATCACCTTAAAATCTATTCCTCGGATGATTTTCAGATCCTTGTTGGTTTCCTTGAATTTTTTGTTGGATTTCTGGATGATTGTTGGATTTCCGGATTCCTCCTTCTATAGTTGATTTGGGCTCCAAGAAATCAAAATTTGAATTCTTGGAAATGCAAATTTTAGAGGAAGCGGCAAAGAAATCATGAAAGAGAAGAAAAATCTCTCAAGAATCAACCTTTTCAGGTCAATTTGAGAGGTCTGAGTGACTGATAGGGCATTTTCCAGCGGCCTTGAGCCTTTCTTTGACGAAGGAGATGGGGGAGCACGTGGGGCGGTGATGGGAGAGGAGCCTGGGGTAGCCATAGGGGGCGATGGAGAAGATGGTTGAGGAAAAGGTAATGGGAGAGGAGCCTGGGCATCTATGGAGGATGCTTAACTAGCATAGGGAGTCTGAGGAAGAAGCGTGGGCGGCGTGATGGGGAAGAAGAATGTGATATCTGGGGAAAAAGAGAGTATAGGGCAACGTAGAGTCTATTTTGGGAAGGGTCGAGTGGTCTTACTCATTCTGGAACATCTGATCGTTTGATCAGACAGTGTATATATATATATATATATATATATATATATATATATATATAGAGAGAGAGAGAGAGCAATGTTGAATTAAATTGGTCCCTTAGATTAAATTGGATAGTTGAGATCAAATATGAAGAAGCACATTGTCACGACCCGATTTATCAAGTCATGATGGCACCTACTATAACCCACCAGCAGGTAAGCCAACCCGTAACCCGAAACAACAAGTAATGGGTCTGAGGGTAGAAATCAAACAAAAGTAGAAAAATAACAATATAAACAGGCGGAACCAACCCAAAACATATATACAAATAAAGATCCCTCCTTAAACCGGAAGTCACCAAAGATGAGCTACTACAAAATGAGTACAAGTCCCAAAACTGACAACGAGACCGGACTGTCTCGAAAGGAAAGAGACAAGTCGATATATACAGATGGAAACTGAAATAGTAGAAAACACCGTGTGCTCACCCCCGTCTCCGAATAAGTCTACTCCAAGCTCGATCAACGCTGGCTACTAGTGCTCGGACCTGCATCACAAAATAGATGCAGAGCGTAGCATGAGTACCAAAAAACAACAGTACCCAAAAGGCATCATAGGCCGACCGAGCAAGATAAGCAAAAGTGAACCGAAATGCAAATAAAGGGTTACATCAAGTGCAAAGAGTAGTAAATGGGGTATGTACACGAGCGTACAGGCAACAAAGACAAGTAATCTAACTAACTCCGTCGGGCTCCCATAAACCCGACGGGTACGCTCGTGCACAATAAAAGAAACCACTTGTACGGACCCCCATAAGCCCGGCAGATGCATCGGCAGATAAAGTAAAATAATGGAGCTAAAAGGTCTATCACAATATTACCAATTTCCGGACTTTTAACTGAACCGTTCCCAATCATATTCTAGGATCTCATTACGTCCCGGACTTTAATCGAAATCTCTCCAACCTCCAAAACCTCAACCTACAGATAAGAATAATCAAGACTAATCTGAAGCTTTAGTGAGGAATTGGGAATACACCACGTGCAAGCTGGACCACGGACTCGAACCGGGTACTATAGCTAATGAGTCAACCTATATGGACTGGACCACGGACTCGAACCGGGTGCTGTAGCCAAAGGTCGGGCACGAGTGGGCTGGACCATGGACTCTAATCGGGTACTATAGCCAAAACCAGATCATAGGTAAGCTGGACCACGGACTCGAACCGGGTACTGTAGCTAAGCCTGGACATAAGTAAGCTGGACCACGGACTCTAACCGGGTACTGTAGCTAACATAAAAGCAGGGCATTATGGATACAAGGTCATAAGCTGAGTTACCGACTATCAGACTCAAGTTTGCTATATCAGTCTACAAGGAGCTGACCGTCCAAAGCGGCGTCGGAAAAAGTTCTACTGCCCAACGACATCCGAAATCTCGCAAGTATATGGCAACACTAGTCTAAGCCTAGACTAAGGCCAAACATACTTCAAATCAATATTATCATATACATCACAAGATATGGATATTCAATAATATCAAGAGACATGCTGTCATAATCCAACACTTTCCCGAAATAAGGTCTAAGGCAGGAACTATAGAAATTTAGCATGCTCAACAGCCGAACCCCTCCATACTCAAGCAAATCAATAAACAAATGCCTAAACATGCTCAATCTCACGAGAGAAAGCCATAGCCTACCTGAAAGCCGACCACGCGTGCTCCAACTCACTGCACGGATCTTTGCCCCTCCGAACGGTCTCCGAACGCTTCCCCACTAACAAAAGGTTAATCACCTCGTCATTACGAATATATTGACGCTAAAATTGTATTTTTCGGAGACGGACCCAAAATCGGGTCTAAAACGGGATTGTGGGGCCCACAATTGGAATCTCAAAATCAAATTCGTGGAAACATCCCAAATACCTTACTAAACTAATACCCCAAAATTTTAGCACAAACAGATGCCTAAAACACAGCAAAATCAATCACAATAATTAAAATGGGCAGCCCCTTGATCACCAATTTCCGGAAAAACCAGACCCTTTCAACCCAAACAGATTATACCACGACGATCCTTGCGAAAAACTCTACAGGTTAGCCTCAAGAATGACTCAAAACGGATCTAAGGGAAATCATCCTAGCAGTGGCTAAATTCGATTCCTTACCTCAAACGAAGCCTCCCCTCGCATTTCTGAGATCACCACTAGATTCCCCACGAAATTCTCTTGACGTTAGCCTCTTGAAGAACCTAATTTGGACTCGAAATGAAGGAGAAATCTGATGTTAAAGTTGAGGGAAAAAATTGGACGAACTGGTCCTAAAATCTGGAAATTTCCAGATTTTCAGCCGCTGCCACATGGCGTCGAGTGGCTCTGCCACGTCACCGCCGCGTCAAAATTCTACAACCCGTCAAACTTAAATTTCGATGTTCCGGACTCGTTCAGAATCGGAAAAATACAAATCATATATGGAATCTAATTGGAAACGATATTTCGGACTCAACGGTGAAGGCGGAATTTCCATTTTGAGATTTCTTCAATGAAAAGTGGGTCCCACCCCCAGTATCGTTTGAGACAGATTCCACAACTGCCATCTAAAGCCTCGGGAAGTGAACAAAGGGTCGTTCTAGACCAAAATCGATCTTCCGAAGCTAACCTAGCTGTCAGAATTTTCATCCGAGCACGACTCCCAAGAAGGTTGACCAAAGTCAACTTTTCAAGTAATAAAAATCTCCAAAACAGGGAAACGGCCTAAAACCCAAACGAACGACTGTGCGATCGAACAAGTAAGGCGCAAGTCATAAATGACTTGGGGTCGCTACAGGAATGCTCTATACGAGGGAAAGAATTCTTTAATTTAAAAATAACTTGAAGGGTCATTACAATATCCACTACTAAAAGAACTTTCGTCCGCAAAAGTAAGAGTCAAGAAGTACCTGAATGCTCAAATAAGCCGGGGAACTATGCCCGCATCTCATGCTCGATCTCCCAGGTAGCCTCCTCAACTGGACGATGTCTCCAATGGACGTTAACCATAGGGATGGCTCTGGAATGCAATCGTCTGTCATCTTTGGCCAAAATAGCAACTGGCTCCTCAATGTATCTCAAACTGTCATCCAAGTCAACTGCATCATACTGAATCACATGGAACTCATCTGGAACATACCGGCGCAACATCGAAACATGAAAAACTAGGTGAATAGCTGAAAAGGTTGGGGGCAAAGCTAACTCATATGCGACCTCCCCAACTGTCCTCAATATCTCAAAAGGACCTATATACCTAGGGGTAAGCTTGCCCCGCCTCCCAAATCTCATTACACCCTTCATGGGCGACACATGGAGGAAGACTCTATCACCAACAAAGAAATTTCAACTGGGCCGACGCCTACGGTCTGCATAACTCTGATGTCTACTCTGGGCTGTCCTGAGCCTATCTTGAATCACCCTCACATGATCTAAAGCCTCTCGCATCAAGTCTGTACCGCGCGGCCTGGGCTCTGTAGACTCAAACCAACCAACTGGAGAGCGACAACGCCTACCATATAAGGCCTCGAATGGGGCCATCTGAATACTCGAGTGGTAGCTGTTGTTATACGCAAACTCTGCCAAAGGCAAATACTGGTCCCACTGACCCCCAAAATCCATAACACAAGCTCGCAACATGTCCTCAAGAACCTAAATCATGCGCTCCGACTGACCATCAGTCTGCGGATGGAAAGCTGTGCTAAGGTTAACACGAGTACCCAACTCATCCTGGAAGGTCCTCCAGAAGCTAGATGTGAACTGTGGGCCCCGATCTGAGATGATGGAAACAGGCACACCATGAAGACGAACCACCTCTCGAATGGAGATACGGGCTAACCTCTCAGCACTGTAGGAAGTATAGACAGGAATAAAGTGTGCTGACTTGGTCAATCGATCTACGATGACCCAAATACTATCAAGACCACGGGAAGTGCGAGGTAATCCTACAACGAAATCCATGGTGATCCTCTCCCATTTCCACTCAGGAATGGGTAATCTCTCGAAGCTCACCACCAGGCCTCAAATGCTCGGGCCTTAACCTCCGCCGACAACTCAAGCAACGCGATACATAATCCGTAATATCTCTCCTCATGCCGCTCCACCAAGTGTCTTTGTCTCAAGTCCCGATACATCTTAGATGTGCCCGGATGAATAGAATATTTGGAATCATGGGCCTCGATAAGAATCATCTGAATCAAACCCTCAACTCTTGGAACACAAAGTCGATCACCAAATCTTAAGACCCCATCTAAATCTAAGGTAGCCAGGCCAGTGTCACCTCCCAAAACTCGATCTCGAAGTGCCACTAAGTCCTCATTCTCAAACTGACGACTGTGAATCCGATCCAGTAGAGATGACTGAGCATCCACAAAAGCTAGTACACACCGGGAATCAGAGATATCAAGCCGTACCATCCGATTAGCTAAGGACTGGATGTCCAAAGCTAACGGTCGCTCCGTAGTAGAAAGAAAAGCTAGACTACCCATACTCACTACCTTCCGACTCAAGGCGTCCGCTACTACATTTGCCTTGCCTGGATGGTAGAGAATAGAGAGGTCGTAGTCCTTCAGGAGCTCAATCTAACGACGCTGTCTCGAATTAAGATCTCTCTGGCTCATAATGTACTGAAGGCTCCTGTGATCGGTATAGATCTCGCATCAAACTCCATATAGGTAATTCCTCCAAATCTTAAGCGCAAAAATCACTGCCGCCATACTCTAAGTCATGAGTGGGGTAGTTACGCTCGTGCGACTTAAGCTGCCTCGACGCATAAGCAATAACGCGGCCCTTAGTAGAGAATCCCTCAACAAAGCGTCTGTAATAGCCTGCTAGTCCGACGAAGCTACGAATCTCAGTCACAGAAGTGGGCCTGTGCCAATCACGAATAACATCAATCTTCACCGGATCAACCCTAATACACTCCTTGGACACCACGTGCCCCAAGAAGGCTACAGACTCAAGCCAAAACTCGCACTTTGAGAACTTGGCATAAAGCCGCTAATCTCTCAAAGTCTGGAGCACTATCCTCAAATGCTGCTCATGCTCACTCCGGCCCGTGAGTATACCAAAGATGTCATCAATGAAGACAATGACAAATAAATCAAGGTATTGCCCGAACACACATGTCATCAAGTCCATGAATGCGGCAGGGCGTTAGTCAACCCAAAAGACATCACAAGGAACTCATAGTGGCCATAACGAGTCCTAAATGCGGTCTTAGGGATGTCCGCGCCCTAATCCTCGCCCGATGGTACCCGGACCTCAAATCAATCTTAGAAAACACGGCGGCACCCCGAAGCCGATCAAATAAATCATCAATACGAGGCATGGGGTTACGGTTCTTCACCGTCACCTTGTTCAACCGCCCGTAGTCAATACACATCGCATAGTACCATCCTTCTTCTTTACGAAGAGGACCGGGGCACCCCAAGGCGATACACTAGGCCGAATGAATCCCTTATCTAAGAGATCCCGAATCAACACCGAGCTCCTTGAGCTCTACGGGGGCCATACGGTACGGTGGTATAGAAATGGGCTTAATGCCCGGCTCTACTTTAATAGAAAAGTCAATGTCACGATCGAGAGAGAGACCAGATCGGGCAGAAACACATCTCAGAACTCTCAAACAATAGGTACTGAATCAACAGTTGGACCCTCCTTACTAACATCTCTAACATAAGCCAAATAAGCCAAACACCCGCTAGCCATCAACCTTTGGGCCCGAACAAAAGATATCACCCCAACTGGCGTGCGACTACAAGAGCCCTGCCACACCACTGGTGGAATACTGCATGGCTAAAGTAACGGTCTTAGCGTAGCAATCCAAGACCGCATGGTGGGAAGATAACCAATCCATACCCAAAATCAAATTAAAATCCACCATATCAAGCAAAATAAGATCAACCCTAGTGTCTCGCCTCTGAATAGTCACCACACAGGATCTAAATACCTGATCCACTACTAAAAAATCACCTACCGAGGTTGAAACACGCAATGGCTCAACCAATAGCTCTGGGATCATACTCAATCGAGGAACACAATAAATGATATATAGGAATAAGTAGAGCCTGGATCAAATAAGGCGGATGCGGGCCGATAGCATAATAACACCGTACTCGTGATCACATCGTCCGAGGTCTCGCATTCGCTCTAGCCTGAGCCGCATAAAAGTGGGCCTCGGACTCCCCTACCCCGTGCATCGGCTCGCCCCCTAATCCGCCTCCTGGGACCACCCCGTATACCCCGGTGACCACCCCTATGGTCCCGTCCCCGGCCTCTACCTCTAGCCGGAGAAGCCGGCGCATGCCTAGGTGCCTCGTGGAGCGGGTAAGGCTAACCGCGATGGGGACACTCGCGGGCCCAATGATCTAACTCCCCACACTCATAACACCCCGGGACCGTCGACCGAGAGCCGGGAGGTCGGCCACCCCGCTAGAAGAACCCATCTCGTGAACTATCTCGGCCCCGACTAGACCGGCACTAAAACCAATATGGCGGTGCCGATCACCCTTCGATGCCCGGAGAGGCCCGGAAGGGGCTACTAGACCGACCCGACCGAAACCTCTGCTGAGATCTATCATAAGACTCTCGGGGTCTGAAACGGCGCCTATCATGGCTATCCTCTTGTCTAGCTCTCTTGCCGCTGCCCCCTTGGGCCTCGCGACGGAGCTGCTCGATAGTGCGGGCATGGTCCACTACATCCAGAAATGAGAGGCCCGCTGAGACTAAAAACTGAGTCTCAATCCGCAACTGTAGTCTCAAACCCCGAACAAAACAACAAACCCTTTCCTCTCCATGTGACCGGTGGAGACCCAGCTGGCCTGGTCTCTAAGTATGTACGCCACCACTGCCTGGCGGGACCGTCTAACTGGTACGCGGTGAAGTTTGCTCCTCTCGACTCCACTAAACCCAAAGTCTGTAGCCGCTCGCGACAAGTAATTAGAAACTCGTGGGCATCCTCCCCCACTGCCCCAGAAAACCTCGATGGTGATAGTCTAAGGAACACCCCAAGCATCTTCTGCTCCCGTAGTGACATGACGCCCTCCAAATCGTCACGCTGAACAACCGGTGCCGCTAGCTGCTGAATAACCGGTATCGCTGGTGTAGGCTGGCCCTGCGGGCACCGGAACAACTGAGCTGGGGCTCGCGCATACCCCCAATGGCGCCTAGTATCCGTACGAGCACGCCCGGGATATTTGGAACCGCCATGTGCTCGGGCGGTGGGCCGGGCTGGTCCCGGGCCCATCGGCCTTCGCCGTGCTGGAGCCGCCGGTGGCTCTATCACCGGCCCGAGTTTGCTCTCGGTCCTGGGCTGGTGCTGTAGTTCTGGCACGACCTCAAGGTCGGCTCTACCCCTAGCTGGGGCCCTACCACGCGTGCGAGCCATCCCTATAAAAGAGTGATACAAGTAAGATTTTCAGAAACCGATAAGACACACAATGCATGACAGTGATACAAAAGCGACACGTTCCTAAAGACATCCTGTAGCCTCCCAAAGATAAGTAACGGACGTCTCCATACCGATCTGCAGGACTCTACTATACATTAGCTCTGTACAAGTGAGACCGACGAACCTGGGGCTCTGATACCAATTTGTCACGACCCAATTTATCAAGTCATGATGGCACCTACTATAACCCACCAGCAGGTAAGCCAACCCGGAACAACAAGTAATGGGTCCGAGGGTAGAAATCAAACAAAAGTAGGAAAATAACAATATAAACAAAGCGGAACCAACCCAAAACATATATACAAATAAAGATTCCTCCCTAACCCGGAAGTCACCGCATGAGCTACTACAAAATGAGTACAAGTCCCAAAACGGGACAATGTAGACCGGACTGTCTCGAAAGGAAAGAGACAAGTCTATATACAGATGAAGACCGAAATAGTACAAAACGCCGTGTGCTCACCCCCGTCTCCAGGATAAGTCTACTCCAAGCTCGATCAACGCCGGCTACTAGTGCTAGGACCCGCATCACAAAATAGATGCAGAGCGTAGCATGAGTACCAAAACAACAGGTACCCAGTAGGCATCATAGGCTGACTGAGCAAGATAAGCAAAAGTGAACTGAAATGCAAATAAAGGGTTACATCAAGTGCAAAGAGTAGTAAATGGGGGTATGTACATGCGCGTACAGGCAACAAAGACAAGTAATCTAACTAACTCCGCCGGGCTCCCATAAACCCGACGGGTACGCTCGTGCACAATAAAAGAAACCACCGCACGACCCCCATAAGCCCAGATGCATCCGCAGATAAAGTAAAATAATGGAGCTAGAAGGTCTATCATAATATTACCAATTTCTGGACTTTTAACCGAACCGTTCCCAATCATATTCCAGATCTCATTATGTCCCTAGGACTTTAATCGGAATCTCTCCAACCTCCAAAACCTCAACTACGAGAGAAGAATAATTAAGACTAAATCAAGCTTTAGTGAGGAATTGGGCATACACCACGTGCAAGCCGGACCACGGACTCGAACCGGGTACTATAGCTAATGAGTCAACCTATATGGACTCGGACCACGGACTTTAGGTCGGGTACGGGTAGCAAAACCGCATCACACGTGTAAGCCGGACCACGGACTCGAACCGGCACCGTAGCTAAGCCTCGGACATAAGTAAGTCTGGACCACGGACTCTAACCGGCACCGTAGCTACGTAAAAGCAGGGCATTATGGATACAAGGTCATAAGCCGAGTTACCGACTATCGACTCAAGTTTGCTATATCGCCTACAAGGAGCCGACCGTCCAAAGCGGCGTCGGAAAAAGTTCTACCGCCCAACGACATCCGAAATCTCGCAAGTATATGGCAACACTAGTCTAAGCCTAGACTAAGGCCAAACATACTTCAAATCAATATTATCATATACATCACAAGATATGGATATTCAATAATATCAAGAGACATGCTGTCATAATCCAACACTTTCCCGAAATAAGGTCTAAGGCAGGAACTATAGAAATTTAGCATGCTCAACAGCCGAACCCCTCCATACTCAAGCAAATCAATAAACAAATGCCTAAACATGCTCAATCTCACGAGAAAGCCATAGCCTACCTGAAAGCCGACCACGCGTGCTCCAACTCACGGTACCGGATCTTTGCCCCTCCGAACGGTCTCCGAACGCTTCCCCACTAACAAAAGGTTAATCACCTCGTCATTACGAATATATTGACGCTAAAATTGTATTTTTCGGAGACGGCCCCAAAATCGGGTCTAAAACGGGATTGTGGGGCCCACAATTAAAATCTCGAAATCAAATCCGTGGAAACGTCCCAAATACCTTACTAAACTAATACCCCAAAATTTTAGCACAGACAGATGCCTAAAACACAGCAAATCAATCACAACAATTAAAATGGGCAGCTCCTTTATCACCAATTTTTGGAAAAACCAGACCCTTTCAACCCAAACAGATTATACCACGACGATCCTTGCGAAAAACTCTACAAGTTAGCCTCAAGAATGACTCAAAACGGATCTAAGATGATCAAGATCTCACATTTCAAAATTCAACAACAATTCAATCCGGAAATCATCCTAGCAGTGGCTAAATTCGTTTCCTTACCTCAAACGAAGCCTCCCCTCGCGTTTCTGAGATCACCGCTAGATTCCCCACGAAATTCTCTTGACGTTAGCCTCTTGAAGAACCTAATTTGGACTCAAAATGAAGGAGAAATCTAATATTGAAGTTGAGGGAAAAAATTGGACGAACTGGTTTCAGCCGCTGCCACGTGGCGTCACGTGGCGTCACGTGGCTCTGCCACGTCACCGCCGCGTCAAAATTCTACAACCCTTCAAACTTAAATTTCGATGTTCCGGACTCGTTCGGAATCGGAAAAATACAAACCATATATGAAATCTAATTGGGAATGATATTTCGGACTCAATGGTGAAGGCGGAATTTCTATTTGGAGATTGCTTCGATGAAAAGTGGGTCCCACCCCTACTATCATTTGAGCCAGATTCCACAACTGCCATCTAAAGCTTCGGGAAGTGAACAAAGGGTCGTTCTTGACCAAAATCGATCTTCCGAAGCTAACCTAGCTGTCAGAATTTTTATCTGAGCACGACTCCCAAGAAGGTTGACCAAAGTCAACTTTTCAAGTTATAACAAGTCATAAATGACTTGGGGTCGCTACAGGAATGCTCTATACGAGGGAAAGAATTCTTTAATTTTAAAATGACTTGAAGGGTCATTACACACAATCCATGTGTTTCATATGTGGCATGCGTGGATTGGCGAATTAAAATGATTTGGATTGCCAAATTTTGCTCAAATTAAAATCATAATCTCTTCTTTATTAAATAGCCATAATTTATTAAATTAAAATAATTATTTTGCAAGACTAACTTATTTGATAAAATTAGTCATTAAAAAAATAAAATTAATATAAATTAGTAACTCATTTAATTAAGCCTTTCTAATTTTAAAAAATTGTCAAAAATGTTTATTGCAACAATAGAAATTATATATAATTAGAAAAATCGAGTTAACCCTTAAGAACAATATTTATTTGACGTGAAATTTAAAAAATGAGAAAGTAAGTAGTAATATAATATATTTAATTTTTTTTTATAAAAAGAGTATTTATGAAATAAATTTTATCAAATAAAATAAATAATTAAAAATCTTTTCGTATTCCTACAAAAATTTCATAATATATATATATATATATATATTATTTTTATTTTTATTATTATTATTATTATTATTATTATTATTATTATTATTATTAAAACTTTAGTTAAACAAATGTGGGGAGCCATACTTGGGTGTCAACAATCGTGATGGATCAATTGCAAGGATCAATTGCAATCATTCTTAATCTTGACAGTGCACAATTTCATTTCTCTTAACAGATAATGTACTGTCTCTCTTTAGCTGCTCTACCATTAAAGTTTATTCTAAACTTTATGTTCAGATGTGATGATGATGTTTCTTATTTTCCCGTAATTAACAAGTGGATTGAATTTATTGTGAATAAGAAAGTGGAGGATTTACACCTAAATATATGTTATAGAACTGCTTATCCGACTAGCCATCATGACCAACCCTATAGCTTACCAGAAGTTCTTTGTAGTAGTTCATCGATTATAAAACTCAACTTCAATAAATGCAGAACATTAGAAGAATGCGTACTAAATTGGACATCTCTGAAGAGTTTAACGCTGGAAAGTTTGTTAATCCGGGATGAACACGTTGAACAAATAATGTCAAATTGTCCTTAATTGGAATCTTTGAATCTCTATGGATTTGGTGCAAACGATTAGAACAAAAAAAAACATATGGATTCAATGATTCCAATTGAGGACAATTTGACATTATTTGTTTAATATGTTCATCTCGGATAAAAAAACTTTTCAGCGTTAAACTCTTCAGAAATATTTAATTGAGTATGCAATCTTCTCAGATTCACCAATTACTGCACTTAAGTTTTATAATTGATGAACTGTTAAAGAGAACTTCTGGCAAGCTATAGGGTTGGTCATGCCCGGTCGGATAAACAACTCTATAACGCATATTCAAGCGCAAATCCTCCACTTTATTATTCACAGAAAATTCAAGCCACTTGTCAATTATGGGAAAATATAACAGATCATCATCATATCTGAACACAAAGTTTAGACTGAACATTTTAATGGCTAAGGAGAGGTAGTACATTATCCGTGAAGGAAATGAATATGTGCACTGCTGAGCTATCTAAACGACCATACTCCTGGGTGTCATAAACAATGTTCTTAATAGAAGTCCAGAAGTATTGCCAATCTTTAGAGAGAGTAGATGTTCTGAACATGTCTGGTATGGACAATAAAGAAAGAATTTAGACAATAAGAGCATAAGGTAGCTTACTAATCCTATCAATTTCTTCACATTCTGTCTAAAATTTTGAGTTTTTTGTGAGGTAAGTTTTCAATAAGGATACTTTCAGAGGTGCCAGAGAATTGGTCTTGATTGCTCATGTTGTTCAAATTGTATTACTATTGCTACCTGAAATCACAATGCCAGCAAACCACTCAACGACAAAAAAGTACGCTAGAATTTGTTTGTGAAGAATTTATGAAATTCTGAATAAGAGCAAACACATATATTTATAAACAACAAACAATAGCGTAAACATGTGCTTATTGTGTTTTATTGGAAACCCCTTGGAAAAGCCACAATCCTTTGGAATAATCACAACCTTTCTCAAAAGTCACAAAAGTCACCATCTTTCGGAAAAGCCATAACTGTTCATTTTCCTTTCAGACCTTTTAAAACCCAAAAAGTCATGCTACTTCTCTTTTGTTGAGAAACAACACAGGGCTAAGAAGGGGTGGCAATTATCATACATCAACACCGAGAATTAGTTTACTTGTAAATATAATTGCTATAGACAATTTCTATTTTTTTTGTTTATTCTTTTTTTAATGTCCAACTAACGAAGTTATATCACATGACACACTTTTTCAATGTGATAATATATGATATTCATTAATATATTATTTTTTTAAAAATTAGGGGCCGGGAAAGGGAAAAATTAAGGAGGAGACTACAATTAAGGTGAGGAATTGAATGATCTCACCAAAAAAGTGAAAATTTAGTAGCCAATGATACTAAGATTATCCCATGTAACACTATATAATATCAATTTGCAGCGATTTTAAACCATAAAAAAGAGAAATAAGACATTTAACCTTAAAGTTTATATTTCCTGTATTTTAGTAAACAAAATTATTCATCAAAATTCAAACACGAAACTTAAGAAATGAAATTAGGATAAAGGATACATACACAATGTAGGCTTCAGTTGCGCTTTCAAAATCTTGATTTTTTTGTTTTGATGTTGTTGAATATATCTATATTTTCATAAAATGGGTAATGTCACACTACTTATATAGAGGCCGTGGATTTGACCATTTAATTTTTTTTTCTATATTTGGTCAGTTCATAGAAAGAATATATATATAAATTAATTAAATAATGATATCTAGACATTCAAGATAATTATGTCATTAATGGTTCTTAGTTGATTATTTATCCTAAATAGGTTTCTGATGTCATGCTAAAATCATCATTGACGTAATAATTTACTTCTTACACATTTGTAAAAGATAGAGTCCTTTGTTTCAATTTTTCACACCTATTTTCCTTTTTAATCTGTTTAAAATTATTGTTTTCCTTTTTATAATTTTTAATTATCTTTGAATCCATTAAAGATAAGGAGAGACGTGACGAACTCACATGCATCATCATGATGACAACTTTATGTTAAATGAGATGTTATTCACATCTCCACATCACATTTTTATTTTATAGGAGTATCAATTAGTAGTACTTGATTTCCATTATGTAAATAATTTCTATTGATTTAGCTTAATAACTATATAATTGATATTTTACAACATTGCATTAAAAAATAACCATGGTCAAGATATCGAGTTCTCTTACTAATCTCTATATATGTTGATAGATACTTGAGAAATTGAGTTCTTAGAGGAGAAATAAATTATTGATGACATGACAATATTCTGAGTAAAGTTTTGTTAATGACAAAGTGAACTAGGTTCACAAGCTTGTACCAGAACTAAGATAAAAGAGAGGTAAAGAAGAAATAACGGGTCGAAGACAAACACTCCTAATTAAGGAAAAATAGTGAACAAGACTCCTTATATGGAAAGGAAATTTTTTTAGGCAAATAATTACTTTTCTTATAGGATTCAATTCGGGTTGAATTCGTCATTATAAAAGTATATTTGACATAGAGAAAAACAGCTTTTAAAATTCATTGATTGAGAGAATTAGTGGCCAGAGCAGTGCAACACTAAAGAGTATACGACATAAGAAAGAAGAACTACAACTAGGCTTTTCTTTCTATAGGCTTAGTTTGGATTGGTTCATCTTAGAATTATTCTTTAGAGATAATTGTACTCAGAGTGAAAGAGAATTTGTGAGGTTTTGTAACAAAAAGTGAGTTTGGCTTCTTGGAGAGTAGAGTATACGATTACAGTTAATTGTTGAACATTTAGAGTGAGCTATTTAGGTGATTTACTAGAGTTAGTCTTTTTGATTATAGAGTTGTAATCTAAAGTTGCTCTTTTAAGTTAGGGAAGTTTGATTTAAAATGCTACGAGGGTAGATCCTTATTTTTTTCCCTTGGGTAATGAGGTTTTCCATGATAAAATCTCTATTTTATTGTATTGCATTTTTGTCTGTGAAAATTTAACAAGAACCCAGTTCTTGTTTAGGTGGTCAAAGTTTCTTTAATTTGTCAAACAACCCCCTGATTTTAAAATTCTGACCATCCTGACTACGTGTACAAATAGGACAAGCTTTGTATGGATTAAAACAATACCCAAGAGAATGGTGCGATCACCTATTAGGCTTCTTGCTTACACACGGGCATTGAAGAGGCATGATTGACAATATATTATTCTTCAAAATCAGGGTTCCAATATGCTCATAGTTCAGGTGTATCTAGATGACATTATCTTTGGAGGAAATTATGCAAACCATAGGGCTGACTTTGCACTATTGATGAGCAACAAATTTTAAATGAACATGATGGGAGAGCTCAACTTCTTCTTGGGTGTTCAAATCAAACAGTCCTCATCTGGCAGTTCAACTCATCAGTAGAAATACAGAAAGGCGCTACTAAAGAAGTTTAACATGAATGAAGCAAAGACGAATAACACTCAAAATTCAACAACAACGAAGCTTGATGAAAATGAACCTGGTCCTCGTACATGACACAAAGTATATAGGAATGATTGGATCTCTATTGTTCGTAATGGCTAACAGCCCTAACATTTTATTTAGTGTTGGACTATGTGCATGCTTCCAATCACGTCCAAAGAAATCCCATTTGAAGGCTATCAAATGGATTTTGTGATATCTCAAACTAACGCTGAGCCTGGTTCTTAGGTACCCTAAAGATGATTCATTTGATCTAATCGGATTTGCATTTGTAGGCTACGTAGTCTACTTGGTAGGTAGAAAAAGCACATCCAAAATGGCTTACTTCTTAGGGCCATGCTTAGTATTATGAGAAAATAGGAAACATAACTTAGTCACCTTGTTTATGGATGAAGCAGAATTGTTGTTGCCTCGTGTTATGCCCAATTTCTCTGAATCAAGCAACAACTTCAAGATTTTGGCATCATTGTAGACCTTTTATCATTGCTTCCTTGGGGATCATGACTAAGCTACTCAATAGTGTGGCCGTGATCAACAACATCGAGAAATAAATGACCCATAGAAACTATAGACTAAGTCTCCATCCACTGAAGCCATAACCCACAGGCAAAACATTAAACTATTTTCTTGTTAGTAGGTAGAATCATAGAAATGTAGTCGAACAAGTTGTGGAACCTCGAATTATACTCTTACACACTCATGGTCTCACTTCTCTAACCAGTAGAATTGATCTTGAGGCGATCATTGTAGTTGCGAGGGATGAGCCAAGATAAAAAAATAACTTAGAAAACTTGGTCCAAGTGAAAAGAAGAGACCTAACTGAATTAGAAAAAATGAAGGTACGCCACGACTTACTAGCGGACCCATCTAACATACATACCGTGATTTCAGCTCCTCTCGACTCCACTAGACCTAGAATATGATTTCATTAATGGCAAGTTGTAAGAAACTTGTAGGTATTCCCACCCATAGCCCCAAAAAACCTTAGAGGTTAGAGTATGAAAGACACTCCAAGCATCTTTTTCTTTAAAGGTGTGGTTTCGGCCACATTCACGGGTTTGGAACCTCTAGGTGGTACCTGGACCTTAAGTGTCTCTTCTTTAGGCTGAGGCTGATCTTGTGGTGCTATTGCAACTGCATCTCTAGCCTGTTGCATGCTCCAACCACAATCAGAAGTTTTACAATGGTTGCCTAAAGGTACGAAGCCATAAAGGGTCTAGGTAATGGCTGAGATAGCCCTGACCCCGCTGATTGAACTAGAATTTAAACTACTAGAGGGTTAGCCGAAGGCTCCACACCTCTCTCTCTTCATGACTAGTGTTTCACTCCTGGTTGGCAGTAGAGGTCGACCCCTTTCTCGAGTTATCGTATGGCATGTATGAGCCATCTTCTAAAAAAGAATGAAACAAATGAGATTTCAGGAAACCAACTACACACACGCTACATGAACGCGATAGAAAAGAGGATAGATTCCTAAAGACACCCTATATCCCCCTAAACAAATGATACAAATGCCTCCACACTGATCCAGAGATCTCTAATCTGTATTAGCTCTGTACAAGTGAGACAGGAAAATCTAGGGCTCTGATACCAACTTTTCATGACCCGATCCCTTGAGTCATGAGGGCATACACTATAACCCTCAAGTAGGGAATCTAATGTGAAACCTATAATATCAAGCAATAAGTATAAGGGTACAACTAAGTAGAAATCAAACTAAACCAAAAAACAAAACAAAAACGAGAGCAAACAAAAAACTATATATAAAAGGTCCCTCCCATAACCTAGAAATCAGAAGCACAGAGTTGTCTAAACAAAAGAGTAATAATCGCAACAGTGGAAAAGGCAAAGATTGTTCAAAAAGGAAAAAGACTAGCTAAATAAGTACAGAATGAGATAAGCTGATACAAGACTCCAAGTGCTCACACTCATCTCTAAATCCCTAATTCTTCTAATTGCACAAACAATCATTGCACATGCATGACTAAACAAATTGAGATTGCAGTATGAGTATAAAAACTAGATACTTTGTAGACATCCGGTGTTGACTAAACAAGAAAGGTAAAAACAATATGAAAAGATAGAATATAGAAACAAACAGAGTTCAAAGAGGATATGAAAGAAAGCTTACGAGAATACCGAAAGTAAATCTATGTACACCTAAGCTAAGCCTAATTGACCCCTATAAGCCTAAAACATACACTCATGTACATGTTTAAATGAAAATCAAATAGACCCTCTAAGCCCGGCATGTATAAAGAGTAACTAAGTCTACAAGATAGGAAGGCTCCACAAATCCAAACCCAAGAAACAAAATTCAGGCTCCTGTCATGCCCCAAGCTACCCCCGAGACGCGAACACGGGACCTAGGACCACAAGTGATCCCAAGCTAACCCTGCTGGCATGATCATGAGCATACTAAAGATAATAAACTGATGCGGAAGCTAAATCATAAATAAACTGAAGAGATGGGGAATACCCATATACTCTAACTGAATGTATCAAATCTGAGAGTTTAATACAAAAGACATATCAAACTCAAAATACTAAGCTGAATCTAACTATGTCTAAAATAAGCCTCTAAACTGACTAGAAATGTTGGGACATGCCCCAACTAGATCTAGCAAAATTGAAACTAAAAACTAAAAGCGATAAAGGTAAACATGTCACTAGTCCTCGAAGAATGAGGACTCACCACTGATACTGCTGAACTGAAGATCAAGAATCGATCTAAGCGTGATCTGGATGTTGAGAACCTGAACCTACATCACGAGAAGATGTAGCGCACGTATGCGTCAGTACTTGAAAGGTACTGAGCATGCAGGATAGAGTAAAGCTGAAATAAAACATAACTGAACAAAGCAATAAAGCAATCTAGGGACCTAATGGGCGAAAGGAACCCACTAGTGAAATCCCACATACCTGGTGATGAATTCCACGGAGAAATCTTTCAATTTTGGGGCTGGAACTGAAGGAACCTTGCTGCATTCTTGAACTAGGGTTCTTGACCTCTTTCTCCTCTCTTGCTTCTAATTTTCTAAGTTTGATTAATGATTTTGACTAAGGTAAGTTCTAGTTATGTTTCTAGGATTAAACTGATTAAAACCTCATGATTTAGGGTCTAAACGACGTACCTTAGGGGTTAAAGGAAATAGGAAAAGACCAAAGGACCCCTGAATTAGCTGTTGTCGGACTGATTGACGGAATGGACTGACGGGCCGTCATTCAATCGACGGTCCGTCGATCGAGTCTGCCCGACAGGGCTTTACTAAAATGGGCATAACTTTTTACTCGGAGGTCGGAATTTAGCATACTCGGTGGAGTTGGAAAGATAATTCAATTATCTATCATATCATAGGTAACGGGACACACAATTCTTTCTGTGCTAAAAGTTATGACCATCTGAAGTTGACCCATTAGAATTTTCAGCTAACTGGCTGCTGATCCTTATCTATGGTCAGACCTACGGACCGTGGATTGAATGACGGTCCATACTGGGGCCATGGTCTGACCTACGGTCCGTGGATGGCAACCGTAGGTTGCACCTGCAACTTTTCAAAATCTGTATTTTGGTCTATTTTCGAATACGGGGTGTTACATTATCTCCCCCTTGGGACCATTCGTCCTCGAATGAAGACTAATCTAGCTGAAATGGAGGGAGAGGGCTACAATCCCTACCACTAAACACTAAGAATTGAATTTCTGACTGAACTGAGTTCCAAGTTCATGCAAATACGCTGAAAATGCAAGTACAAACTGAAGGAACATGATTATAAGACTGAGATTACGCATGAATGACTGAAAAATTGAAGATGAACTATTACCTCAAGCTGGAATGGAATCGGAAGGAAAGAGGTGAGGATACTTGGACTTCATGGCTGCTTCTGCTTCCCAAGTAGCTCCCCCTACTGACTGACTCCTCCACAAAACCTTGACTGAAGCGACTTCTTTATTTCTCAACCTTCTAACTTGACGATCGAGAATCTCAACTGGTACATCCTCATAAGCAAGGCTGTCTTTTACAGCCATTGTCTCTAATGGCACTATGGATGCTAGATCACCCACACACTTCTTCAGAAGAGAAATGTGAAAGACTGGATGCACTGCTACTAAGTCTGCTGGCAACTCTAACTCATAAGCCACTTTACCAATCCTTTTCAAGATCCGGTAAGGGCCTACATATCTGGGACCGAGCTTCCCTTTCTTTCCAAATCTCATCACCCCCTTCATAGGTGACACTTTCAGAAAACCCAATCATCAACTTGGAACTCTAGTTCCCTTCTTCTCACATCTCGCATAAGACTTCGGCGACTCGAGCGATCTTAAGTATATCTCTAATGAGTTGCACTTTCTGCAGAGCATCAAGGACTGAATCTGGTCCTATCAAGACTACTTTACCTACTTCAAACCAACCAACTGGAGATCTACATCTACACCCATACAATGCCTCATAAGGGGCCATCTGAATGCTGGAATGGTAACTATTATTGTAGGCGAACTCAATAAGAGGAAGGTGATCATCCCAACTACCCTTGAAGTCGATCACACAAGCTCTCAACATGTCTTCTAAGGTCCGAATGGTACGCTCCGCCCGACCATCCATCGTGGATGAAATGCTGTGCTAAGGTTAACCTGAGTACCAAGACCTTTCTGAAATGACTTCCAGAAATGAGAGGTAAACTGATGACCTCTATCTGAGATAATAGACAAAGGAACCCCATGCAACCTCACAATCTCATTAATATAAAGCTTGGCATAATCTTCTGCTGAATATGTAGTCTTGACCGCCAAAAAGTGAGAAGACTTAGTAACCCTATCAACAATCACCCAAATGGAGTCATGTTGTCTGTGAGTACGAGGTAAACCTGTGATGAAGTCCATATTGATCACTTCCCACTTCCAAGTAGGAATGTCAATCTCTTGAGTCATACCTCCTGGTTTCTGATGTTCAACCTTGACTTGCTGGCAATTGGGGCACTTAGCCACAAAACCTGCTATATCTCTTTTCATACCATTCCACCAGTAGACTTCCCACAGATCACGGTACATCTTAGTGGCACCAGGATGAATAGAATTATGGGCTTCTGCGAGAATATGCTGTCTCAATTCACCCACATCAGGAACACACAATCTACCTTGATAGCGAAGTACACCATCTCCCTATTGGGAGAAAACCTCCACTCTCTGATTGTGGACTGC
Source organism: Solanum commersonii (assembly GCA_029007595.1). Lineage (NCBI taxonomy): Eukaryota > Viridiplantae > Streptophyta > Magnoliopsida > Solanales > Solanaceae > Solanum > Solanum commersonii. The sequence goes on from JAJTWQ010000060.1 coordinate 2,251,420, forward strand.
ACCCCTAAGTTCAAGCAAGATTGGATCACTATCTTGCTTTTCCTTAACCTCTACTACCAAAGAAGATTCTCGCCCTATATTCGAAACCTGTTACACCACCACACCTGATATGCTCATAAGACGAACTCCTAGGCAAGCAAGTCTGTGAACATCCTTTGCTAGCTCTTTTCTTTCTTCCTTAATATGTGCTACACTACCTATGGATAATCTGCTAAGAACATCTGCTACTACATTCGCCTTACCCGGATGGTAATGCACACTCATATCATAATCTTTGAGGAACTCAAGCCACCTTCTCTGGCGAAGATTCAACTCTTTCTGGGTGAACACATACTGAAGGCTCTTATGGTCTGTGAACACATCTACGTGAACACCATACAAGTAATGTCTCCAAATCTTAAGTGCAAACACCACTGTTTCTAGCTCGAGGTCATGAGTTGGGTAGTTCTTCTCATGTACCTTAAGTTGTCTAGAAGCATAAGCTATAACCTTACCTCGCTGCATCAACACACAACCTAGGCCGACTCTGGATGCATCACAATAGATCACATAACCATCCGAACCCTCCGGTAGAGTCAAGACAGAGCCGTAGTCAACCTAGTTTTTATCCCGCGAAGCTTTTCTCACAATCATCTCGACCACCGGAACTTAACCTTTTTCTCGAGTTGATATCTGTAGCAGAGGTAGGTCTGGGCCATTGTTTCACTGCTTCTATCTTCTGGGAATCTACTCGAATTCCTTCACTAGACACAATATGCCCAAGGAAAGCAACTCATTGTAACCAAAACTCGCACTTGTTAAATTTTGCAAATAATTGATGATCTTTGAGAGTTTGCAGAACAACTCTCAAATGACTTGCATGTTCTTCCTCATTCCTAGAATAAATGAGGATATCATCAATAAAGACAATAACAAACAAGTCCAAGTACTGCTTGAACACTCTGTTCATCAAATCCATGAAAGCTGCAGAGCATTGGTTAGACCAAATGACATGACTACAAATTCATAATGACCATACCGAGTTCAAGGCTGTCTTCGAATGTCACTATCTCTCGACTCGAGCTGATGATAACCCTGATCTGAGGTCTATCTTTGAAAAATGACTAGCACCCTGAAGTTGGTCGAACAAGTCATCAATTCTGGGGATGGGATACTTATTCTTGATTGTGACCTTGTTCAACTGCCTATAGTCAATGCACATTCTGTGAGAACCATCTTTTTTCTTTACGAACAACACTGGTGCACCCCATGGCAAAATATTGGGTCTGATGAAACCCTTATCTAGAAGGTCTTTCAACTGTTCTTTTAATTCCTTAAGCTCTGCTGGTGCCATTCTGTAAGGAGGAATAGAAATAGGCTGGGTATCTGGAAGGAGATCAATTCCAAAGTCGATTTCCCTTTCGGGAGGAACTCCGGGAACATCTTCCGGGAACACTCGGAAACTCACTGACTACAAAAGAACTGACTCAAGAGTTGGGGATTCAGAACTAGAATCCTTAACCCGAACTAGATGATAGAGATAACCCTTAGAGATCATTTTTCTGGCCTTAAGGTAAGATATGAATCGATGAGAAGGGTTCTGAAAGAGTTTCTGGACTAACACTGAATTAGACTGCTATATATAAGGAGTTACAAATGACAAAGTAGCCCCTGAATCTAATAAAGCATAAACATCAATATCAAAGACTCGTAACGTACCAGTGACTACATCAAGAGAATCTTCCTGATTTTGACGAGCCTGAAGAGCATAGAGCGTTTGTTTTTGTCCGCCACCACCGATGCCAAGAGTTACCTTGCTGAGTCGGGCAACCCATCGGTGCCGTTGAAGATGTAGACCGAGCTCTACCATTATTTCCTCCTTGACCTTGTCTTGAAGGACAATCCTTCAATCTATGACCAGATCGACCACACCCAAAGCATCCTTCCTTACCGCGCAAGGCACTCACCTGGATGGTTCTTACTACACTTCGGGCAAGTTGGGTAGGTTTTGGTGCCTGAAACACTACCTTGAGACTTAGAGCCTGACACTCTACCCTTCTAATCATTACGAAACCTGGGGGATGGAACACTAGCTGATGAAGGGGCTGGAGTCGAAGACTTCTGCTGAAACTGTGAGCGATTTCCACCACCTGATTTCTATTGGGAATACTCATAGTTACCTGTTCTTGCTTTATTAGTCTCCTTAGCTCGTTCCCTAAGCTTATCACCTTCAACCTGCTGAGCATGGGTCATGAGCCTAGAGATGTTCATGTCTCCCAACAACATAGCATTCCTGCACTCTGTTTTCACTAAGTCTGACACTCCATACAGAAACTTATTCATCTGAACCCTGGAATCAGCAACCATGTGAGGAGCATACCTGGAGAGTTGGTTAAACTTGAGCCCATACTCTTGGACAGTCATGTTACCCCCGCCTCAAGTTCATAAATTCTTGGGCCCTTGCTTCTCTCAACTCTATGGGGAAAACCTGTCCCGTAAAGGTTTCGCTAAAACAATCCCAAGTAAAAGGAGCGACATCTGTACCCCTGTTCTCCTTCCAATGAGTATACCAGATATGAGCCACATCTTTCAGTTGGTAAGATCTTAACTCAACCAGCATTTGAGACTTTCTGATCTGGAACTGGAGGAGCTGCGTTTGCGTTCCTGGCATTCGTATTCCTGGCATAAGCTGTACGAGGAGGCATGATCTGAAACGTAGAACATCGAGTTAGAATGGAATTAGATCATACCTTACGCACGATAAGAGTAACAAGAAAGTGAAGTTTTCCTAAAACACTTCATAACCTCCCCTCATTAGATGTGGGGCACTTCACACCCATGAAAATGACTCTACTTAGTGCGGCTTTTCAGACATCCGAGGACTCTTAAACCTAATGCTCTGATACCAAGTTTGTCACGCCCCAAGCTACCCCCGAGACGCGGACACGGGACCTAGGACCACAAATGATCCCAAGCTAACCCTGCTGGCATGATCATGAGCATACTAAATATAATAAACTGATGCGGAAGCTAAATCATAAATAAACTGAAGAGATGGGGAATACCCATATACTATAACTGAATATATCAAATCTGAGAGTTTAATACAAAAGACATATCAAACTCAAAATACTAAGCTGAATCTAACTATGTCTAAAATAAGCCTCTAAACTGACTAGAAATGTTGGGACATGCCCCAACTAGATCTAGCAAAACTGAAACTAAAAACTAAAAGCGATAAAGGTAAACATGTCACTAGTCCTCGAAGAATGAGGACTCACCACTGATGCTGCTGAACTGAAGATCGAGAATCGATCTAAGCGTGATCTGGATGCTAAGAACCTGAACCTACATCACGAGAAGATGTAGCGCACGTACGCGTCAGTACTTGAAAGGTACTAAGCATGCAGGATAGAGTAAAGCTGAAATAAAACATAACTGAACAAAGCAATAAAGCAATGAAATAATGTGAACATGATGTAGATCTTTGAATATACCGAATACCGAGCTAAGCGATGCAATGACCACATTTATAACATGCCGAGACTAAATACGGGCTGTACTTGAAATATGGTCAATGCAATAGAGTCGACCGAACCGTGGGAGCTACTAATAACCGACATAAAACCACATGAGCTAAATGTGGAGTCCGATGTATACGCCCATCGAGAGGACCCAATATACCCCGCGTAGGTATAGAGGCATGCCGGCGTGATCACTAAACCGATGTTTCCCACAAAGGGGACTTACACTAAAGGGGACTTACACCTACGTGGCTCGTAGTTCCTCGGGACTATATGGGTACGCCGAACCCTAGTCCAACTCGGTATTATGCTACTCCCAATAGATTAAGTGATTAACACATTATGACTGAATTTCTGTAAATACTGGATAGCTTAAAACTGAACATGCAAACTGAGAATGCAATAATTAATCTGATAATGATGCATTCATAAACTGAGGCATGTAAAACTTAGTACTGAAATATCTGACCTAGCATATGTAATTCAAGAACTAAAGAAATACATAGCTAGGGTTCTGAAATTCATGCGATAAACTGAACAATAACATGATAATCTGATTTGGAACATTTAAACAACTAATTCATGATGATCTTCTGTAATTCTAGAAACCCTAGGTCTGTTCATAGTTATGGAATCAAGAATCTGACTGAATTCTAGGGACCTAATTGGCGAAAGGAACCCACTAGTGAAATCCCACATACCTGGTGATGAATTTCACAGAGAAATCTTTCAATTTTGGGGCTGGAACTGAAGGATCCTTGCTGCGTTCTTGAACTAGGGTTCTTGACCTCTTTCTCCTCTCTTGCTTCTAATTTTCTAAGTTTGATTAATGAGGTTGACTAAGGTAAGTTCTAGTTATGTTTCTAGGATTAAACTGATTAAAACCTCATGATTTAGGGTCTAAACGACGTACCTTAGGGGTTAAACGAAATAGGAAAAGACCAAAGGACCCCTGAATTAGCTGTTGTCGGACTGATCGACGGAATGGACTGACGGGCCGTCATTCAATCGACGGTCCGTCGATTGGGTCCGTCGATCGAGTCTGCCCGACAGGGCATTACTAAAACGGGCATAACTTTTTACTCGGAGGTCGGAATTTAGCAAACTCGGTGGCGTTGGAAAGATAATTCAATTATCTATCTTATCATAGGTAATGGGACACAAAATTATTTTTGTGCTAAAAGTTATGACCATCTGAAGTTGACCCATTAGAATTTTCAGCTAACTGGCTGCTGATCCTCATCTATGGTCAGACCTACGGACCGTGGATCGAATGACGGTCCGTGCTGGTTGACCGTAGTTCATGTCAGAGGCTGGGTAAAGAAGGTCTTGATCCATGGACACAGACCACGGACCGTGGGTCTGTCCGTGAGTCGAGACTTAGCCAAATTTTCTGAGCTTGGCTGGGGAGGGGTTGCAGTGCTGAACAACGGACCACCAGCACGGGCCATGGTCTGACCTACGGTCCGTGGATGGCAACCGTAGGTTGCACCTGCAACTTTTCAAAATCTGCATTTTGGTCTGTTTTCGAATACGGGGTGTTACAGCTCCCAACCCAAGTAACCACAATATTTATTAATCCAGTCAACTTCTAGCCCGGCTAGCAAGAGTAATAATAAATCTAGGTCGCCTAGCCAGCTAGTCCACTCCCACCCCAACTAGCAAGACTGACATGGGGGCGTGTCGAATCCAAAAAGGATCTCAAAATATCAAAGTCGCCCATTTAGACAAACCACTTCAAAGCCATCCAACTAGAAACAGTGTCTCGAGTGGTGTTTACTCCCAAAAGGATGTCGAATATGGGATCAATCAATACTAAGCCACCTTGGATCTACATCACCTCACAAGAAATCACAAAAAGTATCCATCCTGAATAACCCTTAGCCCAAGTCGTCCGAGAATAAACCACGCCTATAGTAACACATCGAAAGTCAAAATGCATATGGAAGAAAACATACGAGCATATTGAAAGTTAATCTAATTACATCTAGGCTAAACCTAACAGACCCCTATAAGCCTAGAATGTACACTCATGCAGATGTTAAAATGAAACTCAAACAGACCCCCATAAGCCCGACAGGTATAAAGAGTATACCCAAACTGTACAACAAAAGTAAACATCCTCTGATAGCCCTAGGATAAGATGGAGCTTACCAACTCACAACTGAACCTGAATCCTAGTGAGTGGGTCGATTAGGGTCCCTGCATGTACCTGCTCACATAAATCAAAAGGCAGCATCCCCATGCAAAGGGACGTCATTACGGATAAAAATATACTGGTATGTAAAGAAAAAAGTAAAATCATTAACATTTACTGTAAAAGGGTAATAGAGATACCACCTGAAACTGAAACCCAAATAATCTCTATGGCTGACCTTTAGCCCCCTACTACTTAAATATGCATGGTATACTCGTATAATTGTATGTTGTGAATATATATATATATATATACATGCAAATGTATAACATACCCAACCAAATGCTAACAATGGTGGTGCTTTCCGGCAGAGAACCGACATTATATTCGCAAACTTCTAGCCATCTGTGTCTCATATGTATAAATATAGGCAATAGGCCCCATACTTCTCGATTATAGCTCGGGAGTAGAATGCATAGCATGTCATGTCATGGATTTATAACACCTATGAGTTACTGTTGTCATGTTGCCAATCTTGGCCCGTTTGTAGTCTTGTTCTCATAATCCCATAATAACTTTCATATAACAGATAACAATCTCATGGAACTTTATATGTTCTTCCAAATAAGCTTGAAAAGTTAACTAGAATTTTAGAAGGATAACCTAACCTTGTTGATATTCATAAGAAGTTTAAGGTGACTTACTTAGTTCTTAACTTAGTTCCTAGATAATTTATAAAAGAAATATTTCAAAAACCAAGTGTTCTAATAGTTTACATTTAAATTATATTTGAGAGTTTTGAAGGTCTTGAGCTACATTAAAGTTTTTCTTTAATAATAACCTAAGTGGAGAAAGAGGGCTGGTGACAAGTAGTAAGGGTTTCACGTGACATTTTAGTTCACATCACCCAAGGAAGAATACAAATTCATATGTGCGGACATATAATCAAGGAAATTGATAAAATGACGTGTGGATGTCGAACACTGTATTTATCCGAACGAGTGAAATATCAAAATAACATAATCATGAAAATAATTCAGCTGGGATCCCAATGCCTTTCGCTGAAGGTTTTTCTAGCAAGAGAATAGCAAAATATCACATTCGGCATTTTAGGAATTTCCCAGGAGTGGTGCAAAAATGAGGGACATAGCTTCGCCTTAACATACCTTTTCAATGAACGCTCAAATGGCCGTATCTTCTTCACGAAAGTTGTTCCTTACATCCTAAACTTCGCAAACACTATATGTACACAGCTGGCACACACCTATAAATAGTTCATAATTGTTCTTAAATCAACAGATTTGCCGAATGGCCTCAACTTGATGAAATGTCCGTAGAACTTCATAAACACAATCATAAAAGAGTCCCGAGATGATTACCTTAGTTAACCAAGTGTAAACTTTGATGAAACACCCATAGCTAAAAATTTATATCTTCAAATACTTGCTCCAAACGCAGCTAATAGAAGGGGAAAACGATTACCACGTGTAAAGATCACGTTTCTAGGCATGGGGCCAATCTTTAATCGTAGAGATCGTCGAAAACTGACCTTCATCTTGCAAGTACTCCATAGGAACCTTCTCTTAATCTTTATTTTTGGTTTGGAAGTAAAATAATATGTTTCATGGCTTAAAACGTTGAGTAAGCTAACATACCACATTTTTTACCCGACCCAGATTCTGCCCCGTCAGTCTATAGTAAAACCCTCATAAGTTTTTACTCCGATGTCGGTTGGATACAGAATTTTGTGCGTTACAAACTAGACTTGTAGGCCTTTGATTTAATGGGTGGTAGGCCTTCTAACTCTTTGTATATTGGGAGAAAACATCCAAGACATTTGACCCAAAGTTAAGAAAATATTATTAGAGAAGCTTTGATAACTTTTGCCGACTTTAGTTTCACTAATTTTCTTGACTTCCAAACCTAACATACGACCCTTGTGCTATTATAATACCTCATAACACACTATTCTTAGCATGTTTTACGCTCATAGGTCTATCCACAAGGTATGGGACAAGTCAAACCTTTCAAACGGGCGAAGTTCTACCCGAGCCATTTCTTTTATCATTAACTTTGTTTGAGGGGTCCCTTAGACCTAAAACTTTAGTTTAGTTCCTTGATGTTGTCACCTACTTGCAATCTTAATGTCCATTGTATGATACAAATTCATATACACCTCATATAACCATGCCATACTACGCCACATATATTATGCACGATTAGAGAAAAAGTACGGGATCTTACAATCACCCCCTTATGAACATTCGCCCGCGAATTGATCTAAACAATTCCTTGGTTGTATTTTCTTTTTTTTCTCACAGTACTTTATTTGCGAGTCTATATTTGTTATAGTCTCAAACCTAAAGTCAAATTCTGAAATTTTTATCTACTAAGCTTTGCACAGATATCTCGTAAGAAGACATATAAATTTCACCTTCAAGCTAATTAAAATATAACTAAGTCGTTGTGAAGAAATAATTGCCAATAATCGAAATGTGACTTACCTTAAGTCGTGAACAGTTAGGGGTACTCCTTCCTCATTTCCTCTTCCGCTTCCCAAGTCATTTCCACAATGTTGTTATTTCTCCATAACAGTTTCACAGAAGCTACATCTTTATTTCTAAGCTTTTTTACTTGCCAATCTAAAATCGCTATTGGTACCTCTGCATAAGATAAATCCTCAGCGATTCAAATATTTCCAATGGGCATAATACATGAAGGATCTCCAATGGACTTCCGCAACATAGAAACGTGAAATACAGGATGAACTGCTTCCAATTCTAAAGGCAAAACAAGCTCGTATGCCACCATACCGATCTTTCGAATAATCTTATACGGTCCAATGTACCTAGGACTGAGCTTTTCTTTCTTTCCAAATGGCATGATGCCCTTCATAGGCGATACTTTCAGGAAAACCCAATCTTCTAAGTTCCATCGGCGAACATCTACATAAGACTTCTATCGACACTGTGTTGTATGAAGCCGATCTCTAATTAAGCTTAACCTTTTCAATCGCTTGTTGGACTAGATTGGGACCTAGAAAATCTGCTTCCCCGAGATTAAACCAACCGATTGGGGACCTACGCTTCTGCCCATATAGTGCTTCATAAGGGGCCATCTGACTACTAGCTTGAAAGCTATTATTATAAATGAACTCGATAAGAGGTAGATGTTGATCCAAACATCCTTTAAAATCAAACATAGAAGCACGTAACATATCTTCAACCATCTGAATAGTACGTTCTGCCTGTCCATCAGTTTGTGGATGAAAAGCAGTGCTAAGATTTACTTGAGTGCCTAGACCTTTTTGAAACGATCTCCAAAAATGTGCTGTAAATTGAGCTCCTCGATATGAGATAATAACTAATGGAACTCTGTGAAGGCGAACAACCTCCTGAATGTAAAGCCTAGCATAATACTCAGCTGAATATGTCGTCCTAACTAGCAAGAAATGAGAAGATTTTTCAGCCTATCGATAATTACACAAATGGAATCAAACCTTCGTGGCGTGCGAGGCAAACTAGTGATGAAGTCCATATTTATCGTATCCCATTTCCATAACGGAAGCTTAATAGACTGGGTTAGGCCTCCAGGCCTCTGATGATCTACTTTAACTTGTTGACAGTTGGGACATTCAGCTACCATCTCCTCAATATCTTTTTTCATGCCATTCCACCAATAGATCTATCGAAGGTCCTGATACATCTTCGTCGCTCCAGGGTGAGATGCATATCTACCATAATTGGCCTCTGAAATGATATTTGTATGGAGCTTCCTAACTGCCAGTACACATAAGCGACCATGGTATCTAAGGACTCCATCTCCAGTTAGCTCAAATAAGGGGTGTTGTTGCTATGGAATCTTTTCCCTCAATTTCCTAAGCTCAAGATCTTCATGTGGCCGCCTTTTCACTTCAGTCACAAAGGAAGATTCTGCCATATTCTTAACTACAACACCTCTGGCATATGTCTTTTGTAATTCCAGCCTTATCAGCTTCAACATGACATAGACTACCCATGGACTTCCGGCTGAGCGCATCAACAACAACATTAGCTTTGCCGAGATGATATAAAATGTCAACATTATAGTCCTTTAATAATTTTAGCCATCTCCTTTGTCGTAGGTTCAACTCCCTTTGCTTAAGTAAATACTGAAGGCTCTGGTGATCGGTGAACACATCTATATGAACCCCGTATAGATAATGTCGCCAAATTTTTAGGGTAAAGTCAACTGCAGCCAACTCAAGATAGTGTGTAGGATAATTCTGCTCATGCTTCTACAACTATCTAGAGGCGTATGCAATAACCTTACTATGTTGCAAAAGAACACAACCTAGGCTAATTCTTGAGGCATCACAATAAACAACACAACCCTTATTACCATTTGGAAGAGTTAGGACAGGTGCAGTTGTAAGCCTTTTTTTTAGTTCATGAAAGCTCTACTCGCATGCCTCGATCAACTAAAACTTCGTTGCCTTATGTGTCAATTTTTTCAGTGGTGTAGAAATAGAAGAGAGTCCCTCCACAAACCTTCGGTAATAACCCGCCAAGCCTAAAAAGTTGCGAACCTCCGTCGCTTTGAAGGGCATCGGCCAAGTCATCACTTCTTCAATATTTTGTCTATCAACCTTAATACCCTCACTTGTAATAACATGACCAAGAAAAGCTACTGAGGTAAGCCAAAAATCACATTTAGAGAATTTAGCATATAACCTGCAATCTTGGAGAGTCTGCAATACAGCTCGCAAGTGGTCTGCATTCTCTGCTTTCGACCATGAATATATAAGAATATCATCAATAAACACAATAACAAATTCATCCAGGAATGGTTTGAAGACCCGATTCATAAGATCCATAAAAGTTGCTGGGGTATTTGTAAGCCTGAAAGACATGAGAAGGAACTCAAAATGGCCATACCTCGTCCAAAGTGATGTTTTTGGGATATCAACTTCCCTGACTAGTAACTGATGGTAACCAGACCGTAAGTCAATCTTGGAAAAGCATTTGGCACCTTGTAACTGATCGAATAAGTCATCAATTCGTGGAAGAGGATATTTATTCTTTATAGTGACTTTATTTAGTTGTCTATAGGCAATATACATTCGCAAGGGTCCATCTTTCTTTCGAAAAAGAGCACTGGGGCACCCCATGGGGAAGTACTTGGCCTGATAAAGCCTTTATCGAGCAATTCCTTCAGTTGCTCCTTCAATTCTCTTAGTTCTGCAGGTGCCATTCTGTAGGGAGCAATCGATACAGGTTGCGTATTAGGAAGAAAGTCTATAGCGAAATCAATTTCCCTTTCTGGGGGAATTCCTAGAAGATCATCAATGAATACCAGTGGAAATTCATTCACGATAGGAATTGACTGAAGAGTCATGGGCTCCTTATCAATATCTTGTACATGAACCATATGGTATATCCAACCTTTAGCAATCAACTTCCGATCTCTAAGGTATGAAATACATGTACCATTAGGTGTGGCTGTATTACCCTTCCACTCAAGGACTGGCTCACCTGGAAAGTAAAATCGAACTATCTTTGTACGACAAATAATATTAGCATAGAAAGCTGCCAACCAATACATACACATGATAACATCAAAACCTAGCATAATCAACTCAACTAAATCAGTGAAGGTTGGATGATCATTAATTAATATTGTGCAACCCCGATAGGCACGACTAGCTAAAATAGAATCGCCAATCGATGTAGACACCTCAATTGGATATGGCAACAACTCAGATTTCATGTCAATCTTACTAGCAATAAATTGAGTGATATATGAAAATGTAGATCCAGGGTCTATCAATGCGTAAACAACTTGAGAAGATATCGTCAATATACCTGTAACAACATCAGGGGATGCCTCTGAATCCTGTCATCCTGTGAGTGCATAAAAGCGATTCTGACCACTGCTCAAACTTATATCTCCTTCACCTCTCCCTCTACCACGACCCTGAGTAGACTATTTTCTTGGTCTTGGGGCACGGACTTAGGGTGAAGATATTGTTGTGGATCCTGAAGGCTGAGCTAGATCAAGTATGCTCAACCTCGGGCACCGACTAATAAAATGTCCTATCTTCCCACAATGATGACATACACCTGAACCCTGTCTACACTGCCCAATATGTAGCTTACCACACTTTGTACAATGTTGAGTGGGATGTCTTACCTGTACGGAACGATCCTATCAATGACCTTCAGGCTAGCCTGAGCTCTGACCTGGTCCTGACTAACTATAACGATCAAACCGCGATCCCAGCACCTGTGGTGAGACACTACTCACTGACCGAGGTGGATATCGATGGAAAGGGGGACTAAAATCACCATGTGGCTCCCTATAAGACCATATAGTACGGTCCCTCTTACTCTGCTCCCTATCCCTGCAGGTATCATGAATTCATTTAGAAAGGTCCTCTGTAGTCTGACCGAAAACTTGTATGCGGGAAATATCTACATCATCTGATAGGGATGCTACCGTACAATCTCTGATCAAATGATCTTCCAAACCATCAACATAACGATGAACTCTGGTTCTTATGGTACATACATTATTTGGTGCATATCTTGCCAAATAATTAAACTTGTGGCTATAATCCCTCACATTCATGGTTCCTTGCTTTAGATTGATAAACTGGTTAAGACGGGCCTCTCAAACTTTCGGTAGAAAATAGTGGGCACGGAAGTCCTCCCGCTCTGCTGGAGGAGCATCAGGTCTTCTAGATCCCTCACATGCCTCATACCAAATGATAGCTAGATCACGTAGAAAATAAGCCAACTCCACAGCCTCTGTGACGGAGGCATGCATCACCCTCAAGACTATATATATGTGGTCTATAAAGTCCTAGGGATCCTTAGTAAGACTAGATCTTGTAAATAACGGAGGGGCCAAATGAAGAAACTCTCGTACCTTCGATCATTTCGATCGGACTCTTTGAATATCTACTCCTGACTCCAGTTGTCGCTCATAAATAGAAACTATCCTAGTCAGCAACTGAACTGCCTCTCTTATCCCCTACTCCCCAGAGATTTCTGGTGGAGAAATAATAGGTACTGGAGGTCCTGTGTCTGTATCTTCCTCAGGTACCAATGGAACTGGTGACGATGGAGGTAGTGCATCTCCTCAGGCTTCACTAGGTGCCGGAAAGGCTGGTACTAAGGGTACTGGAGATCCACCTTGTGCCTCCGAGGAAAATCTAACTCTTTGACCAGGTGGGGAACGACTAGTACTTTCTCTTGGATCCATACCTATCTCTTGATCTTCCATATCTGGAGCGAGTGTAGCCAGTTAGATAAGAAACATAAAGCATGACTTAGATTTCAAATGTTCTTATACTTTTGCACTATAGCACGATCTATCAGTTTAATGAAATGTAACCATTCCTAAATTCCCTGTAGCCTCTTGATTATAAGTGTGGTGCACAACACACCCATAAACAAGACTCAACTAGACATGACTTGTGGGCCGCCTGGGATATGACCTGCTCTGATACCAAGTTTGTCACGCCCGAAAATAGGGGGCGTAACTGGCACTCGATACCCTAATAGATCGAGTTACCCATTGAAACATACTAGCTAAACAAAACTTGTGAGGCAAAAATATTGGGCAGCACAACCTCTAATAAGTGAAGCCTGGACCCATAGGTCATGACCTGAAAAAGAATAACCATACAAACAATGGTAGACAACCCAAAAAAAAATAAAGATGTACTATCTAGCCGACGAGGCCACAACCGAAAACATACCTACTTACACACACACACCCCTATATATATGCCAAAACTGTTGGCTGGAGGTTGAAACATACAAAAACAAAACCCAGAATATTGTGTCTATAATAGACTATATGAGTAACAAAAGCATTGTCGAGATAAGGCCCAGACTATACCCAAACTATACAACAAAAGAAAACATCCTCTGATTGCCTTAGGATAAGATGTAGCTTACCAACTCACAGTTGAACCTGAATCCTAGCGGGTGGGTCAATTAGAGTCCCAGCCTGTACCTGGTCGCATAAAACAAAAAGCTGCATCCCCAGGCAAAGTGACGTCAGTACGAATAAAAATGTACTGTTATGTAAAGCGAACAGTAAAATCATAAACATTTACTATAAAAGGGTAATAGAGATTCCACATGAAACTGAAACCAAAATAATCTCCATGGCTGACCTTTAGCCCCCTACTACTTAAATATGCATGCTATGCTAGTATAATCGTATGTCGTGAATACATACATATATATATATATATGCAAATGCATGATATACCCAACTAAATGCTAGCAATGGTGGTGCTTTCGGGTAGCGAACTGACATTATATTCGTCCACTTGTGGCCATCTGTGTCTCATACGTATAAATATAGGCAATAGGACCCATACCTCCCGATTATAGCTCAGGATTAGAATGCATAGCATGTCAAACAACTTGTGCAACCTTGCATCATACTCTTACACACTCATGGGAGTACTGCTCTAACTTGTAGAACTTATCTTGAGGCCATCATTGAAGTTGCGAGGGATGTGCCAAGCTAAAATAAAACCTCAAAAAACTGTCCAAGTGAAAAGAGGAGACCTAACTGAATTGGTCTAAATGAAGGTACGCCACGACTTACTAGCTGACCCATCTAAAAGATATGCCATGAATTCGACTACTTTTGATTCCACTAGACCTATAATATGATGTCGCTAATGGCAAATTTTAAGAACCTTATGGGTATACACACCCACAGCCCCAAAACCATTAAAGGTTAGAGTATGGGAAACACTACAAGAATCTTCTTCTTGAAAGGTATGACTTCGGCCACATTCACGGGTTCGGCACCTCTTGGTGGTACGTAGACTTGAGGTGCCTCTATTGTAGGTTGATCCTGTGGTGCTAGTGTTGCTGCAACTCTATCTTGTTGCATGCCCCAATCTCAATAAGAAATTATACAATGGTTGCATAAAGGTACAAAACCTTAGAGGGTCCAGGTGACAGCTGAGATGACCCTAACCCCGCTGATTGAACTGGAACTTAAACTACTAGAGGATCAGATGATGGCTCCACACCTATCTCTCTTCAGGGCTAGTGTTGCATTCCTGGCTGGCAGTTGAGGTCGACCCTTTCCTCGAGCTGTTGTTTTGCATGTATGAGCCATACTCTGAAAAGAATGAAACAAATGAGATTACAAGAAACCAACTACACACACATTGCATGAAAGCGATACAAAAGAGGATCAATTCCTAAAGACATCATATAGGCTCCTAAAGAAAGGATACAAATGTCTCCACACCAATCTAGAAATCCTCAATTCGTAATAGCTTTTTACAAGTGAGACAGGCAAATCTAGGACTCTGATACCAACTTTTCATGATCCGATTCCTTGATTCATGAGGGCATATACTATAACCCTCAAGTAGGGAAACTAATGTGTAACCTAGAATATCAAGCAAAAAGTATAAAGGTACAACTAAATAGAAATCAAACTAAACGACCAAACAAAACAAAAGCGGGAGCAAACAAAAAGCAATATACAAAAGGTCCCTACCATAACCTAGAAATCAGAAGTACAGAGTTGTCTAAAAATAAAAGTAAAAATCACAAAAGTGGAAAAAAACAAAGCTTGTTCAAAAATGAAAAAGACTAGCTAAATAAGTACAGAATGAGAGAAGGTGGTCCATGACTCCAAGTGCTCACACTCATCTCCAAATCCCTAATTATTCTAATTGCACAAACAATCACCGCACCTGCATGACGAAATAGATAAAGATTGTAGCATGAGTATAAAAACTGGGTACTTTGTAGACATCACGTGTTAATTGAGCAAGAAAGGTAAAAACAATATGAAAAGATAGAATCTAGAAACAGACAGAGGTCAAAGCGGATATGAAAGAAAGCATACGAGCATACCGAAAGTAAACATAACTAACCCCTATACGCATAGAACATACACTTATGCACATGTCTAAATGAAAATCAAATAGACCCTATAAGCCCGACAGATATAAATAGTACCTAAGTCTACAAAAGAGAAAGGCGCCACAAATCCAAACCCAAGAAACAAAATTCAGGCTCCCAACCCAAGTAACCACAATATCTAATAATCTAGTCAACTTTCAGCCCATCTAGCAACAGTGATATTCAATCTAGGTTACCTAACCAACTAGTCCACTCCCAAGCCCAACTAGCAAGACTGAAATTGGGGAGTGTCGACTCCAAAAAGAGTCTCAAAATATCAAAGGCGCCCATCTAGATAGACCACTTCAAAGCCATCCAACTTGAAAGAATGTCCCGAGTGGTGTTGACTCCCAAAAAGATGTCGATTATAAGATCAATCAATACTAAGCCACCGTGAATCAACGTCCCCTCACAAGGAATCACAAGAAGTATCCATCCTGAATAACGCTAATCCCAAGATGGTTGAGAAAGAAAAAAAGTTATGGTAACAGATTGGAGGTCAAAATGGATATGAAAGAAAGCATACGAGCATATTGAAAGTTACTCTAAGTACATCTAGGCTTAACCTAACTGGATCCATGTAAGCCTAGAATGTATACTCATGCACATGTTAAAATGAAACTCAAATAGCCCCCTGTAAGACCAATAGGTATAAAGAGTAACAAAGTCTACAAAAGATAAAGGCACCACAAATCCAAACCCAAGAAACAAAAGTGAGGCTCCCAACCCAAGTAACCACAATATCAAGTAATCGAGTCAACTTCCAGCCCAACTAGCAAGAGTGATAATCAATCTAGGTCGCTCACTCAGCTAGTCCACTCCCAAGAAGGTTGATTCCATCCTCGTAGAGGGATATGTAAACTAGCTCTAGTTTTTACGAGCACAAACCATAGGTTAAGGGACGATCAACTATTTTTTGTTCTAATAGATGATTAGCACAAAATTTAATTTTCAAAACAAGTTATCCTTATTAAAACGAAAAAAAATGTCAACAAAAATAAGAGAAAAAAATTAAGGAATAGAAAACATTATGACTAATTGGTCCGATGGAAATAATTGCACTTGTTGGAAAATCTAACAAATGCCTCATTAGATTTGAGGTATTAGTAGAACAAATATTGCAGTTCTTATGCTCTGATACTATAACAACTTTATTGGGTTTTATTGCATGCTCAAGTAAGAACTTCAAGAATTGATAGAGCTTTATTGCGTCAAAACTAAGAGTACGACTACAAAATGGCATAACCTTGACATTCTTCAAATACTGTAAGGGAACTTTGAATATGTTTAGTTCAAATGAGAGGTACTTGTCTTCTAGCAAATCGATGCCTTCGCCCTAAAAAATAGCATGGTACTACAAATACATAACAAGGACAAATTGAGTTAGGTGGTAATCTTAACAACTATAGTAATGAAATTGAAGTCGTTGA
Organism: Solanum commersonii; assembly: GCA_029007595.1. Taxonomy (NCBI): domain Eukaryota; kingdom Viridiplantae; phylum Streptophyta; class Magnoliopsida; order Solanales; family Solanaceae; genus Solanum; species Solanum commersonii. Next base: position 2,268,425 of record JAJTWQ010000060.1, read on the forward strand.
GGCTATAAGGGATTAATATAAATTTAACATAAATATGAGATGAGATGAACGACTACATCTTAATATCGCCTAGAATTGGTTCTATAAACCCAAACAAAAATAAAGCAAGCATAAATACAAATATGAAAAACATTAATATGGAAAATGTTCATCAAAAATAGCAACACATATTTGTATATAAAGCATATGAAACTTTGAAGCAAGAAGGAAGCGTTGGACACTATTGATGCGATAAAGGTTGTTAGACACGGGATGATAATGTATTGATGAGCACAAATCTGATTTGCGACAGATGAATGGAGTTGTATCACAACTCCAAATGTGCTCCCTAGTGTATATGTACAAACGAATAAGATAAAAAAAAGAATTAGCAAACAGTATTAGCACATATGGTTTCATAAAGAAAGGGATAGGTGAAGGATACTGTAAATTATGGATACACAGTACCATTAGAAAAAAACTTTGAACTTTTGTTAACACATGTAGAACTTAGTAATGAAATTAACATCCATTCCTTTCTAGTTCCTATTACTATAAAATTCCGAGGTGTAGGCAGATTTTCTAGCAAGTAGTTAACACTTTATGATTCAAAAATATTCAAACAACCAACAAATGTCCGTTATATAATCAAGGTAGGTTTTATCTAAACTTTTATGAAAATGATGTCTTTCTACCTTCATTTGGCATTAAACAAAATCACACACATACTCAAAATGTGGTTGCCATGAATAGATATCCTGATTCATATCAACTATTCTATATGCATAAATTTGATAATCACACAAGTTGTAAAAGAATTTCTAAGATATAACACATTGGCCTAAATTTGAATGACACTTAGCAACAGAGAACAACATAATTTCGGCTAAATGTCTTATGAAATCGTGTTGCAGAACTTTAAAGCAGCAATATGACATGTTTTACGCTTTTCTAAGCCGATTCTAACTGGAGTTTACATATCATAGCAACTGAAATACAAGAGAAACACGACCGCCAGCGTTCAAGTTATGATTCAAACAAACAGTGATGAAAATAGAGCTACACAGTTAGAACACTCAAAGTGGAGACTAAGTGAACATCAACCATTGCAAGCAAAGAAAAGCATAGATTCGACTAGTTCTATGGATATAAAATCAAGTCAATGAATATAATGATCAACACGCAACAGTCAAACAACTCCACTGATGCTTGACTTATGCCTATTGCCTAGAGACATACAAAAACGAAATTGAGGTAAGGGTTAAAACAGTGGAATGAGATACACGTAATAATAGGTTCTATATCAAGAGTTGAACACATAACACGCCCCATCGAAAAAAAATGTAAGAGGAGACGGAATTACCTTTCTTGGAGCAGCAAACTAATGCTTTGACGTCAAAAGATTTTGACTTCGCACTCTAACTTCAAACTCAAAGAAGAACGAAATGAGAGAACAAAATATCACCTTAAAATCTATTCCTCAGATGATTTTCATATCCTTGTTGGTTTCCTTGGATTTTTTGTTGGATTTCTGGATGATTATTGGATTTCTGGATTCCTCCTTGTATTATAGATTTGGGCTCCAAGAATTCTAAATTTCAATTCATGGAAATGCAAATCTCAAAGAAAATGGCAAAGAACTCATGAAGGACAAGAAAAATCTCTCAAGAATCAACCTTGAGAGATAGGGCATTTTCCAGTGGCCCAAAGTTGTTCTCTGATGAAGGAGATGGGGAAGCACGTGGGGTGGTGATGGTAGAGGAGCTTGGGGCAGCCATAAGGGGTGATGGAGAAGACGATTGAGGAAAAGGTGATGGGAGAGGAGGTTGGGCGTCTATGGAGGAAGCTTAACTAGCGTAGAGAGTCTAAGGAAGAAGCGTGGGCGGCGTGATGGGGAAGAAGAACGTGATATCTAGGGAAAAAGAGAGCATAGGGCAACATAGAGTCTATTTTGGGAAGGGTCGAGTGGTCTTACTCATTCTGGACCGTCTGATCGTTTGATTAGACGGTATTTATATATATATATATATATATATATATATATATATATATATATAGAGAGAGAGAGAGAGAGAGAGAGAGAGAGAAATGTTGTATTAAATTGGTCCCTTAGATTAAATCGGATAGTTGAGATCGAATATGAAGAAGCACAATCCATGTGCTTCTTATGTGGCACGCGTGGATTGGCGAATTAAAATGACTTGGATTGCAAAGTTTTGCTCAAATTAAATCCATTTAAAATCATAATATCTTCTTTATTAAATAGCCATAATTAATTAAAATAAAATAATTAGTTTGCAGGACTAACTTATTTGATAAAATTAGTCATTAAAAAAATAAAATTAATATAAATTAGTAACTCATTTATTAATTAAGCCTTCCTAATTTTAAAAAATTGTCAAAAATGTTTATTGCAACAATAGAAATTATATATAATTAGTAAAATCGAGTTAACCCTTAAGAAAAATATTTATTTGACGTGAAATTTAAAAAATGAGAAAGTAAGTACTAATATAATATATTTAATTTTTTTTAATAAAAAGAGTATTTATGAAATAAATTTTATCAAATAAAATTAATAATTAAAAATCTTTTCGTTTTCCTACAAAAAATTCATAATATATATATATATATATATATATATATATATTAGTTTTATTATTATTATTAAAACTTTTGTTAAACAAATGTGGGGAGCCATAATTGGGTATCAACAATAGTCATGGATCAATTATAGTCATTCTTAATCTTGACAGTGCACAAATTCATTTCTCTTAATAGATAATGTACTGTCTCTCCTTAGCTGCTCTACCATTAAAGTTTAGTCTAAACTTTATGTTCAGATGTGATGATGGTGTTTCTTATTTTCCCGTAATTGACAAGTGGATTAAATTTATTGTGAATAAGATAGTGGAGGATTTATGCCTAAATATATGTTACAGAACTGCTTATTCGACTAGCCATCATGACCAACCCTATAGCTTACCAGAAGTTCTTTGAGGTAGTTCATCGATTATAAAACTCAACTTCAATAATTGCAGAACATTAAAACCACAAAATCAATATAGATTCAATGATTCCAATTGAGGATAATTTGACATTATTAGCTCAATATGTTCATCTCAGATAAAAAACCTTTTCAGCGTGAAACTCTTCAGAGATATTTAATTTAGTACGCCATCTTCTCATATTCTCCAATTATTGCACTTAAGTTTTATAATCGATGAACTGTTAAAGAGAACTTCTGGCAAGCTATAGGGTTGGTCATGCCCAGTCGGATAAACATCTCTATAATGCATATTAAGGCGTAAATCCTCCACTTTCTTATTTACAGAAAATTCAAGCCACTTGTTAATTACGGGAAACTATAACAGACCATCAACATATCTGAACACAAAGTTTAGACTAAACATTTTAATGGCTAAGGAGAGGTAGCACATTAACCGTGAAGAAAATGAATTTGTGCACTGCTGAGCTATCTAAACGACCATGCTATGGGTGTCATAAACAATGTTCTTGATAGAAGTCCATAAGTATTGCCAATCTTTAGAGAGAGTAGATGTTCTAAACGTGTCTGTTATAGACAATAAAGAAAGAATTTGGACAATAAGAGATAACGTAGCTTACTATCCCTATCAATTTCTTCACATTCTGTCTCAATTTTTGAGTTTTTTGTGAGGTAAATTTTCAATAAGCATACTTTTAGAGGTGCCAGAGAATTGGTCTTGGTTACTCATGTTGTTCAAATTGTATTACTATTGCTACCTGAAATCACAACGTCAACTAACCACTTAACGACAAAAACGTACACTAGAATTTGTTTGTGAAGAATAAGAAGAATTTATGAAATTTTGAATAAGAGCAAACACATATATTTATAACCAACAAACTATAGCGTAAACATGTGCTTATTGTGTTTTATTGGAAACCCCTTGGAAAAGCCACAATCCTTTGGAATAATCACAACCTTTCCCAAAAGTCACCATCTTTCGGAAAGCCACAACTGTTTATTTTCCTTTCAGACCTTTAAAAACCCAAAAAGTCATGCTACTTCTCTTTTGTTGAGAAACAACACAGGGCTAAGAAGAGGTAGAAATTATCATATATCAATACCGAGAATAAGTTTAATGTAAATATAATTGCTATAGACAATTTCTATTTCTTTTTTTTTTGTTTATTCTTTTTTTAATGTCCAAGTAACAAAGTTATATCACATGACACACTTTTTCAATGTGATAATATATGATATTCATTAATATATTTTTGTTTTAAAAAGTAGGGGCCGAGAAAGGGAAAAATTAAGGAGGAGATTACAATTAAGGTGAGGAATTGAATGATCTCACCAAAAAAGTGAAAATTTAGTACTCAATGCTACTAAGATTATCCCTTGTAACACTATATAATTTCAATTTGCAGCGATTTTAAACCATAAAAAAGAGCAATAAGATATTTAAACTTAAAGTTTACATTTCCTATATTTTGGTAAACAAAATTATTCATCAAAATTCAAACACGAAGCTTAAGAAATGAAATTTGGATAAAGGACACATACACAATGTAGACTTCGGTTGCCCTTTCAAAATCTTGATTTTTTTGTTTTGATGTTGTTGAATGTAGGTATATTTTCATGAAAGGTCTAATGTCAAACTACTTATAGAGTGGCCATGGATTTGACCATTTAATTTGTTTCTAGTTTTGGTCAGATCATAAAAAGAATATATATATATAAATTAATTAATTAATGATATCTAGACATTCAAGATAATAATGTCATTAATGGTTCGTAATTGATTATTTATCCTAAATAGGTTTCTGATGTCATGCTAAAATCATCATTGACGTAATAATTTACTTCTTACACATTTGTAAAAGATAGAGTCCTTTGTTTCAATTTTTCACACCTATTTTCCTTTTTAATCCGTTTAAAATTATTATTTTCCTTTTTATAACTTTTAATTATATTTGAATCCATAAAAGATAAGGAGAGACCTGACAAACTCACATGCATCATCATGACGACAACTTTATTTTAAATGAGATGTTATTCCCCTCTCGACATCGCATTTTTATTATACAGGAGTATCAATTAGTAGGACTTGATTTCCATTATGCAAATAATTTCTATTGATTTAGCTTAATGATTATATAATTGATATTTTACAACATTGCATTAAAAAAGAACCATCGTCAAGATATCGAGTTCTCTAACTAATCTTTATATATGTTGATAGATACTCGAGAAATTGAGTCCTCAGAGGAGAAATAAATTAATGATGACATGACAATATTCTGAGTAAAGTTTTGTTAATGACCAAGTGAACCAGGTTCACAAGCTTGTACCAGAACTAAGATAAAAGAGCGGCAAAGAATAAATAATGAGTCTAAGAAAAACACTCCTAATTATGCCAAAATAGTGAAGAAGACTCCTTTTACGGAAAGGAAATTTTTTTAGGCAAATAATTGCTTTCCGTGTAGGATTCAATTCGGGTTGAATCCATCATTATAAAAGTTTATTTGACAAAGACAAAAACAACTTTTGAAATTCATAGATTGAGAGAATTTAGTGGCCAAAGCAGTGAAACACTAAAGAGTATACGACATAACAAAGAAGAACTACAACTATGTTTTTCTTTCTATAGTCTTAGCTTGGATTGGTTCATCTTAGAATTATTCTTTAGAGATAATTGTACTCAGAGTGAAAGAGAATTTGTGAGGTTTTGTAACAAAAAGTGAGTTTGGCTTCTTGGAGAGTAGAGTATACGATTATAGTTAATTGTTGAACAGTTAGAGTGAGCTATTTAGGTGATTTACTAGAGTTAGTTTTTTTGATTATAGAGTTGTAATCTAAAGTTGTTCTTTGAAGTGAGGGAAGTTTGGTTTAAAATGCTACGAGGGTAGATCGTTGTTCTTTTCCCTCGTGTAAGGAGGTTTTCCAAGTTAAAATCTCTATTTTATTTTATTGCATTTTTGTCTCTGAAAATTCAACAAGAACCCAGTTCTTGTTTAGGTGGTCAAAGTTTCTTTAATTTGTCAAACAACCCCCTGAATTTGAAATTTTTACCATTCTGACTACATGTACAAATAGGACAAGCTTTGTATGGATTAAAACAATACCCAAGAGCATGGTGCGATCACCTATCAGGCTTCTTGCTTGCACACGGGTATTCAAAAGGCAAGATTGACAATACATTGTTCTTTAAAATCAGGGTTCCAATATGCTCATAGCTCAGGTGTATCCAGATGACATTATCTTTGGAGGAAATTATGCAAACCATGGGGCTGACTTTGCACTACTAATGAGCAACGAATTTTAAATAAGCATAATGGGAGATCTTAATTTCTTCTTGGGTCTTCAAATCAAACAGTCCTCATCTGGAAGTTCAAGTTATTAGTAGAAGTACAGAAAGGCGCTACTAAAGAAGTTCAACATGAATGAAGCAAAGACGAATAACACTCAAAATTCAACAACTACGCCGCTTGATGAAGATGAACCTGGTTCTGGTACATGACACAAAGTATATAGGAATGATCGGATCTCTATTGTGCGTAATGGCTAATAGACCTAACATTTTATTTAGTGTTGGACTTTGTTCATGCTTCCAATCATGTCCAAACAAATCCCATCTGAAGGCTATCAAATGGATTTTTGATATCTCAAACGAACGCTGAGCCTGGTTTTCAGGTATCCTAAAGATGAGTCATTTGATCTAGTCGGATTTGCATTTGCAGACTACGTACTCTACTTGGTAAGTAGAAAAACCACATCCAAAATGGCTCACTTCTTAGGGCCATGCTTAGTATTATGAGCAACTAGGAAACATAACTCAGTCACCTTGTCTATGGATGAAGCAGAATATGTTGTTGTTGTCTCGAGTTATACCCAACTTCTCTGAATCAAGAAACAACTTCAAGACCTTGGGGATCATGACTAAGCTATTCAATAGTGTGGCCGTGATCAACAATATCAACAAATAAATGACCCATTGAAACTATAAACTAGGTATCCATCTGCTGAAGCCATAACCCATAGATAAAGCATTAAAATCTTTTCTTGTTAGTAGGTAGAATCATAGAAGTGTGGCCGAACAACTTGTGGAACCTCGAATCATACTCTGACACACTCATGGTAGCACTTCTCTAACCTATATACTTGATCTTGAGCCGATCATTGAAGTTTCAAGGGATGAGCCAAGATAAAAAAAGAACTTAGAAAACTTGGTCCAAGTGAAAAGAGGAGACCTAACTAAATTAGAAAAAATGAAGGTACGCCACGACTTACTAGCTGACCCATCTAACACTCCAAGCATCTTCTTCTTTAAATGTATGGTTTCGGCCACATTCATGGGTTTGGCACCTCTATGCCTGGACCTTAAGTGCCTCTTTTTTAGGCTGATTTTGTTGTGATAAGATGACGATAGATTGCAGCACTGTAGTGCTATTGCTACAAGATCTCTGGTGCAGAAAAAGGAAGACCGTGGTGCTTTCACGATCCTATGTACTATAGGGTTGCTACACTTTGCTAAGGCATTGTGTGATCTTGGTGCTAGCATCAACCTCATGCCTTTATCTATTTACAAGAAGTTGGGTCTGGGGGACCCAAAGCCCACTGCAATGCGGTTACTAATGGCTGATCGGACTGTGAAGAGGCCCATAGGTGTGCTCCATGATGTGCTAGTGAAAGTGGAGTCTTTCATCTTTCTGGTGGATTTTGTGATTCTTGACTATGAGGTGGATTTTGAGGTCCCCATCATCCTTGGGAGACCATTTCTTGGTACAGGGCGTGCGTTGGTTGATATGGAAAAGGGACAGATGAAGTTCAAATTAAACAATGAAGAAGCAACTTTCAATATCTGTAGGTCCATGAAGCAGAATAGTGAGCTCCAAACAGTATCTTCTATCACCTACAGAGTGGAGAGTGGGTCAGAAGTACAGATTGAAGAGCGACTAGGTGTTGAGGCACTAGCAGCGGTCATGATGAATTTCGATAATGATGGTATTGAAGAGTATAATGAGTTGGTAGCCGCACTTGTTAAGCATGAATACCGATCCAAACCAAAGAAATATAAGCTAGACATGAAGAATCGCGAGTCCCCACCCACAAGACCATCTATTGAGGAGGCACCGAAATTGGAGCTTAAGGCTCTACCACCACACTTGAGGTATGTATACTTAGGTGAAGAGAATACTTTGCCGGTCATCATTGCAGCAGATTTGAATTCAAGGGAAGAAGAGTGTTTGGTGACTGTATTAAAGAGGTTCAAGCGAGCCATTGGATGGACTATTGCAGATATTAATGGGATTCCCCCCGGAATTTGTTCTCACAAAATCCAACTCATGCCAGAGCACAAGCCCAGTATTAAGAACCAGAGAAGGTTAAATCCACCTATGCTAGAGGTAGTTAAAAAGGAGATTATAAAGTGGCTGGATGCAGGAGTCATCTATCCCATTGCAGATAGTAGTTGGGTATGTCCTGTGCAGTGTGTGCCTAAGAAGGGAGGTATGACTGTGGTTCCAAATGAAAAAAATGAGCTTGTTCCAATGGGGCCCGTTACTGGATGGAGAGTTTGCATGGATTATCGGAAGTTGAATGCATGGACTAAAAAGGATCACTTTCCCATGCCATTCATGGACCAGATGTTAGATAGACTTGCAGGAAAGGGTTGGTATTGTTTTCTTGATGGGTATTCTGGCTACAATCAAATTTTTATAGCTCTAGAAGACCAAGAGAAGACCACCTTCACTTGTCCATATGGGACTTTTGCTTTTAAACGAATGCCTTTTGGGTTGTGCAATGCTCCAGCAACCTTCCAGCGGTGTATGATGTCGATATTTTCAGCTATGGTGAAGGATGCTATTGAAGTGTTCATGGATGATTTTTCAGTTGTAGGTGATTCTTTTGACCATTGTCTAGATAATCTGGCCGAGGTGCTTAAAAGATATGAAGACTGCAACTTGGTGCTGAATTGGGAAAAGTGTCATTTCATGGTGAAGAAAGGTATAGTATTGGGTCATCGCATTTCTGAGAAAGGTATTGAGGTTGATAGAGCTATAGTTGAGGTAATAGAAAAGCTTCCACCACCTATCTCTGTAAAAGGTATTAGAAGTTTTCTTGGGCATGCAGGTTTTTATAGAAGATTCATCAAAGATTTCTCCAAAATTGCACATCCTTTGTGCAAATTGCTCGAGAAGGAGTGTAAGTTCTATTTTGATGATGACTGTCTTAGAGCATTTGAATAGTTGAAGAAAAAGTTGGTTACAGCACCAATCATTATTTCACCAGATTGGGGACAACCGTTTGAGGTAATGTGCGATGCAAGTGGACTGGCGCTTGGTGTAGTATTGGGTCAAAGGTGAGAGAAAATTCTTCACCCTATTTACTATGCCAGTAAGGCTCTAATTATGGCTCAGAAGAACTATACTGTGACCGAACAAGAACTTCTTGCGGTGGTTTTTGCATTCGAGAAATTTCGATCATACTTGCTTGGTACTAAGGTCATAGTGCATATTGACCATTCTGCATTGAGGCATTTGATGGCGAAGAAGGATGCAAAATTGAGATTGATTAGATGGGTATTACTGCTGCAAGAGTTTGATTTTGTGGTAAAGGATAGAAAGGGGACCGAAAATCAAGTCGCCGACCACTTGTCCAGATTAGAGGAAGAGGCTATGCTAAAGCTTGGAGGTAGGACTGAAATCAATGATGCTTTTCCAGATGAAAAGGTATTGGCTGCTTCTCATGATTTGATTCCTTGGTTCGCTGACTTTGCTAATTATTTGGCAAGCGATATTATGCCCCCCGATTTGTCTTTTCACCAAAGAAAAAAATTTATGCATGATGTGAAGAGATTCTTTTGGGATGAACCTTACTTATATCGTCGATGTGTGCCTGAGGTTGAGATGTTGAGTGTACTTGAAGCATGCCATTCATCACCTGTTGGTGGGCATCACAGTGGTATTCGGACTGCACATAAGATTTTGCAATGTGGGTACTACTGGCCCACCATTCACCAAGATGCTCACGACTTCACCAAATCTTGTGATCGTTGCCAAAGAGAAGGAGGGATTTCAAATAGGCAAGAGCTCCCAATGAATCCTATATTGGTGATAGAGTTATTTGATGTATGGGGCATTGATTTTATGGGTCCATTTGTGAGTTCATATAGGATGAAGTATATTCTTGTCGCGGTTGATTATGTATCGAAATGGGTGGAAGCAGTTGCACTCTCCAACAATGAAGGTAAAAGTGTCACCACATTCTTGAAAAAGAATATCTTCTCCAGATTTGGTACACCGAGGGCCATAATTAGCGATGGAGGTTCTCACTTCTGTAATAAGCTATTCAAGGTACTACTTGAGAAATATGGTGTCCGTCACAATGTAGCCACTCCTTACCAACCATAGACTAGCAGTCAAGTTGAAGTATCCAATAGAGAGATCAAATAGATATTGGCAAAGACTGTGAATGCTAATAGAACATATTGGTCAAGGAATCTTGATGATGCTCTATGGGCATATCGCACTACATACAAGACCCTCATAGGTATGTCTCCGTACCAACTTGTATATGGAAAGTCTTGTCATTTACCAGTAGAGCTAGAGCATAAGGCTATGTGGGCAATGAAGAAGTTAAATTTGGATTGGACCTGTTTCCAGGCAAACTCAAGTCCAAGTGGACCGGGCCATTTTTGCTCACTAAACTGCTCTCGCATGGAGTGGTTGAGCTTGAAAAAAAGGATGGAACAAGGTTTGTGGTGAACGGGCAAAGGATCAAGATCTATCTGGGCAATGCTGAAGACTGTGCAAGAAGTGATTGAGGCCTACAATCTTGATGAGGTCTGAGTAATCAAGACACCTGCATTATGCCGCGACGTTAAATCAAGCGCTGCTTGGGAGGCAACCCAAGATGTACAATCTAGCCAACGATAGGGTTCTGTTTTCCAATTAGTAGTTTAGTTTTCTTTGATTACTTGCGTCTTTGTATTAATTTAGTTCTTAGTGTTGGCTAGAATTAGTATAGGGTCCATGTCTAAAAAGTGTCAAGAAAATGTAAAAAAATACTAGCTTATTGGTGGCTACATGTGTAGGTACATCACATAATGAATCTGCAGAAATTAGTTTGGTGCAGAGGTCTACGGATCCCATCGACGGTCCGTCGATTGATCCACGAACCGTCAATGGTGTCCATAGATCCAAGGTAAGCCCCTAAATTTTTACAATTGTAATAGTGATCTACGGTCATGATCTACGAATCGTAGATCGACTCACGGACCGTAGATGGGGTCTCGTGAGTCCAAACCGTAAGGCTACTGACCCGACCCGGACCTCCTACTTAAATAACCCCTTGTTTTAAATCATTCCCATTCCCTCCATTTACTCGCACAACCGTTTCCCCCACCTTTTCAACTCCCTAATTCACTCTATAACTACCATATAAAACACTCCCTTCCATATATTCCCAAAATCCCTTCCAATTAAATTATTCCCCATTCCAATTTTCACCCTTTAAGGTCCGGTGTTCGGTTAGTAGCAAAGCAGTGTTTCAATTGGCTTGCTAAGAAGTGTCATCACACAATCCCCCACTCCTCGTCGCTTGTAAGGTAATGGACTTTCCCCTCACTTTGAATTTCGATTCATAGCCTGAATGTAGGAAGTAGGGAGTTGGGTCTTAACTTAGGGTTATTGTTTGATGTAATTACATGATAGATCTACAATTTACAATACCTTTGGAATGATAGATAGTGATTGTGTAGTTTTATTGTATGTGATTATAAGCCTTTATGTAAGTTTCGACTTAGGGTTCCAAAACTTGTCTAAATTATGTGTTAAAATACCCGGTCAGAATCGTAAGAATGAAGAACTAGCATAATTGAGTGTTGAAATGCATGATGAGGCTTGTTATTATTGAAAATTAGGGCCATATTTGTCGGATTAGTAATATAGGGCTAAAACCTAGGCACAGAGGGTATCCACGATACCTCGTCTACGGACCGTAGATCCATTTACGGACCGTAGACGAGGTTCGTCGCTGGAAGTGCACACAAAATTATCCAAGTGTAAAACCACGGACGTGGACTACGGTTCATAGATTGATCTACGGACTGTTCTGCACATCCGTGGTTCCCATCTGCACCCTAATTTCTGGTCATCTGATCCACGGCAGAGTCCCACAGACCGTAGATCAGTCTACAGACCGTAGGTACCCTCCGTGGATGACCACTGTAGCCTATGTCTGCAAATTTTTTTGGACTTTGTTATTGTTCATTTGTAGTTTTTTTTATTTTTTAAGTATAGTTTTGGTTAGTTTTGGGCACTAATATCGTTCCTGCAGGTACAATGGCACCCAAAAAGATTGTCACCTACTCAAAAAGGGGCAAGTCCAAATCGGTTGCCCCTAGTTTCCGGTTGATTGATGAGGACACAAACACCGACACTGATCCAGCATATGTGCCTCTCAACACTAGGACTTCTCGCGCCAGAGGCACACCCTCAAAGGTGCTTCCCGACGTAGTCACTGTCTCCCAGTCTGATGAGGAGAACACACTGATCGGGTCACCAACTGGGTTGCTTCCAGTTCAGAGGAGTCTATGTCAGGATCCGAATCTGGCCATGCTTCAGGCTCCAAGTCCTCCCACTCTTCACGATCCGAGTCTGACCATGCTACGGGGTCCAATGCCAAGTGTGACTGGATGGCTCGAGACCCAGGGACGTATAGCGAGGAGATTGTGCGGGAGTTCTATGCTTCCTATGCTGCCACTCTCCGGGGCTCCATTTCTAAGCGGTCGAAGCCCCTAGCTCAGGATCCGCTCACTTCCACATTGGTTCGAGGGTGCCCGGTGGACATATCACCTGCCACGATCAGACGATTTCTCTATGGTCCTACTGCGGGTCACTCTTGGTCTCTCAATATGGCGGAGTTTGACTACAGATGGGACATTGTGCGGAGTGGTGCTTTCTAGAGGAATTCTGAGTAGCGAAAGACTGTGATACTTTGGTTGGCCAGATACATTGCTGTAGATGGTGAGCGTGCGGAATGGGTCGCAGCCCCACGTTTGGGCATCTAGAAGGCAACATTAACTTTTTTGGCCAAGTTCTTCTGGCTGCTGGTGCGTAACAGGGTGTCGCCGACCAAAGCTGATAATCAGGTCACGTGGGACAGAGCAGTCATGGTTGCGGCATTGGTAGAAGGGGTGGAGATCAATTTTGCCCGCATATTGCTGGCAGAGATATACGAAAGGGCATTCGGGACCTCCACTACTTACCCCTTTCCATGCCTAATTTTTCAGTTGTGCAGAGACTCTGGAGTGCCGATCTGGCATTGTGACAGGCTAGTCTACCCTACAGGAGCATTGGACATCGGCCTCATTCGAGATGAGGCAAATGTAACAGCACCTCGCAAAGAGCCTCAGGTTGAGGTACCTCCTTTGGGGACCGACCTTGCAGACACAGTGGGGCAGGCACAGGGTGATGGCCTCAGCGCTCCCGATCACACTGAAACTGTCCCGGGCTCCTCCTCTCAGGTAGCTAGTATGGGCCCTAGCTCTTCCCGGTCCACAGCGCAGTTGGGCGCTACTGTTATTCCCTTGGACAGAGTACAGAAGTTAGAGGCTCAGATGGCCACACTGCTACATCACATCCAGCCGTGGATGCAAAAGTCGATCGCCGAGTCCGAGGCTAGAGTGGAGCGCAGAATGGAGGATATGATGAACCGGAAGGTCCAGGCTATTAATAATCGCCTAGATGCCTTCGAACTGAGAGTCCTTGAGACCAACCCCGGCCATAGATCTCTCTACTTTGTAGGCTGACATCGCTAGCCTCCGGTCTGACGTTGAGGCCATTTTTGCTGCACCTTCAGTTGAGCCTCAGGTTGCCCCCACTGCACTAGCTGATGATACAGTGCTCGATGCTCTATTCAATGGGACCGTAGAAAAGGGACTTGCACTCACACAGGCCAAAGGCAAGCGGCACCGCTCTCATCGCACTGAGAAGGAGAAAGCCCTCAAGAGACAGCATAGGCAAGAGAAAGAGGCTAGGAGGGCGTCGATAGTTGATGAAGAGTTGTGCCAGTAGAGGGAGCGTCAGAGAGTTGCAGGGGCGTCAAGCTCTGCCCCAGTTGTAGCGGCCCAGCCTGATTTGGGGACGCAGAAAGATTGATGGAGAGCACTACTGAGGGTGCTATGACTGATGATGTAGGCACTACTGAGGGTGCACCCACTGGTGTTTCAGCGGGTTTTCGGAAATCGGACCCCATGTTTGTTGATGGTTCACCGGCGCTTTGCGCCACAGGTTTGCTTCACCCAATCCATTTTCTTTTAATATTTCTATATGCGTTGGGGACAATTGCATCTATTTTTGTTCGGGGTGGGGTAAATGGATTGTGAGTGATAGGATGAAATCTGAATAACCCAACTCATGAATCCTCCCTTGGGGTTTTCTTGACTGTGTTCTTTTTCCCCAAAGGACTGTTTAATTTTTGTTGAACCGGCATGTCTTAGGATTGTATGTGTAGAAGCATGATACAGAATAAATACGAATTTAAGTTAAGGGTGTTGATATACCATGAGTTTACGGTATTTCTAATACATTTAACTTACAAGTTGTGTGTGTCTAGGGCCTTATCGTATTGGTTTTTATGTATTTTATTGTATTTTTACAGGAAAGATGTTCAGGCGCAGAGGTGTGGAGACAACTGAGCTAAATGTAGAAAAAGGGCTTTCACGGAGATGATCTACGGACTGTAGGTCCATTGACGATCCGTAAGTGATGGCCGTAGATCAGCAGCCAAGGGATAGATGACAAATCAGGGAAATCTGACCAAGTGTGGAACCACGGAGGCAATTGACGGTCCGTAGATTGGTCTACGGACCGTACTGATCAAACCGTAGAAGGAGACTGCGAGGGTTCCAGTACCTGATTTTTGAAGATTCTAAGTATGGAGCTACGGAGGGGATTGACGAACCATAAATCGATCTACGGTCCATACTGCAAGTCCGTTGTTTGCTTCAGAGAGGCTGTTGTTTGAGAGCTGAAATATTTTCTAAGCCCTGGCTGACGGAAGGGACTTACGGACCGTAGATCCATCGACGATACGTAAGTCAGTCTCGTGGATTGAAGACGCGTGCCTGAACAGACTTTCCTTAATTTGTTTTCTTTTTAAATTAGGATTTGTTTTTCTATAAATAGGGCATGTAAACCTCGTTTTTGGCAGTTAGACATTATTGTTTTAGTTTTACTTTGTGACTTTGGAGATTGAGTGAAAATTCTTGCAATTATTAATTTTACAAGTTCATTTTGAAGATTTTGGCTTTGCAATTCAAGTTGAATTTTTGGGTTTAGTATTCTTTTTACGTAAGTTCATGAATTCTTTATCTAAAATTATGAATTGTGTTCTTGCTAATATGAGTAACTAAATCCACAACTAGGGTTGTGGGAACCATGAGCGATTAACAAAATATGAATAGTAAGTAAGCAATTTGTGAATAGTGTTTTGCATGCATTGATAATTTTTTCGTTTAGAAGTCTTTTTAACGAGTGCACGCGTTAGAACTCGCCTTGTTGCTACTTGCCGGATCAAGGAGGTAATCAACAAAAAAAGAATTATCGACATAGATTTAGTGTGATACTCTCTAATAGACTAGTGTCGATTGGTGCGAAGTAATAACTAAGCCAAACATCGATTATGATGTCTAATATGAGGTAAAGGTAAGGGCTAGTAAGTTATACACACGTAGCCGGATCAAGGTGCGGGGTGAAATTCTCTAGATGCCGGATCAAGGATTTAGAGATACATAACTTATCACTTTGCATGTAATACACTAGGAAAGGATTGCTGTTACTAGGATTATTGCGTTATGAGCTTGTGGGGAACACATATACCCTAGTTATTTCTCTCATCTTGATAACAACCAAAAATTAAGTTTAGTTGATTACTGACTACTTATTGAATTCTTACTATTTGTTTCATATAAACAAACCCCCCCCCCCCTTCTTTAATTACATGTTTCTGGAAGTACTTTGACTGATTGAATATAATTGTTGGTTAAAGTAAAGTCTAAACCATTTTTCCTCGTGGGATCGACCCCAACCTACAAGTTGGGTTCTCTACTTGATAACGATCGCTTATACTTCTATAGGAAGGTGTAATTTGAGCATATCAAAACTTCTTTGGAAATACTTAGTTCCCTAATAGCTTTTTGAGAAATGAACTCAACTCTTTACTATTCTCTTAACTTGAAAACTTGAGTCTAAAAATGAATTTAAAACATTGTTAAAGACTCTTGAAAACTTTAGGAAACTTTACTTTGACTTGTTTCTTAACTTCTAGACTTGATTCTTTACTTCTTTGACTTTGATCTTAACTTTCCTTGAATTGGATGATGGATTCAAGGTTCATGATCTCATGTTTATGGATGATTTCATGATGTTTAGATGTACCTTAGAGTGTTATAATCAACTAGGAAATATAGGTACATCACTTAGAAACTAGTACGAAAAGATGGGGGAAGAATGGGGTGAACTGACGTCCTTGGTGCTCTGAAAGGCGTGGGGTCCAGTCCCCAAACTTCAGAGGACAAGTTAGGGCACGCTGGCTGGTGCGGTTCCCCAAGGGGTAAACTTCACAAATTCTTTTGGTCCGCGCTGGCTAGTCCGATGCCCCACCCTTTTTCCCCAGAAAATTTTGACTTTTCTCCTTCGTTTTTCATCTCTAAACCCTCTAAACTTCCATAGTTCTTTCCCCAAAAACTTAGGATTATTAGTACCCTCAATACCCAATAGATTTAAATTGAAAAACAACCCGGAAACAAGAATCAAATCAACACTAGGCATTCAACAATCGACCAATAAGAATTCAATAACATTCTTCAAGAACTTCACTTTCTTAACATTCAAATAACTCCAATTTCACTAAATTGAAACAAGTTTGGCGTGTGGGTGAACTAACCCAATACTATGTGAATTCACATACCTTGTAGGTATCACCCTCGATGAATTCCACTTGCAAAGCTTGAACGTTCTTGGCGATTTCTTGATTTCTCTCCTCTTTTCTCTTCTTTCTTGTCCTCTCCAAGCCCTAGTGTAAATTCTAATTTTCTAAACTAAATAAAGTGTTGTTTTACCCCAATTATTTCGTAAAAACGAAATAGGCAAATTAGGTAAGGAAAAGACTAGTTTACCCTTCACAAATCCGAATTTGGACATTCCTTAATCCAACAACCCAACTTCCAAAGGGCATAACTTGCTCATACGAACTCAGAATTATGCAAACTCAGTGGTGTTGGAAAGGTAATTCTAAGAGATTTCCAACCATATCTGGAACTGAACTAAAATAATCCTGAGCTAGGAGTTATGGTCATTTGAAGTTGATCAAAAACTCACTTTAACTTAAAATTTTCTAGATTTCCTTAGAATAAGGTTGATCATCCCTAAATCATGATATCTAGGAAAAGAAATAACAATTACTAGGTACCCACCCTTAATTCACTCTAATCAACATCCTTTAAATCATTCAAGCTCAATCTAATAAGAAAAAGGAAGTCATAGCCTACCTTTAGGCCAACCTTGCATGGTCCAAATCCAAATACTGAAACGGCCTTATTCATTTGTCACACTATAAAAAATAGGATCACAACGTTCTTACGGTCGTTTAGACAATAAAAACACGTCAAACAGACAAACTAATTTTGAAGTCAAATGGAAATTATGAAACCCATGCCAGAATTTAATCCATCAAAATGTCCTAAGCAATACCCCGAGCTTATTTAATAAAAATGGAACACAATTCGAGGTTCAAAAGAGAAAACAATCAACTCATGTAACAATTTCCCAATTAAGCTAAAAAAAAAGAACTAGGCACCCTAGATATCAGATAATTTTACCATAAACAAAGGTTCACTAAGAACTTGCAATCACTCTACAATTTAGCCACAACCTTCACGGATGCACATGACTTCGATTCACCGAAAGTTGACTTCAATTTAGAGAGTTATAACCTTTCCAAGTTCACATGCAAGCTACCATCACGCCTTATTTTAAATAAAAGGCTAGACAAAATTTCTCCTTCAGAACCCAGCCTAGAGGTCTCGCGATCATGGTGCATAAGAGAATTGCCTTCGTGAATTTGGCATGGTGGCCACAAACAAGAAAGCCAAAGAAACCAGAAGTCTATGATCATAGTTAGGTCCCTGTGAATGCAAAGGCCAGGTGCCTAGCCCTTCATGAACGTTACCTGGACCTCGCAAACTGTGTGAACAACTTCCCTTTTCTTCATGAATGCGGCCCAAGGTGCAAGAACTCGAAGACCAATTTTGGTCTACACCAGTTGATGCATATCAGCTCGTTTGAAAAGTTTCCAAATCTCTATGGAACATTCCAAATTCATTTGAAACCCTACCAAATTAGATATTCCAAACTAAAACAAAGAATTCAAAATTTTCGTACGAGGTCATCTTGGCAAAGAGTGGGTCATCCCTAAACTTTATTTAAAGCTAACATTCACAAGAGGACTTAAAATTAGCCAGAAGCCTCGCTATGCACACAAAGGTTGTTCTAGACCAAACTCAACATTGTGGTACTAATCACACTGATAGAATTCTTATCTGAGCACTTTTACCCATAATGTTGACTAAAGTCAAGCTTAGGTCTTAACTTCAAAGTTAAACTACGTAATTGCAGAGACTCACACTCAAAGCTTTAAGAGTAATTCTCACCATGCGTATAGCCTAAAATTACCCTTATGGAGTTGATGGAATTGTTAAAATTTGATTATAAGCTCATCCTCCTGAAATTTTGATAAAATGACCATTCAAGGTCCAAAAGCTCCAAAACATAGAAATTCATATTAAAACCAAATAAACCACCATGTGATTGAATTGTTAGTCCAAGAAAGTCCTAAATGAGTTGGGGTCTCTATAGAAATGATCTAAACGATGCACATAAAGTGTATATCATGACCCAGAGTACACCCTAGGCATGACATAGTGTATAAGATCTTGAGAGGCCCTACACAAGCTACTTGATATACATATACACAATATGATAGACAAAAGTAGAGAATTTCATATGAATATGCAAGTTTGAGATAAAAATGGATATCTAACATAGTCTTGACAAGCCATTCTAATACATGAAGAAGTGATCGGGACATAAACTGTACACCACGTACAACATCCATAAACTAATGACATAAGAAAAATATAGTAAAGGTGACATAGTCCTTGGATCATGAAGAACTATTAACTGTAATGACCTGTTCCCATCATTAGAGAAAAGACAATGGAGGAAAATTTTGGGCTAGAAAACTTTTTTGCAGTATTTGGATTTTTTCCAACCTAGTCCAGATTTGGACGAAATCGGAGTTTGAGGTTTAGAGAAATCTAGTAGCAATTGGATGATTTAATTATGAATTTGATCACATGAGTAGATACATAAGTCCTTAAGGAACCCGTATGACTTTATGGAATTGAATTCGGCCAAGTAGAACTCCCGTAATTGATTTTAGTGTTAACAGGTAGTTTCTGAGTGTCGTTGGGTAAAGGTGTGTTGTGAAATGGGAGTTTGGAATTTTTAAATTGACTCACTGGTTTCGTGCAAGTCGCTGGGGCGGGATTTCTATCGCCAGGGCAGGGGCTGTTGTAGCAGGGTGAGGACCACTGTGGCGGGTCCGACGCGACTTAAGTCCTAAATAAACCCGAAAATTTCTTATTCTACACTTTACAATTTTTATAGTAAGGAGATGAACCCCAGGCTATTCTTGATAGTTTTCCACCATTTAAAAGGCTAAAGTTAAGATTTTAACTCCCCAAATCCATTTTTTGATCCGTAAAATGTGATCTAGTAGGTAATTATCGATGGGGGAAGGTTTTGATCTGGATTTTATGGTGGAAAAAGCCCTAATTTGGATAGTGGGATCATGGGTATGATCTAGGATTGATATAATTGTTAGTAATTCGGGTAATTAGTAATTATTTATTGATTCCTATGTTATATTGATTGTTTGTAGACAAAGAACAAGCGAAACAAATCCAAAAAGGGAAGAATTAAGTTTCTTAGGGTTTTAAACTCGTTTTGAGGTAGGTGATGGTTCTGATTCGATAATAGTGTGATGTATGTTTGTTCTTGCTTAACTATGATACATATATGTATGTGAATGTTTCATTATTGATCACATTAATTGTAAATGAGGATAGATGAATGATGAATGCCATAAATCATGACTTGATTGTATAATTACGAGAATGTACTTTGTGATTGTTATTGTGGCTTGTTGAATAGATCGGGTGTTGCATTCCGACATAAATATGATATCGGTTGCCACGTTCTGGCATAAACATTGGATTGAGTACCATATTCTAGTATGTTAATTGTTTGGGTTTGGGTTTAGGTTCCATGAGAGGACCAATGACTTTTTGTAATTCTGTATCTTGGGAAATGTGAAACTCTACCTTGTTCATAAATGATGATATTGTATATTTTTGGTGTATGAATGTTATTATATGACTTATTGACTTATTTATGTTGGATTTAGTGGGATAGTCGTGTGATCCTACCAGTATATTATGGTTGTGTACTAATACTACACTTGCTCTTTCTTTGTTGCATACAGGACATCTTTAGGTGGCTATTGATAAACCTCACTTAGAAGATCGGTGATCGTCGTTTGAATTTAAGTGTGAGCCAGTTATTCTGAGCTGCCATGAGTTCTCTTCCCGTTTATGGCCACATTTCGGAATTACACTTTTCTAGTTAGTTGTTAGTTCGTTAGTTTGGGGTTGTAACCCTTCTTGTTTAGAATTATAGATCTTGTTAGAGTTTTGGTATGTTGACTTTCAGGTTCTAGGTGTTACTTCCGCATTTGTTTTAGTGATTAGACTTTTGTTTTGAGTTTATGGGAAATCCCTAATTCTTTCCTTAGTGTTTAACTTGTTTTCATAACATAAATGCTTTAGTTATTGGTTTAGTTGTTTGGTTTGGGTTGTAGTAATGGTTCTCCCACTGGAGGGCTAGTGTGGGTGCCAATCACGATGGTCTAGGTCGTGATAAAGTTGGTATCAGAGCCTAGGCTTGTTGATCTTGATGTACCAAAATGAGTCTAGTAGAGTCTTGTGGAATGGTACGGAGACGTCTGTACTTTTCTTCAAGAGGCTATAGGACTTTAGAAAATCTCTCTGTTTTCTCTTGTATCCTTTCATTCTATAACTTGATTCCAATTAGTATCTGGCGATTCAAATTAGTATCGAACCTCCTTCACTCTTCTGTTCGCAGATGATTAACACTAGATTTAATGGCGTCAGGCCTGTAACTCTCATTAATGCTCCAATTGAGGAACCTATAGCCAGAGGTCGTGATCAAGACAGGGGTAGAAGAAGAGCTAGGGTATAGGCTGACGAAGGGTAACACCTACTAGGGATGGAGCACCGATTGAAAATGCTCCCAGGAAGGTGGCTTCTCCTGTGCATCAGGAAGAGATAAAAGAAAATATCGAGGTTGAAAATATTGAGGATATTGAACAAGAGGAAAAGGTGTGGGCTGAGACCAAAGGTATTTCTCCCATAGACCCAGTGTTAGCTCAACAGATCATGTCATTTTTGAAAGGATTGGCTGGTCCTGGAGTGCTACCATCTGGTCTAGCAACTCAAGCTCCCGCCAATCCCCCTATTGCTATCACTACTCCCAAGGTGGGTGGAACGGTAGGTACTGATGCTTTCTTCTATCCTTTGTTAGGTTCTGTTATGACTGGTAATGAGCATGAGATATTGACTAAGTTCTTGAAGTTAAAATCGCCTGTGTTCCTTGGTTCTAAGAGTGAGGATGCATATGAGTTCATCCTAGATTGCTATGAAAGGCTTCATAAATTGGGAATTATCCATCAGCATGGGGTTGAGTCCGTTACTTTTCAACTTCAAGGTGAGGCTAAGAAATAGTGGATAGCTTATATGGAATGTAGATCTTTAGTTTTACCTCCACTTACTTGGACTCAGTTTCATGCCTTGTTTTTAAAGAAGTATGTGCCTAGGACTTTGAGAGATCGCAAGAAGGATGAGTTTATGGCTTTGGATAAATGTGGTATGGTCTGTGGCTACTTATGAGGCCAAGTTCCATGCTTTTTCTAGATATGCTACGCAGTTGGTGACTACTGAGGAAGAGAGGATCCGCTTATTTGTTAAGGGGTTAAATTCAGATTTGCAGGTATTGTCTGTTCATATGACTTTTGTAGGGAGAAGCTTTAATGACGCGACAGACTTTGTTAAGAAAATGAAGGGGGTGAGGCAAGACGATCAGGCTAAGGCATTGGAAAAAAGGGTAAAGAACTCAGGTAACTTTCAAGGTTCTTGCTCTAGAGGATCAGGGAGGCCAAAACTTGTAGCCAGGCCAATTCAGTCTGCCATGCCCATCTGTATAGGTAATGACTCAGGAACTCCATCTCATAATTTGATTCAGGATAGCCAGGGAGTCGCGCCTTCGTTGGGAAGCAGACTATCTTTTGATCGTACTTGCTACAATTATGGAGAACCTGGGCATATGAGGAGAGATTGTCCCCACCCACACGTATTGGAAACCGCGCAGCAGCAGACTAGACCAGCAGTGCCTATGGGAAATGGTAATAATGGTCGAGGGCATCCACAAGGTGGGCGAGAAGGTAATCAGCGAAGTTGTGGGGGTAGAGAAAATAGTAACGCAGGCAGAATGCAGTGCAGCTAGGCAGGGAAGTAGCTCGTCAAGATGATAGGGCTCAATGTTATGCCTTTTCGGGCAAGAATGAAGCAGAGGCATCTAACACAGTGATCACGGGTCCTATTATTTTCTGTGATCGGATGGCTAATGTGTTATTTGATTCATTTTCTACTTATTCTTATGTATACGTGAGATTTGCCTCAGAATTTGAAATGAATTGTGATATACTTGATTCCCCCATCCATGTTTCTACCCCAGTTGGAGAGTCTATTATAGTTACCCATGTCTATTGTGCTTGCTCTATTTTGTTTATGGGTTATCAGACTTGGGTTGATTTGGTGATTTTGGATATGACTGACTTTGACATAATCTTAGGCATGACTTGGTTGTCCCCCTATTATGTTGTACTTAATTGCAATACTAAGTTTGTGGCTCTAGAATTCCAAGAAGGGAAAAATTAGAGTAGGAAGGGGTGCACAAGCCTAAGCAACCTAAGATTATATCCTCCATTCAGGCTAGGAAACTGGTAGGGTAGGGTTGTTTGGCTCATTTGGCTCATATTCGAGATGTTAAGGTTGAGTCTCCATCTATTAAGTCTATTCCTGTGGTGTCAGAATTTAGCGAAGTGTTTCCTAATGACTTTCCTAGTATGCCTCCGGATAGGGATATATATTTCTGCATTAATTTAGAACCTAGTACTCGTCCCATTTCCATCCCTCCATATCGCATAACTCTAGTAGAATTAAAAGATCCTAAGGCTCAAATCCAAGAGCTTCTTCATAAGGGATTTATTCCTCCTAGTGGTTCCTCATAGGATGCTCCAATTTTGTTTGTTAAGAAAAAGGATGGTAGTATGAGAATGTGTATAGATTACCGACAATTAAGTAGGGTCACTATTCGAAACAAGTACTTTTTGCCTCGAATAGATGATCTTTTTGACCAATTGCAAAGTACATCAATTTTCTCTAAGGTTTGGCTACCATCAGTTGAAAATTAGGCATGAGGATGTGCCCAAGATGATGTTTAGAACTCCATATGGGAACTATGAGTTTTTGGTTATGTCTTTTGGCTTGACCAATGTGCCTACAACTTTCATGAGTTTATTGAATGGGGTGCTCAAACCATTCCTTAATTCATTTGTTATAGTCTTTATTGATGATATTTTGGTCAATTTGAAATGTGAAGAAGAGCATGTCGACCATCTTCGTACTGTTCTGGGTGCTCTTGGGAAACAAAGGCTGTATGCTAAGTTTTCTTGTGAATGTTGGTTAAATTCGGTTGCACTTTTGGGGCATGTAGTTTCAAAATAAGGGGTAATGGTAGATCCCCAAAAGATTGAAGCGGTTAAGAATTTGGTTCGACCTAGCTCTATGACGGAAGTTAGTAGTTTTGTGGGTCTCGCTAGCTACAATCGTTGATTTGTTAAGAATTTTGCTTCCATTGCCACTCACTTGACAAATTTGACCAAAAAAGAGGTACCCTTTGAATGGATTGAAAAGTGTGATGAGAGCTTTCAAAATCTAAAGACACTCTTGACTACAACACCTATTCTAGCATTACCAGTAGAGGGTAAGGATTTTATTGTTTATTCTGATGCTTCACATTTTGGTTTGGGTGTTGTATTGATGCAGGATAAGAATGTTATAACTTATGCCTCGCGTCAATTGAAGGTGCATGAGAGGAATTAGTAGTGGTAGTGTTTGATCTTAAGATCTGGTGACATTACCTCTATGGTGTCAAGTGTGAAGTGTTTACTATTCAACATAGGTTGCATCATGTGTTCACTCAAAATTATCTGAATTTGAGACAACCAAGGTGGATGAAGTTTGTAACATCTCGCAACTAGCAAGAACTAGAAGGAAGTTTAAAATCTGGAAATATTCATTTTTGGGAAGAATTTAAAAATCCGAAAATTTGGTAAAAGTGTTAAAGTGAGTTTTTGGTCAACTTCAAACGGCCATAACACCTAGCTCAGGATGAGTTAGGTGTACTTCCAGATAATGTTGGAAAGCTCGTGGAATAATATCTCCAACATCGCTAAGTTTGCATGATTCCGAGTTTTTATGAGTAAGTTATGCCCTTTGGAAGTTGGGATGTTGGATTAAGGAAAAGTCCAATACGGATTTTTAAGGGGTATTTTAGCCGTTTCACTGCCCTATTGATTAAATCGGTTTTTAGTAAGATAATTGGGGTCAAGACTGAGTTAGTGCAGTTTATGCTTTTGAAAATTAGAGTTAGGGTTTTTGGAGAAAGAATTCAAAAGAAAGGACAAGAAAAAAAGCAAGATTCGCCAAGAACGATAGATTTTGGTTGTGGATTCGCCAAGGAATTAATATTACAAGGTATGTTAGTCTCTCATAGCGTTGCGTTCATTCACCCATGCACCAAACATGTTTAGTTCAACGAAATTCGTCCTAAAAGAGTTTGAAAGTTGATGTTCTTGACATGTATTCTTGAATTTGAATGTTGTTCTTGACTTGGGGTGAATAGAGAAGTTTTTGAGATGTTTGCGTTGAGTTTTAGGGTTGTATTGAGTTAGATTCTTGAATACATATGTTGGGTGTCGGGATCTAAAATTAATTTGAGTTCTATAATAGAGTTTAGGCGATTTGGGGATGGAAAACGAAAAAGGAAAGGTCTAGCAGGTTCTGGTGCAGGTCCGCGTCGCGGACTTGCTCCCCCAGTGAAGAAAAATTGTCTCCGCGTTGCGGTTTGGACGTGGAATCCTCTGTCTCAAAAATTAATTTTGCGATTATTTATTCAGAAACCTCTCCACGTCGCGAACTTATTCCAATACGGAGATTTCGTAACTTTTCTCAGGTTTAGCTATTCAAAGTCATTCCTAAACATCATAAGATCTTTCCAATCACAAATCTTAATCCTTGAATCCATAATTCAATTCATGGATCAGTTAAGAGTCAAGTCAAGCTCAGTTAAGAGTCAAGTGAAGATCAGTTAAGAGTCAAGTCAAGATCAGTTAAGAGTCAAGTCAAGAGAAGTTAAGATCAAAGTCAAGAGAAGTCAAGAGTCAAGTTAAGATAAGCTCTTAAAGTTTTCAAAAAGTCTTTCACAAATGTTTTAACTTTGTTTAAGACTTAAGTTTTGAGTTCATTAAAGAATAAAGTTGAAGTTCTTTTCTTCAAATAAACATATGGGGACTAAGTATTTCACAAAGAGATTTAAAATGTTTTGTCACATTCAAATAAGAATGGAAACTGAGATTTCCAAAGGGCCTTCGGGCTAGTTTTCAGAAAAGAGTAATAGCTTTTCTAAATGAAGAAAGTAGGGAAACTGAGATTTTCGAGATAGCCTTTGAGCTATGTTTTGAGCACTAATCTCAAATCACAGAAGAAGTATGTTTTTAAACATAAAATCTAATATTATATATTTGGGAGTAGTATTGAGCACCGATATGGGGATGCGAGTTCATAGTAACTCAAGTATCCATAAACTATGTAGACGTCATGGGTAGAAAAAGGTCATACTTTTTAGATGAATCCTTTACGCATAGACTAGCGGATCCACTTAGTAGTTTAGGTCCTATACCACGGCAAGGTAACGGATGGGTCGGGCAACGTGGGGCTAATAACGTTGTATCATCACTATAGTTCTTATGTGATGGTTGTTGGTTAGAGAAACTCCCACAGCAGTAATTGCATGGTTATTCAAGGTGTTCTGCTTAGTATAGATAGGGGTATGGGACTTCATTCATGCACTGCACAAGTAGACTTTGAGAAGGATCATGATATGTCTTTTATGATTTTATGATTATGAGTTGACAACATGTTTTAAACAATTTTATTTTTCTCTATACTGCACTTGTTTTGAACTGCTTTATAATGAAATGAGTTCCATTAAGTATTCATGAGTTGAGAAGAGCCAAGGTAAGTTTTTCTTTCAAATCCTTTTCAAGCCTATGCTATGTTTAGCATTCCAACTTACATACTCGAACATTCAATGTACTGATGCCAGTAGGCCTGCATCATCTTATAATTCAGATGCAGGTAACTAGGATCGGCATTCCGACGCATCGTTGATATGGTGAGAAGTTCATAGTCTGTTAGTGAGCCTCATTCCATTTTGGAGGTTCCATTTCATTGTTTTCTAGTTTAGTTCATTAGGATGTTATGGGGTTTGTCCTAACATCCATCCCAGTTTTTATTAGATGCTTCGTAAACATTCAAATGTTAGTTCTTTCGTCTTTTCATTGTCATTATTCCATGTTGAGACTTGAGTTTGCCTTAATGGTCGGTTGAATGTTCCTTTATAACATTCCAGTTTATTATATGAACTTATCTTTGTTGAGTTTAAGTCTTCCGTTGAGTTAAGTAAGTCAGGCCAAGGGTTAGCTTTGGGCTAGCAATGGTGTTAGAGTGCCAATGCCGCCCAGTGTGTAGGCTCGGGGCGTGACAACATGGTATCAAAGCCAGAGTTCAAGAGTCATAGGGAGTCTATGAAGTCGTGTCTATAGAGTCCTAGTTATCGGTGTGAAGCACGCGACATCTATAATTAGGAGACTGCAACACTTAGGAAATTATCTCACTTCTTTCACACTCTTTTCATGTGTTAGAGTTTGATCGCTAAAAATTTTCTTCTAATTCGTGCTTGCGTGTGTTTTCAGATAATTATGCCCTCCACGAAGAACTGTCACATGTTGTCCTGCGAGATGCAATGTTGAGGAACAAGAGTTACCTAATGCAATTGAAGTGCAATCTCAAAGGGAAGTTAACCATGTTGAATTCTGTGAAGCTATCCAAATGTTACGTCAAGTTGAGACTCATCAAGTTGGATAGAGAAGTAATTGGCAGGAAGTGGCTAATACTTCAACGATCCTTGAGTTTTTACGGATGAATCCACCAAGCTTCGCAGGTTCAAGTGTCACAGCGGATCCAGAGAACTTTGTTGAAGTACTTCAGAATTTTTTTGAGATATTGCATGTTGTTTATACTGAGAGGGTGGAACTACCTGCATACCAATTGAAGGGTATCGCTAGAGTCTGGTTCGACCAATGTAAAAAGAATAAGGCTGAGGACGCGCCAATAGTGAGTTGGGTTGTGTTTGAGAGTGCTCTCATGGGGTGTTTGTTTCCCCATGAGTTGTGAGAGGCAAAGATAAGAGAGTTTCTCACCCTTAATCTGGATTCTATGAGTGCTCATAAGTACAGTCTGAAGTTCACACAACTTTCCCGCTATGCTACGGAGGTGGCTGCTGACATAAGAAGCAGGATGAGTTTATTTGTTGCTGGGTTGTCTCGTCAGTCAAGCAAGGAAGGAAAGGCAGCTATGCTGATAGAGGTTATGGACCTAGCAAGGCTTATGATCCATGTGCAATAAGTTGAGAAGGATAGAGAAGAGTTTAAGAATAAGAAAGCGAAGACAAGAAATGAGTCTAGGCAGTAGAAGGGTAGTGTGAATCATTCATCCTTTCAGAAGAAAAATGGACCTACTCCATCATCTACTAGTGCACCTTCACCTAAGAACAAATGTGAGTATAATGGCCAAAATTCACAGAACTTTAGACCTAGACCAGCACAGTCTCAAGGTAGTGTGGCACAAGGAGGTAGTTGGGCTCCTGTATGTGGTAGATATAGTAGAAACCACTCAAGTAAGTATCGTAATGGCCAGATAGGTCGTTCAAGTGAGGGAAAAAGGGACACTTCATAAAAGAGTGTCCTAAGAATAAGCAAGGTAGTGCAAATCTAGGCAATAGAGCCCATTATTCATCAGTTGCTCCACCAGACAGGGATGCACCTAGAGGGGCTACTTCTGGTACTGGCGGAGGAGCAAACTGCCTCTATGCAATCACTAGTCGACAAGAGCAAGAGAACTCTCTAGATGTTGTCACTGGTATGATCAAAGTCTTTACTTTTGATGCTTATGCTTTGCTAAATCCAGGAGCGATTTTATCTTTTGTAACTCCATATGTTGCTATGAACTTTGATGTTATTCCTGAGAAACTTTGTGAACCCTTAAGTGTTTCTACACCTATTGGTGAGTCTATTCTAGCTGAGCGAGTTTATCATCATTGTGTCATTTCCATCAATTAGAATGACACCATGGCTGATTTAGTTGGTTAGACATGATGGATTTCAATGTTATTCTAGGTATGGACTGGCTTCATGCTTGTTATGCATCAATAGATTGTAGAAATCAAGTTGTCAAGTTTCAGATTCCTAATGAGCCACTCATAGAGTGGAGTAGTATTTCAGCAGTGCCTAAGGGTCATTTCATTTCGTATCTTAAGGCAAGAAAGTTAGTTTCGGAGGGTTGTCTCTATCACTTAGTCTGAGTTAATGACTCAAGTATTGAGGTACCTCTCATGCAGTCACTTTCTATAGTAAAAGAGTTTCCTGATGACCTACCTGGAGTTCCTCCTAAGAGAGAAATAAACTTCGGTATAGATACCATTCCAGATACTCGTCCTATCTCTATTCCGCCATATAGAATGGCACTAGCAGAGTTGAGAGAACTTAAAGAGTAGTTGAAAGACCTTTTAGAGAAAGATCTTTATTCACCCAAGTGTCTCACCTTGGGGCCCTCCGATCTTGTTGTGATAAAGAAAGATGGTTCCCTTAGGTTGTGTATAGATTACCATCAATTGAACAAGGTTACCATCAAGAATAAGTATCCTCTTCTAAGGATTGATGTTCTTTTCGATCAGCTTCAGGGTGCTTCTTATTTCTCAAAATTTGACCTCCGATCAGGCTATCTTCAGTTAAGATTAAGGGAATGTGACATTCCAAAGACAACTTTCAGAACCAAATATGGTCATTATGAGTTTTTAGACATGTCCTTTGGTTTAACTAATGCACTAGCGGTGTTCATGGACCTTATGAATAGAGTTTTTAAACCTTATTTAAATATGTTTGTTATCATCCTTATTGATGACATACTAATCTATTCAAGGAATGAAGAAGATCATGCTAGTCATCTCAAAGTAGTTCTCCAGACTTTAAAGGATAGAGAGTTGTATGCCAAGTTCTCTAAGTGTGAGTTTTGTCTTGAATCTGTGGAATTCCTAGGCCACATTGTGTCTGAAGAGGGAATTAGCGTTGATACTTAGAAAACAGAGGCAGTGCAGAATTGGCCTAGACCCACATCTCCATCTGATATTAGGAGTTTCTTGGGGTTGGCTGACTGTTATAGAAGGTTCATTGAAGGGTGCTTGTCTATTTTGTCTCCTTTGACCAAGTTGACTCAGAAGACAGTGAAGTTTGAAAGGTCTAAAACTTGTGAGAAAAGCTTTAAGGAATTGAGAAAGAGGTTGACTACTGCCCCAGATTTAATCTTACCAGAAGTTACTCAATGTTTTGTTGTGTACTGTGATGCATCTAGAGTTTGTTTGGGTTGTGTGGTAATGCAGAACGGTAATGTTATAGCTTATTCCTCTAGATAGTGGAAATTTCATGAGAAGAACTACCCAAACCATGACTGAGAGTTGGCTGTCATAGTATTTTCCTTGAAAATATGGAGTCATTATCTATATGGTGTTCATGTGAATGTATTCACCGATCACAAGTCTTCAGTATGTGTTTAGTCAGAAAGAGCTTAATCTCATATAGAGGAGTTGGTTAGAATTACTCAAAGATTATGACATGAGTATTCTTTATCACCCAGGTATGGCTAATGTTGTTGTGGAGGCCTTGATCAGGTTGGCTATGGGTAGTACCACCCATTTTGAGAAAGATAAGAAAGAGTTAGCAAAAGATGTGCATAGACTTGCACGACTAGGAGTTTGACTAATAGATTCCACAGAAGAAGGAGTAGTGGTGATAAATGGGGCTGAATTATCATTAATGTCAGAAGTAAAAGAGGAGTGAGACCAAGATCATATTCTGCTTGAATTAAAGGCAAGTGTTCATAAACAAAAAGTGATGGCTTTTGAACAAGGGGGAGATGGAGTTTTGAGGTATCAAGGTTGATTGTGTAATTGATTTCAAGGGTAATTGGGATGATCACCTACCTCTTAGTGAGTTTGCCTATAAAAATAGTTACCACTCTAACATCCACATGGCTCCTTATGAAGCTCTTTATGGGAGACAATGCAGATCTCCTATTGGATGGTTTGAAGTTTGTGAAGCAGGGTTGATAGGACCAGATCTAGTTCACCAAGCTTTGGAGAAAGTGAAAGTAATTCAAGAGAGGTTGAAAACAGCTCAGAGTCGTCAGAAATCCTACACTGATGTTAGGAGAAACGTGTTAGAGTTCAAAGTAGATGATTGGGTATATCTCAAAGTTTCACCCATGAAGGGGGTTATGAGGTTTGGTAAGAAGGGGAAACTTAGTCCCCGATATATTGGACCTTATAAAATAGCCAAGAGGATTAGCAAAGTAGCTTATGAGTTGGAGCTACTACAAGAGTTAGAAGCGGTTCATCCGGTATTTCACATCTCTATGTTGAAGAAGTGCATGGGTGATCCTTCATTGATCATACCAACTGAAAATATTGGGATCAAGGATAGCTTATGTTATGGGAAGATTCCTGTTCAGATTCTAGATCGCCAAGTTCGCAAGTTGAGAACAAAGGATGTAGCATAAGTCAAAGTCCTTTGGAAGAACCAATTTGTTGAGGAAGCTACTTGGGAAGTTGAGGAGGATAAGAAGAAGAGATATCCACACCTATTTGAATCCGAAGAAGTGCAAATCAAGGTACTAATTTTCTTCTTAGTGCTCGTTAAATTATGAGTGAGTATGTTGTTTGTTTGCATTTTGCTTGTTGGGTGTGTGAATTTGATGTTACACCCTAAGCTTAGTAAGAATAATCTCATTTGAGGATGAATATTACCAAGGGGAAGATATTGTAACATCTCACAACTAGAAAGAACTAGAAGGAAGTTTAAAATTTGGAAATAGTCATTTTTAGGAAGAATTTAAAAATCTGGAAATTTGGTAAAGGTGTAAAAGTGAGTTTTCAGTCAACTTCAAATGGTCATAACTCCTAGCTCAAGATGATTTAGTTGTACTTCCATATATGGTTGGAAATCTCGTGGAATAATCTTTCCAACGCCGCTGAGTTTGTGCGATTCTGAGTTCGTATAGGTAAGTTATCCCCTTTGGAAGTTGGGATGTTGGATTAAGGAAATGTCCAATCCGGATTTTTAAGGGGTATTTAAGTCATTTCAGTGCTCTATTGATTAAATCCATTTTTAGTAAGACAATTGGGGTCAAGACTGAGTTAGTGCAGCTTACGCTTTTGAAAATTAGAGTTAGGGTTTTTGGAGAAAGAACGCAAGAAAAAGGAGAAGAAGAAAAGTAAGATTCGCCAAGAACGATCTATTTTGGTTGTGGATTCACCAAGGAAATGATCCTACAAGCAAAATGTTTAGTTCAGCTAAATTCGCCCTAAAAGAGTTTGAAAGTTGATGTTCTTGACATTTATTCTTGAATTTGAATGTTGTTCTTAAATTGGGATGCATTGAGGAATTTCTGAGATCTTTATGTTGAGTTTTAGGGTTGTATTGATTTAGATTCTTGATTAGATACGCTGGGAATAGGGATCTAAAATGAATTTGAGTTCTATAATTGAGTTTGGGCGATTTGGGGTTGGAAAAACGAAGAAGGAAAAGTCAAGCAGGTTCTGGCGCATAGTTTCGCATCACAAACATGCTCCCCCAGTGTAGAAAAATTGTCTCCACGTCGTGGTTAGGACACGGACTCCTCTGTGTCAAAAATTTATTTCGCGAGCATTTATTCAAAAACATCTGCGCGTCATAGACTGGTTCCAAGATGGTGATTTCGTAACTTTTCTCAAGTTTAGCTATTCAAAGTAATTCCTAAACATCATGAGATCTTTCCAGTCACAAATCTTAATTCTTGAATCCATAATTCAATTCAACGATCAATTAAGAATCAAGTCAAGCTCAGTTAAGAGTCAAGTGAAGATCAGTTAAGAGTCAAGTCAAGCTTAGTTAAGAGTCAAGCCAAAATCAGATAAGAGTCAAGTCAAAAGCAGTTAAGATCAATGTAAAGAGAAGTCAAGAGTCAAGTTAGGATAAGCTCTTAAAGTTTTCAAAAAGTCTTTCGCAAATGTTTTAACTTTGTTTTAAGACTTAAGTTTTGAGTTCAGTAAAGAGTAAAGTTGAAATTCTTTTCTTCAAAGAAACATATGGGGACTAAGTATTTCCCAAAGAGATTTAAAATGTTTTTTCACATTTAAATAAGAAAGTAAACTGAGATTTCTAAAGGGCCTTCGGGCTATTTTTCAAAAAAGTATAATATCATTCTAAATGAAGGAAGCAGAGAAACTGAGATTTCCAAGATAGCCTTTGAGCTATGTTTTTGAGCACTAATCTCAAATCATAGAAGAAGTATGTTTTTAAGCATAAGAGCAAATATTATATTTTTGAGAGTAGTATTGAGCACCGTTATGGGGATGCGAGTTCACATTAACTCAAGTCTCCTTAAATCATGTAGCCATCATGGGTAGGAAAATGTCATACTTTTTAGATTAATATTTTTCTCATAGACTAGTGGATGCACTTAGTAGTTCAGGTCCTATACCACGACAAGGTATAGGGTGACCCGGGCAGTGTGGGGCTAATAATGTTGTATCATCACTATAGTTCTTAAGTGATGGTTGTCGGTTATAGAAACTCCCATAGTAGTAATTGCATGATTTCTCAAGGGGTTCTTCTTAGTATGGATGGGGGTATGAGACTTCATTCATGCATTGCACAAGTAAACTTTAAGAGGGATCATGATATGTATTTTATGATTTTTTGATTATGAGTTGACATCATGTTTTAAACAGTTTTCTTTCTCTTTATATTGCACTTGTTCTAAACTGCTTTATAATGAAATGAGTTCCGTTAAGTATTCATGAGTTGAGAAGAGCCAAGGTAAGTGTTTCTTTCAGATCCTTTTCAAGCCTATGCCATGTTTAGCATTCCAACTCGCATAGTCGTACATTCAATGTACTGATGCAAGTTGGCATGCATCGTCTTATGATGCAGACGCAGGTAATTAGGATCGGCATTCCGGCGCATCATTGATCCAGTGAGCAGCTCAGAGCCTGTTGGTGAGCCTCCTTCCATTCCGGAGGATCCATGTCATTATTTTCTAGTTTAGTTCAGGATGTTCTGGGGTTTGTCCCAACATCCATCCCAGTTGTTATTAGAGGCTTTCTAGACAGTCAGATGTTAGTTCTTTAGTTTTTTCATTGTCATTATTCCATGTTGAGACTTGAGTTTTCCTTAATGGCCAGTTGAATGTTCCTTTATAACATTTTAGTTTATTATATAAACTTTTCTTTGTTGAGTTTAAGTCTTTCACTGAGTTAAGTAAGCCAGGCAAAGGGTTCGCTTGGGTCCAGCAATGGTCTTCGAGTGACAGTCCCGCCTAGGGTGTAGGCTTGGGGCATGATAGAGTTACTTAAAGATTATGATGTCACCATTCAATACCTTACGGGTAAGGCTACTGTAGTGGCAGACGTTTTGAGTAGAAAAGCGGTGAGTATGGGTAGTTTAGCTTGCTTCAGTGTAACCAAGTGTCCTTTGGCTTAGAAAATTTAGACCTTAGAGTCTAAGTTCATGCAGTTGGTCATATCAGAAAGAGGTGGGGTATTAGCTAGTATTTAAGTAATGGACAAATTCATGGAAGAGATCAAGGCCAAGCAATTCGAGGATGAAAATTTGAAAAAGACTGTGATTGGCCATTACTTAAATACTAGCTAATACCCCACCTCTTTCTAAGATGACCAACTGCATGAACATAGACTCTAAGGTCTGGTAAGGCACAAGAGATCACTCTTGATGGAAAAGGTGTGCTTAGTTTTAAAGGAAGGATTTTTGTTCCTCGAGTTGATGATTTGATTAGAAATTATTGACAAAATCTCATGGTTCTCGATATTCAATTCATTCGAGTGTGACCAAGATGTACCAATATTTGAAGTGAATTTATTGGTGGCCGGGCATGAAGAAGGATAGAGAGAATTTTGTGGCTAAGTGTCAAAATTGTCAACAAGTGAAGTATGAATATCAAAGGCCTAAAGGTTTTCTTCAAAGAATGTCAATTCCGGAATGGAAGTGGGAGAGGATAGCTATGGATTATGTGGTTAGTCTTCCCAAGACTTTGCGGAAGTTTGATTCTATTTGGGTAGTGGTTGATAGATTGACTAAGTCAGCCCATTTTATTCTGGTAAGAATAGATTATAATGTTGAACAATTGGCTAAAGTTTATGTGAATGAGATAGTGAGGTTGCAGGAGGTGCCCCTCTCTATCATCTCAGATCGTGGTACCTAATTGACATCCAAGTTTTGGAGGAAATTATATGACGAATCGGGCACGCAACTCACTTTTATTACATCCTTTCATCCATAGACGGACGAATAGTCAGAAAGGACTATTCAAGTGTTAGAAGACATGTTGAGGGCATGTGTGATTGATTTTGGAGGGCAGTGGGATAAGTTCTTACCTTTGTGTGAATTCTCTTATAATAATAGTTATCACTTCAGCATTGATGTGGCACCATTCGAGGCAGTATATGGGAGGGGATGTAGATCACCCATATGATGGTTCGAGGCTGGAGATGTGAAACCTTTGGGGGTTGATTTGGTAAAGGATGCTCAAGATAAGGTGATGAGTCTTGAAGCTAAACTTTTAGTAGCCCAAAGTAGATAGAAGAAGTATGCAGATCATAAGGTAAAAGACATGACATTTCAGACTGGTGAGAATGTTCTTCTCAAGGTATCACCCATGAAAGGGGTGATGAGATTTGGTAAGAAGGGCAAGCTTAGTCCTAGATACATTGGTCCATTTGAGATTCTTGACTATGTAGGACTGGTAGCGTATAGATTGGATTTACCTCCTAACCTTTTGAGAGTCCATCCGATATTTCATGTGACCATGTTGAAGAGATATCATGGTGACAGTGATTATATCATAAAGTGGACTCAATTGTGTTAGACAAAGACCTCCAATATGAGAAGGAACCAGCTGCAATTCTTGATCGTGATGTGCGTAAGTTGAGGACCAAAGAGATTAATTCAGTGGAGGTTCAATGGAAGCATCGTCCAGTTAAGGGACATGCGAGACAAGTGTCCCTAATTGTTCATCGATTCAGGTACTACTTCAATCCTTCTCTAGCATGCTTTTTCCTAAGTTTTGTCACTCGAGGATGAGTGATGGATAAATTGGTATCTACTGTAACGACCTATTCCCGCTATTAGAGAAAAGACAACGTGGAAAAAAAAATTTGCTGGAAAACTTTTTCGTAGTATTTGGATTTCTCAACCTAGTCCAAATTTGGACGAAATTGGAGTTTGTAAGGTCTACAGAAAACTGGTAGCAATTGGGTGATCTAATTATGAATTTGATCACATGATAAGTCGTTAAGGATTCCGTACGATTATAAAGAATTGAATTCGAGCAAGTAGAACTCCCGAAATTGATCTTAGCGTGAACGGGTAGTTTATGAGTGTCGTTGGGTGAATGTGTGTTATGAAATAGGAGTTTGTACTTCTTAAATACACTCACTAGTTTCATTCAAGCCGCTGGGGCGGGATTTTTGCCGCTAAGGTGGGGTCGCTGTAGTGGGGTGAGGACCGCTGTGGTGGCTTCGACGCAACTTAAGTCGGAAATAAACTCCAAAACATTTTTATTCTACACTTTTTGATTTTTAGAGTAAGGAGACGAGCCCCAGGTAATTCTTGATAGTTTTCCACCATTCATAATGCTAAAGGTAAGATTTTAACTCTCCGAATCTATTTTTCGATTCATAGAACCTAATTTAATGGGTAATTATCGATGGGGGAAGATTTTGATTTGGAATTTATGGTGGGAAAAGCCCTAATTTGGATAGTGGTATCATGGGTATGATCTAGGGTTGATAGAATTGTTAGTAATTCGGGTAATTAGTGATTGTTTAATGATTCCCGTGCTATATTGATTGTTTGTAGACCAAGAACAAGCGGAATGAATTCGGAAAGGGAAGAATCAAGTTTATTAGGGTTTCAAACTTGTTTCAAGATAGGTGATGGTTGTGATTTTGTGATAGTGTGATGGATGTTTGTTCTTGCTTCATTATGATACATGTATGTATGCAAATGTTGCATTATTGATCACATTAATTGTAAATGAGGATACATGAATGATGAATGCCATGAATCATGACTTGATTGTATGATTGTGGGAATGTACTTTGTGATTGTGATTATGCCTTGTTGAATGGATTGGGTATTGCATTTCGACACACTAACTTGGATCGGTTGCCACGTTTTGGCATAAATATGGGATCGGTTGCCATGTTCTGGCATAAACATTGGATCAGGTACCACATTCTGATAAGCTAACTGTTTAGGTTTGGGTTCCATGAGAGGACCAATGACTTGTTGTAACGGTGTATCTTAAGAAACGTGAAACTCTACCTTGTTCGTAAATGATAATATTGTATATGTTCTATGATGTATTGACTAATGTATGTTGGACTTAGTGGGATAACTGTGTGATCCTACCAGTACACTGTGGTTGTGTACTGATAATGCACTTTTTCTTTCTTTGTTGAGTGCAGGGCATCTTCAGGAGGTTATTGACAGACCTCGCTTAAAAGATTAGTGATCGTTGTTTGAATTCAAGGGTGAGCTAGTTCTTCCGGGCTGCCATGAGTTCTCTTTCCGTCTCTGTCCACATTTCAGACTTGGACTTTTCTAGTTAGTTGTTAGTTCATTAGTTTGGGGTTGTAACCCTTTTTTCTTATTATTATGGATCTTGTTAGAGTTTTGGTACGTTGACTTTTAGGTTCTAGGTATTACTTCCACATTTGTTTTAGTTGTTAGACTTTTGTTTGGAGTTTATGGGAACTCCTTAATTCTTTCCTTAGTATTTACCTTGTTTCCGTAACTTAAATTATTTAGTTGTTGGTTTAGTTGCTTTGTTTGGGTTGTAGTGGTGGTTCTCCCACTTGAGGGTTAGGGTGGGTGCCAATTACGACAGTCTGGGTGGTGACATTAACTCTCCAATCTACTAAGCAATCAGTTAGCCATGATCGGGAGGAAGAAGACTGACACACCCTACATTAGTTAAACAATGTAGGAACAAATATGCATTAGTACATGGAATGTGTAAGAATAAAGGATATGCATAAAAACATAAAATATGATCATAATAGGGCATAATTTAAAATATGATAGGCATGACCAAGCTATAAATGGTAAAATAATCGTAAATATGAACATGGTCAATGCATCTAATCATAATTAAAGCTTCATAAAACCTTTGAAAGCTCCTTAGTTCATTTTGTAGGATATTAGCTTTAACTGACAATAGACTGTGTGACCTATAGGATGGAATCTGGCGTAACTCCCTCATCGCGACGGGAGACCGTACTTGCCAAGGTAGAAC
Source organism: Solanum commersonii (assembly GCA_029007595.1). NCBI lineage: Eukaryota > Viridiplantae > Streptophyta > Magnoliopsida > Solanales > Solanaceae > Solanum > Solanum commersonii. Next base: position 2,306,407 of record JAJTWQ010000060.1, read on the forward strand.
TTTGTATCATATCATATTATAGTGTTGGATCCAACAGGTAGGCCATTCAATAAAATCCTATGAGGGCACATAGTTTGGAACTAAAGATTGCTACTAGAGACTACCCTATTTGAGCCTCTACCTCAAGTTCTCTCGGTCCTAAGTTAAATCCCAACGGAATAGTCATTTCCATAAACATAGCATCATACTTGGAAAAGCACAATTTAGATACTAATCCAAGCTTGAAATATCATAGAGTAGCTCCATAAACTACGTGTGATAAAACCTTTCACCAATCAGGATTTCTGAATGTGAGAAAACCTTTCACAATTTTAATGATTTCTTATCTGAAAGCAACCTAGATCATAAAATATTCTTTTCATAAATCATGAATAACCTTCATGAAATCATCATTTATAGATTCATAGTTTCTTTATCAATAGTGTCTATACGAGTTCATACTAAAAAATTATGATCAATGCATGGATTCATATGAAATCAATTGGAAAACATATAACTGAGTCAAAACAGTCATAATAACATCAAAATCAAATAATTTAATCAACAAAATTAGAAACGATGAAGAATTGAATGAATACCTAATCAAATTGATGAAATTCAACTTGGAGAATTAAGAAATATTGAGGTTCAATGGTTGAATGTAACTCATTGATGAAACCATACTACCTTGTCATTCAAAACTCAAAAGCAATAGGGGAAAATGAGGCTTGATTTGGAAACTCTAACTTCTTCTTCCTCCATCTTAAGAGACAACTTTAGAAGAAAATCTTGGAGGAGATTTGGGGATCTGATCAAGTGATTAAGAAAAACGGGGTTTTTAAAGGTTAAATAAGTTATAGGGTAGTTATAGGGTCAAAATGACGTAGTTTAGGGGTTGGGTAGGTAGGAAAAGAATCAAAACACCGTTAATTAAAACTAACGGTTTGGACCTACAATACATAGTGGTAAACCGTAAACCCATCTTCAGAAACCCAAAAATTCAATCATTTTCCATGAGTCCTTTCTATGGCCCTGCTGAGTTCATAATGAGAATATTTTCATCATTGAATCTTTTTTGATTCTATGTATTATTCTCATTATGCACATAAGGGAGG